>VTFQ01000021.1:28286007-28886007 GCA_036281575.1 Ancherythroculter nigrocauda
AGAGTCAAAAGGTAGGTATCATTTGATAGAAAACATTACAAATTTTAAGAAAATATAAATTACATTACATTTGGACATTTTCTTGCAGAGAAACAGCTGATAAAAGACAAAAATATATATACTTTTTTAAAAATAATTTTTCTTTTTTTTAATTTGACATGGAATAACTCAGGAACACAATAAGATCGCTAAAAAAATATTTTTTGGTGATACTCCCCAATATGTGAGCTGCATCTGGTTCAAATTTCGTGGTGATAGCATAAAGAATAGTTTGAAAAATTGTTGTTCATTTTTTCCGCAGCCAGGTGGCGCCAACGGGCGGTAAACTCCGGTTTAGAGGTGCTTCTCAGCACTCGTTAGGAGTTTTTCAAAATGGTTAGATGCATTAAAAAGATGAGATTCTAAGCTTTAAAATGGTATCTATTTTGTGTTATTCCACGTTGGAAAACGAACATGTATGGGTCCGGGAACATTGGATACACACTGCATCCCGGAGAGATGAGAGACATGTTTTTAGCCAAGTATGTTAAATCATTCCGTGAGTAATATCTTGTGATCAACGCAATATATTATATTGATTTTGGATTCATTTTAATCTTGAGAGTCTGCTTTAAATATTGATGTGCCATTTTTATGATCTGTGCATTTTTTATGAAGTTATGAGCACGTGAAATATACATACTTGTATTCAGTTAGCGGCTGTGCTGTTTTTGCATATTACTCAGACTCATTAGAGGGTGAAAACAACGCAACAGAAGCATGTTGGAGGCTTGATATGAAAGCTTAAAGTCTCTGGTTTTGTATGCAAAAATAATTTTTGTGCTACCTATATGGATTCAGTTTTTATTGGCTTTTAAAGAGAGACACGCAAATGGGAGTTTTATTTTATAATTAAATTGTTTAAATAATTTTTATATTATTTATATTTAGAATAATTTCAATTCAAAATAGAGACAAGTTCCCTTTATAGAACTAACCTGAGGCATCACAGGGTATGAATGAAATCATTGTTTCTCTGTGAAAATGCTTGGTGATTTTCATATTGAATTATTGAAAATATTATACAGTGTGAGAGATGGCTTGTGAGACCCATACATTTTTACACATACACTGATAAATAAAATGTCAAAGATTTGATTTATTTAAAAAGATTTCATTTGAACAAATGCTTGATTTAAAAGATGTAATTTCAACTTTTACATTTATGCTTTGAAAATAAAAGTTAGCTTGAACAAAATATTGTTTCATCCACCACCGCTGACCACCGTTCTCGCCTTCTCTCTCTGTGACTATCGTGTATTGTTGCAAGTCACTTGGAGAGACAGTGAGATACTTTGTAAGCCATTTCATGTTAAAGGACATCAACAAGTAAGAAATTTTATATTTTCATTTAAGTAAAACTATAATAATTGGTTTCAGTAAATTTAGTCAAGTCATCTTTATTTATATAGCACTTTTTACAATGCAGATTGTGTCAAAGCAGCTTTACAGTGATAACTGGTATATAATTTTGGCTTAGTAACTGTTTGCTATTAATAACATTGTTATACTTTTATTTATTACCATCTTCATTCAAAGAACAGAATGTTTTCACTTTTGAAATGTGTGTGTGTGTGTGTGTGTGTGTGTGTGAGAGAGAGACAGAGAGAGTCAGTGAGAGATTTTTAGATTTCAGTATAAACTAAAAGCAAAATTTTTTTACATATTTTTTTATTTAGCTACCAAAATGTACCCCCATTTGCAAAACACCATTTTAAATTATACTAAATGTTATTTTTGAAAATATAAAAATGAAAACGTTTACTACAATACATATGCTTAGGGGAGAGAATATCCAGTATAAAAGCAACCATGTCTTATATGTCTGAACATGTCCAAATTTCCTTTTTGCATTGACATCGTTAAAATAAATATTTCTTTACTTATATGAACACATTTTTAAAAATGTATATTTCAAACTAAAAGCAATTGCTAACCCATTCAGACATCTTTGCAGGAAGAAAACATTTTTCCATGTTTTTATATTTATATTTAACTATTATAATCAGTCTCAGTAAATTTAGTAACTGTTTTTTATTATTCAGCGTATTAAAATCTTTTGGAGATGTGAATGTTTTTCAGTTTTTGAAATGCATGTGTGTACGTTTGTGTGTATGTATGTGTATTCTATTTTATAAAATAGACCATGTTTATTCTTTTGTTATTTTGATCCAGCTGTTTCTTCATTAAAATCTTATTTTTGTCACTTATGCAGAGAGAATGAGATGAGACTGTCCTATGGGTCGGAATGCGTATGCTGTCACACATCTGCTCATGTGTGACCCCGAAAGTTCACAAATCACCATCAGGACTTCAAATATGGCATCAAAGTTCAAAAATCGTCCATCATCCACCCTACAAATGACCCGCAAGTCAATACCATAGATATTTCAAAATGCAGAGAATCAATGGACATATTCATAACCCATGTCAAAGGTCAATCGCCATTTAAATTCCATAACCCCAAGGTCATGGAGTTCATACAACGGTCAACTATGGGGGGATGGGATAATATTTGGGTGGTCCTGTGGGGGAGGGGAGAGGTCAGGTTCATATGTCAGAGGTCAAAGGTCAAAGTAATTAATCTTTTTTTTTTGTCATATGGTGCAGAATAATCACTACTAACATAAAATACTCAGCAATGGTGCTGACTTATGAATTTGCACATGGTTTGTCTTGAAGCATATTAAAAACACTACATAGACATATAAACAACATTAAAAAATTGATTTTCACCACAGGGGGTCTTTAAATAAACATTTAGTAAGCATCTTTAAGATGTATATGGTTTAGAATATGTAAATCCACTTCAGAGAATTAAGTTATGTGTGTTTATAGAGCTCTCCTGTTATCTATACATAATAAAACATGTTTTACAGTAAAATCACAACTATACTGTCTAGCATCTTTACACATTCAGCAGTTTACTCTACAGTAGTTCAACAAATGTGACTTTAAGACAAGGAACCATGTTTTTATTTTTCAATACTCACATTTGACAGCATCCGTGTCGCTTTTCTCCTCCGTGTTCGATTATGACGTATCCTCTCCCATGGCCTCCTGGGATAGAAAAGTATCTATCGAGGAACACTTCAGAATCTGGGCGGAAGCAGTAGGCCATCCGGGAACTTCTCGAATACTCATTTATAATTACTGAGGTTTCTGACATACTTATTCGCTCACCTACTGCTTTTCCCCAACTATATAGTAGGTTAGTAGGTGTTTCGGATGCACTTTAAGTAGATGCATGTCCGAATCTTGCGAGAATTAGTGTCACCTAGGTAATTTTCACCTACTCTTTTTTGACGGACATATTCGCTCACCTACTGCTTTTCCCCTACTAAATAGTAGAGAAGTAGGTGATTTCAGACGCAGCCATTGTCTTTGAACTTCTGTTTTTGCAGTAGCCCTGTACATTTCTAGGACATCGTTTTCAAAGAATAATTAGCTGGTGAAGTGGATTTACTTGTTGTAGAGTTAATGAAAGTTATCATAAGCATTATGTTTAAAGCAGATGTCTTATCAAATGTCAGTAGACCGGGAAGATTTTGAAACGAGCAGTTCATTCATAAATGCGTAAGATCGCTGTGGACATACAAACCAGAAGTCAAAAGACAACTGTTACGTCTGCGGTGTATTTTGGTTGTTTCTCTTTTTCTTTGTTTCTCAACTGTCATAATTCTTAGGTTCATGATTGGTTGACTAGTACGTCAATCATCATCACCTTCATCATTCAGTGGGTCGACACCTTCCCCTAAGGAACCAATCCGAACTCGCCTGCCTGGTATAAAGATCCGGAAGTGACGAGAGGAGAGAGGCACGTGTTTTCTCTCATTGTGGCTTGCTGTTTGTTACTAGCGATCTTGGTTTATTTTTCTTAGTTTGTTTTTCTTCTGTGTTTTACTTTTGTAAACTTATGTTGTTCACTTTGGATATGACTCGATTTATTCTAAAGAATCATTCATTCTCTAGTGTAGTTTAGTTGGCGATTTGTATTATTTTGTTGCTTCATTTTCTTTGTTAGTTTAATACTTTAAATGGTGTAAGTTAGCATATGTTTTGTTTTGTTGATTTCTTTGATTTAGCGCCGCTCTTTTTCCCTCCCTCCTGTGTTCTGTGTTTTGTTTATTATTTGTACATAATTCTGTAAATACTTATTTCTGAATTCACTGTTTTGTATAAACCATCGGGTGTATTTTTCCTCAATGAGATACAAAAAAAAAAGCTTTAATTCTAATCTTTGATTTGACTACTTCATATTTAAGACAATCTTCTAAAGACAAGGTAGAGTATACCTCTAGCGCTTTGCCGACTAATTTGCATTGTAATAGTAACGACCAAACATCCTTCGGCCAACCTAAGGATGTTGCTATCCTCTCGAAAGTGTTAAAATAACTATCCACTTCCGATTCTCTAATGTTCTGTACCAAAGCAATGTGTTTTCCCACATCAAATGTGGTAATACCCAAATTAGACAAATTATCACTCACCGATACGGAAATAGAAATACGGAAGTGGGTAGCGATTGTCAACAACTCGTCTTTCCTACACTTTTCGATAGCTTCTAAAGAAGGATTATCTAGGAAACTCTGCAAATTAAATGCCATGAGCAAGCTTAATATTACCATAAAATGCTCTAACATACTTCAGAACAAGAAAGATACTTTAGGAGTTAATATCAGCCATACTTAGATCATACGAGTTAGTGCCAGAGGCTTACAGGCAGCAGTTTCGAAATCGCAAGAAAAATACTAATCAAACCTTTGTAGAATTTGCACGAGAAAGGGAATACATTTTGACAGATGGTGCATTTCCAGTAAGGCTCTGTCACGTACACACAGACAAGATGTTCAGATCCATATGCAGCATTTATTGGGCAATCCAAAGTCGTAATCCAGAAAACAGGCAAGGGTCAAAATCCAAGGAACAGTCCACAGAAACAGAAAGCCGGAGATACAAAATTACACGTAACATAAATTAACAAACCACAACCAATGACAGAAACAACTGAGTATAAATAGACAGACACTAATGAGGAACACAAAACAGCTGGGTGCAATGACATGGGAAAATGAGTCCGGGAAGTGTGTTATGGGTATTGTAGTCCAAGGGGTGAAAACAAGAGTCCGGGATGGAGTGCCCTCTAGTGACTGATAGGGCACTCTCACTAGTGATCATGACAGGCTGATGATTTTGTTTACTGAGAGAACTTATGTTACTTGAGGATTTTAAGCAGTGTCTTCCTGAGCGGGTAGTGCTGTACTTAAATTAACAGAAGGTGGCAACACTTTCGGAGGCTGCAGTGCTAGCGAAAGAATTGTGCTGATGCATAAAAACGTTTTTCACATAGCAGGTGCTGAAAAGAGTGCCTTACTAAGGACTTCAGTGAATGTTTAGATACCTAAACAGAATGGTGAGAAGTCTAAAGAGACTCGAGATTGCTTTTATTGTCACAAGAAGGGACATGTGATAGCTGATTTTTCTATCTTTGAAGCTTAAACAGAACTTTCAGAAAAAGGAAATTGCATTTATGAACATTGTGAATTCAGATTTGCTTTCTGAAAAGAGAGATGACATGGCAGACCCTACTTATTTGCCTTTTCTACTTAAAGGGCCCTATAATACACCCGGCGCAATGCGACGCAAGGCGCAGCGCAAGTGTGTTTGCTAGTTTGCGTCCGGCGCCGTTCGCGTTTTCCCGTTCAGCGCCACGTCCTTAAATTAGTAAATGCATTTGCGCCAGTTAGTGCGCCCATGGGCGTGCTGGTCTAAAAAAGAGGTGTGTTCAGGCGCATTGCCGGCGCATTGCTATTTTAAGGAGCTGAAAATAGACTGCGCTATAGACCAACTCAAACCTGGTCTAAAGTCTAAAGTCAATGGCGCAATATTTTTTTGTTAGAGCGCGTTGGTAGAAACTGCGCCTCTGGGCGCGTCCACAGTGTGCGTTGACTTTGTTTATTACACACAGGGATGCGCATCACACAAACATGCCAAATATTAAAAACAAAAGGATTACAGTGTAAAAGAATATTATTGTGTAGGCTACATAAATATAAAAATGTAATGATGAATAGTCATTGTGTGTATTAGAATTAGGCTACCTATTTTCAATTCAGCCTATTACTTCTTATAATGATGAACGAAATTGGCTAATTAATTGAACAATCGTGCCAATACACACACATATATATTAACTGACTCATCGCGTGTACGCCATGTAAATAGCAATCCGCCATGGCGCGAGCGCATCTTGCTCTTAAAGGGAATGGGAGATGACACTCTGATTGGTTTATTGAATGTTACGCCCATTACTCATTAAGAGAATAGGGACAACCCATTTTAAAAATGCGCCCCCGCGCACGGACCGTTTTTCTGTCGTTAAAATAGCAAAGGTGGATTTGGACACGCCCTGAGTGCACCTGCGCCGTGCGCTTTACACTTTGCGTTTAGATCGTTAAAATAGGGCCCAAAGGGTTTGTTTCATTAACAGGAAAAAAGGAGGACCAGGTGGAAATCCAGATGTTATGTGACACGGGAGCCGCGCAGTCTTTTGTATGTGCTGATGTGTTGTCTTTTTCAGATCAATCATCAGTAGTATCTAGTAGGTTAGTGCAAAGTTTCAGCATGGAGGTTATGAAAGTACCCTTACATCTTATCCATCTCCAATCTGATTTGGTGACTGATTTTGTGCAGGTAGGAGTTCGTTCATCATTACCAGTGAAGGGAGTATCTTTCATTTTAAGTAATGATTTGGCTGGGGTCAAGGTAATCCCTTTACTTGACATGGTAGACACTCTGCTGATCCAGCCCAAGACTGACGAGTTATTTCAGAGATACCCCAGTGCGTATCCTGCACGTGTTGTCACAAGAGCCCAATATAAGAAAGGGAATGATGACATATCTATATCTTTCTTGTGTACAGATGGGAAGACTGAAGAGGTTGTGCAAACCAAGCCTTGTGACACTAACCAGGTGAGAGAAGTTGTAACTCGTGAAAAACTCATTGGGGCTCAAAAGTATGATCCCTCATTAGCTAAGTGTTTCAAATTGGCAGAAAACGATAAATCGGACAATGTTTCATTCTTGTTTATTGATAGTTTACTTGTGCGAAGGTGGCATAAAAGTAATTCTACAGAGAGTGAGTGGAACATAGTTTATCAGGTAGTAGTTCCTAGTGTCTTTCACCAGCAGGTTTTGTCATTGGCACATGATCACCTGTTATCAAGACATTTGGGCATAACAAAGACCTACAACCGCATCCTTCAACATTTCTTTTGGTATGGTCTTAAGCATGATGTAACACAATATTGTAGGACTTGTCACATTTGTCAATATGCAGGGAAACCTAACCAGGTGATTCCACCAGCTCTTTTAGTTCCAATCCCTGTGTTGGGAAAATCTTTTGGGCATGTGATCGTGGACTGCATGGGGCCATTACCAAAGTCAAAATCGGGTAATCAGTTTTTGCTTACAATCATGTGTACTGCAACCAGATACCCAGAGGCTATCCCTCTGCGCAAAGTTACAGTCAAAGCGCTTGTTAAAACTTTGACAAAGTTTTTATCCACTTTTGGTTTACAAAAGGTTATACAAACAGATCAGGGAACAGTTTTTTTTATCTAAATTGTGTTCACAAGTTCTTGAGTCGCTAAACCTCACACACCAGGGAATGAGTCAGGGAATGTTAGAAAGATTCCACCAGACCCTAAAAGCAATGTTGAGGAAATATTGTATTGAGATGAAGGGTTTCCATTGCTTTTATTTTCAATTCGAGAAACTGTGCCGGAATCTCAAGTTCAGTCCATCAGAGTTGGTCTTCGGACACACAGTGAGAGGACCTCTGAAGGCCCTGAAAAAGAGGATGTTGGGTATTGTGAATGGTGAGAAAACAAATGTGCTGGATTATGTGAGTAAGTTTTGTGAACGACTACAGGAAGCTTGTGCACTAGCCTGAGAATCATTGTCTAAAGTTCAGGGGGAAATGAAAGTTCGTTATGACAAGTGTTCTGTGAATGGATGTTTTGCAGTTGGTGATTGTGTTGGTCTTACTTCCTGTTCCTGGGTCTGCATTATCTGCACAATTTTTAGACCATATGAGATCCTAGAGAAGAAGAGTGAGACAGATTATGTGGTGAGAACTCCTGACAGAAGGCGCCAAAAACGAGTGTGTTATATTAATATGTTAAAGGCTTATCATGCTAGAGATGTCACAGATTCTCTTACCATGGAAAAGGGAAGTGATGCTGTCTTTCCTATAGGAGTTGTGTGTGAGACAAGTTCCATTGTGGAGCAGCAGGACACCGACCTGGATGGTTTTTTGGAGTCTGATACACCATTATTATCTGCTAGGCTATCAAACTCTGAAACACTTGCAAACTTGTCAGGTTTTCTAAATCATCTTAGCACTGACCATGAGCAGGATGTTGTCGAGCTGCTTAAGTTTTCTTCTATCTTAGGCAATGCTCTAGTGATGGGATTTATGGCTCTTTGAGGGGATCCGGATCTTCGCGATCCGTTCCTTTCAAAGAGCCGTTCAAAAGAACGGCTCTTTTGGCTCTTTTTAAATATTTAGTCAGTTTTAAGAAGCCAGCTTGGGGGCATCTCAGTTTATCCTGGAAATAATCACTGGGAGGAATGATGAGGTGAGATTTGTAGTCAAATAATTAAAACTCGGATATCACACACCAATATCTGAGTTTGAATTATTCTGAAATATTGATTATTACCTCATTTGTCATGTGTGGACTATATTCCATAGTGTTGCACAAATCCCTCTGCTTAGACAGTGACATCACTATTTTGGATTTACCTTTAGTACAAAGTGTGTGTGTGTGTGTGTGTGTGTGTAAAGCTACGTTGACTTATGTTATTCATACAATACCTACTCACAAATAAACATCAAAAACAAAGCCGGCTGCAATGAATTTCTGTGCAAAACAGCTTTTACTACAAACACTTCCACACAAGAACATTGTTATCACACAAGAACATTTTGATAGAAAACAAAAAAATATTTAAAGTAGATAAAATTAGAATAAATAAAATGGAAATGTCTACATACTACATACTATTACTACTGTAAACTTTGCAAATAGGACATCAGCCCCTTCAAGTCAATGAACAATAACAAAGTGGGCTGCAATGACAGAGGAACGCAGGGTTTTTTTCCACTGGAGTACTCACGTGAAGGATGCGTGCACAACTAATAACTAATATCATCACGCTATAAAGGGTTGGCCTGCGCTGGGTGCGCCCCTCCCCCTATAACTGTTCTGTCTCGCGGAGGAGCTCATTTGTGTGCATCTGTGTGAAACACGCATAGGAAAAAAGAACGACAGAAAGAACGGCTCCCCTCCAGTCGCGACTCGGCTCCCATCGTTCATGTTTATGAGCCGTTCAAAAGAATCGGTTCGTTCGCGAACGTCACAACTCTACAATGCTCCAACACTAACGAACATACTATATCATGACATCAAAGTAAGAAATACCCAGCCCATTAAGCAACAACCTTATAGGGTGAACGCTGTTAAAAGTGCTATGTTGAAACAGGAAACTCAGTATTTGTTGGAGAAGGGGTTGGCGAAGCCTAGTATTAGCCCTTGGAGTTACCCATGTTTATTGATACAGAAATCAGATGGCACTAAATGTTTCTGTACAGATTACCATCGTGTGATGAATGCCGTAATGGTACCTGATAGTTTTCCAATGCCAAGGATGGAAGATTGTGTTGATAGCATAGGATCAGCAAAATTTGTCAGTAAACATTACACAAGGGCAGGACGTCTGGATCTGCACAGGTGAATCAACAGACTAGGCAAGCAAGAACAACAGCGAAAATGGCAGATGGAGCAATAATAACTGACATAATCCATGATAACATGATATTTTTAGTGATATTTGTAAATTGTCTTTCTAAATGTTTCGTTAGCATGATGCTAATGTACTGTTAAATGTGGTTAAAGTTACCATCGTTTATTACTGTATTCAAAGAGACAAGAGCCGTCACTATTTTCATTTTTAAACACTTGCAGTGTATTACAGTAAAGAGCTCAGGGGCAGGGAGCGTGAGATTTAAAGGGGCCACGCGCTGAATCAATACATAGTTAACACTCTGAGGTCTGAGGGTATCGCCGGCGATACCACCGTGGTTTTTTTCTTATCAGTGTGAAAGAGACTCAAAATAATGTTGCACATACAATTAAGAGTTATACATCATTTTAATCTGTGGAATATCTTCTTTCATTTGTGTACACTGTGTACACAAAATGTTGTGCTTTTTGTAAAATAAAGAAAACTAACATGATGCGTGATCTCTCCTCTCCCTCTGAACGAACTCCAATCTGATAGTTCTTAGAAAATGAACTGTAACTTAGTGAATACTAATGACAAAAAAATTACACTTATGTCTAAAAAAACGTTAAGATGTCAGGTTTTAAAACATATAAGTCAAATCGAAAACAACCCTTCTGTGTTTATGTAATCTATATGAAAAGAGAGCCATGTCAGAAGTCTGTGATTCAGCTCATTATCCGCTAATGCGGCCACGCCCACGGAGCGAGCGCTATTCAGACGCAAATTCAGTCAATACATGCAGACATCATCTCAATCGTGTATTTATTGTCTTGAAAAGTGTTTTGAATAGCCATATTTAGCGATCTCTTGCCTCTGTTAGTTCCTTGATTGTCACATGATATGCCTCTTCTTTTACTGAGGCATTTGTGGACAAAAGGGGCAGAGCGCCCTCTGGCTCAAGTATGAATTAAAAACACAGCATCCAGCGCTCATAATGATGACAATAAATATAGAATAATAAATATACTCCTCTGTATAGAAAATTGATATAAACATATGAGAATCCATCAATATTTCTCCAAATGTGTATGCTTTTAAGCATATTAAGAAATTATGGTCAATATAAGATTTTAAGAGTCAAAATGTGAAGCTTGAGTCTTAGATCTTTTTAATGATGTATAGTTTGTCAACTGCACATCAACATTTAGGCTCTATAATATAACAAATATAGCCTATATGAAATGCCCTAGAGGTAGGAATGTTCAGACGCGTTGCATCACAGAAATACATTATATTTTAAAGTATATTAAAATAGAAAACCATTATTTGGTTAGAGACTTGAGACTTCTTTTAAAAACATTATAATGGCAATGTGTTCAATCTTTTGACTGTTAGTGTAATTTAACATAGGCCTATACACAATTTTCTTCATATCATGTGCAATAATACGTGCATGCATGAGATCACAAAAATCATGTTTTTTTTTTTTTGTCCTGAGTGGACTTTAATCCTGTTATCAGCATGATCACAGAGGGTTTTTTCACAGCCTACCTGACTGAAAGGCCTCATTAATATGCAAGTCATTTCAGGTCATTATTATTCAATTCTTTTGTCTTCTCGGGTGAGAATCACCCATTATACATGAGGATTCACGCCTCCATGCATACTGTGTTTCTTGACCAAAAGTGTCTTAGAAAATTTAAATCTCTCTATTGTTTTATATGAAGGAGTAGGAAGGATAATTTTTACATAATTCTGAAGCAAAAACTCTAGTCTACAACCTCCAATACCCAGAAGTCTTATGAACACAGATTTAATATACTTTTTTTGGCCTTATTTCAGTGACTTAAGTTTTTTGTTTTTTCAATAACCACGCATAAACATTATTCCTTCAAAAATACAAACATGTACGTACATGTTCCTCACATATTATTGTAGCCTAGTTTGTGCTGAATACAGTGTAATGACACTTTTGTCATTTACATGTTTATGAACAACTGAAAAAAGCACAAATGTCAGGGCATGTCAAAACTTCTCCAAGCCCCAAATCAGCCTCAGACTCCAGAGGGTTAATGATGCCCCAAAATAGGCAGTTAAAAAAATTAATTAAAAAAAATCTATGGGGTATTTTGAGCTGAAACTTCAGACACATGCAGGAGACACCTTAGACTTATATTACATCTTGTGAAAGAACGTTCTAGGGCACTTTTAAATTTTTACACCCTTAAACATGACGTGGAACAAAACAAACTGTGATTAGTTGCTTTATATGTGTTGCCAGTTAATAAAAAGAAATCAATTGACAATGAATCATGTTTTATAATTTAGTGATTTATTTTGTTTTACTTTTAATTCAATCAGTTGTTTGGAGATTCGTTGTTGTGTTCTTAAACAATATTAAAAGAATCGTTTCACAAATAACAGGTGATCATTCAGTATCACTAACATCAAAGATAGTAATGCTCAAAATTTACCACACGGGGTCACTATAACAGTGTATAATCTCCAAACTCAGATTTCACAGGAATATTAAAACGAAAACTTTAGCAACTTAAAATTAAATATCAATTTTTACTAATTTTCTCAAATTTCAAATGTTAGGGCACACATCTAGAGTGAAACAATACACTTTAGAGCTATACAAACATGGTAGTGGCACCCTACACAAACACAAAACCCACCATCAGCATTTATCACATTAATTGAAATACAAATATGTTAAAATCAAATATAACATGCTCCTGATCTTATGCACATCTTTCTCACACGTTATACACAGGAACATCACATTGAGCACTTACCAAATTCTGTTTTACAGAGAACTCGTAACACCCCTCACATGCAATTGCGCACAATCTTTGATCATCTCGAACCCTAACCATAAAACATACGTTACATAAACAGGGTGAAATGAAGGCTATTAAACGAAATTAAACGATTATCATCATATTCACTCACACAAATCATGGATTTTCCCCAGGATGATAAAAGATTCGATTGGTCTCATGCACTGCTTAGCCGTCTGTCTCAATATCGCACACTTAGAGCGTCATCATCAGCGACCGCTCTCTTAAAGGGGAAGTACATCTTTTTTTTTCTTTTTTTTTGGTGGGAGGTTTATTTTCTAATACCACCCTGTTACATATGTCAGTCAAATGTACATGTGGGTGGTCCCAGAGCCATGTAGCCAGCTAATCCAGCTTCATGGTACAGGTCCCAGATTTCAGATGTTCTAAATGGACCCTTCGCTAAGCCACGCCCGAAAACCGCCGCGGGCCAATCGTGGTTTAGCAACCGTAACTAGGCGCGGGAGGTCTGTCAAGCTTTCGAGCTAGGGAAACATGCCGAAGCGTTGTGCGTATGGGTTGTGTAAATCTGATACCCGGTATCCTAAAAGTTTGGACGGGGTGGTGGAATTTTTTCCCTTCCCGAAACCTAAAACACAAGGGGAGAAATGCCGGGCGTGGATAAAGCAGTGTGGAAGGCCTCATTCACAACTAAATGTCGAAAGGATTAACAAAAACACCTACGTTTGCTCCAAGGTAAGAGCACTAATGTTAGCTAACTAGCTAACTAACTCAGCACATCATTGCTTGGAAATAATGATGGTTCTTTGTTCATAATGCATTTATTTGAATGTAAAATAAGATGATTAAAGGCAGAACTGACTGACATACTTTAAAAAATATTTTAGCATTTTGTTAATGGACGGCCTACCACTGAGTACCCCAATCTGATCGCGGCTCTCCCGGGGTTACTTCAAGGGAGGGAACATCAGGGGGCTTGCCGGAGATCTCCAAGGAAAAGGTTGGTATGCAAACGTAATCAGTTCATTAATAGTAGTCACTTATGTGCTGTCATACCCGTTTACTACCGTGTAGAGTTTTTTGGGCAGCAAGATTTATTACAGAACACAGCATGCTCTTATGATTTATACAAGGTGCATTTTATTTGTTTCTGGTAAGAAACCAATACAGGATAAAAATCCCAAAAAAACAACAGTGTAATAACATTTTATTCAATGGGGTTATCAAAAGTTAAGTTATTAGAAGGGTTTGTTAAACTTTAAGGATTTCATGAAGACATCTAAACAATAGTTAATCTGATTGTTCACTGAATTATGTGTGACAGGAAGCCAGCATCTCAAACTGAACAGGAAGCCAGCACCTCAAACTCCACTGAGGACACATTTCATAGTACATCACAACAGAGTGACTCTACCTGTGGTAAGTTTAAACCTATTTGTATCTGTTTTTAGTTACTGATTGCAACAGGGAAGGAAGTAATCAAAGAAAAACAAATCTAATTTGTCTTTCATCTCATCCCACTTTTCTACATCTGAATGAATCCGCTGCAAGTGGTAGTCTTCTGTGCACATTACAAAGAAGTCACACCAAGACATGCCAGTGAGTCCCAGCTGCCCTATTATTTGGTAGTAATACGCATGGGTCTCCTTTAGCTTGTAACCACCATCTGCCTGTCTTTGGAGATAGGGACAGTCTTGGCAGCTGTTCTTTGCTGGACATTTAATTTCCAAAAGGCCAAAGCTTGTACCATCTACTACCTTCCTGTCTGGGGATGTGCCAAGGTGTGGAGCATAGGGGTTCACTACAAAGCCGCAGGGCTATACTAGATTCCCAGTTACATGCGAGTACTGCTGCGCTGCCACAGGTTCTAGCTCTACTCCTCTCCTCATTGCTTTGGTCTGCATTTTGGATGTGCCCTTGATTCTCATAGCCAAGGTGTCAAAGTCAGCTCTCCTAGAGCATATTGTCTTGAACACACTTGACGTTAGTCGGGGAGCCCGGGAGATGCCAGATGTGATTTGTATCTTGTTGTCTGGTCTCTCTTTCTAAAGCTAAAGACTGGGATGGTGTGATTGTCAATTTTCTGTAACTACACATGTTTTTTTCATGCAGCACTGTACAGAAATTTGACTGCTGTGTTGGCAGAGGGAAATCTGGGAAGTCGTTTGACTGTCACGACCGGGGCTAGAACCCAGAATGTGTTGCTGGTAGCCCAGTGCTCTAGCCACTACACCACAGAGCAGTGTAGACCCAAATTGCAGAGAACCACACAAGGCAGGATTGGAGAAAAACAAACAGTCTTTACTTAGTGTCCTTCTTGAATAAACATAAGAATTAACATCAGAAGCAGGGCTGAAGAAGGTACAGATCCACAAGGCAAAAGGTCAAAAAAAACATAAAGTAAAGCTTCCAAATAAGCAGGTCAAAGTCCTGAGTAAAAAGTCTCTCTAAGAAATCCAAACATAGGCCAAAGGATCTGTCTGAACAAAAGAACTTCAAGACTGAGCAAGGATACAAATAAATGCAGGTCTTATATATGCCCACACACACACTAACAAGCCAGGCACAGGTGATATCATTGAGCTAATAATGAACAGGAAATCAGGAGGAAGTTGTGGAAGGACTTGTGCTCTCTGTTTCCCTCTGCTGGACAGACCGTGGTGTGACAGGGCCCCCCCCCTTTATGGCCGGCTCCAGACGGCCCTGGACAGTCAGGATGCAGGTGATGGAATGTTTTGATCAAGTCTGGGTCCAAGATGTGTCGTGCTGGCACCCAGGTACGCTCCTCAGGCCCATATCCCTCCCAGTCGACCAGGTAGTGAAAACCACGGCCACGGCGTCTTGAGTCTAACAGCCTCCTCACTGTATACGTGGGGCCACCTTCTATAATACGAGGGGGGGGAGGGACAGGACCTGGGGGAGACAAAGGAGAGGTTACTACAGGTTTCAGTTGAGAAACATGAAAAGTAGGTCTTACTCTCATCGATCTTGGTAGAGCAAGCTGGTATGTAACAGGATTGACCCTTCTGGTGATTTTGAATGGGCCAACAAATCTTGGGGCAAGTTTTTTGGACTCAATTCTTAAAGGCAAATCCTTAGCTGAGAGCCAGACCCTTTGTCCAATTCTGAAGTATGGGGCCACCCTTCTTCTCCTGTCAGCATACTTCTTGTAATGAGTTGAAGCACTCTTCAAGGCCAAGTGAGCCCTTTTCCATGTCTTTCTGCACCGTTCAACAAACTTCTTAGCATTAGGGACTCCACCCTCTATTTCTTGACTGAAGAACAATGGTGGCTCAAATCCAAATTGACACTTGAATGGGGATAATCCAGTGGGGGAGCTGCGTAAGGTGTTGTGTGCCAGCTCTGCCCATACCAGGAACCGACTCCAAGAGGATGGCTGATGGGATGTGAAGCAGCGAAGATATTTCTCCAACTCCTGATTCACCCGTTCTGTTTGGCCATTTGACTGAGGGTGGAAACCTGAAGAGAGACTGACAGAAGAGCCAAATAGAGACCAGAATGCCTTCCAATAACGAGACATGAACTGGGGACCCCGATCCGTAACAATGTCCACAGGAATTCCATGGATCCTTACAACATTTTGAAGAACAATGTCAGCAGTTTCTTTAGCAGAAGGAAGTTTAGGTAATGGAATAAAATGTGCAGCTTTAGAGAAGCGGTCCACCACCACCAGCACAACAGTGTTACCTTCAGATACTGGCAAACCCGTGATAAAATCCATGGATACATGAGACCAGGGACGTTGAGGGATTGGCAATGGGTGTAGAAGACCGGCAGGGCGCTGATTAGAAGACTTCTGTTGAGCACAGACTGGGCAGGCTTGTACAAAAGATCGGACCTCTCTTGACAACTCTGGCCACCAAAACCGTCTTTGAATAAAATCCAATGTCCTCTCTACTCCTGGATGTCCAGCAAGGGAGGAGGCATGACCCCACTGAAGGACCTCAGATCTTGCTTCCTTGGGAACAAACAAGCATCCTGCTGGAACCTCATCAGGAATGTGCGCGCCATGTAGCGCCTCACGCACAGTATCTTCGATGGACTGGCAAATAGGTGCCAGAATGCAGTCTCTGGGAATGATGAATTCTGGGAAACGGTCCTTCTCGGAGCAATCATACTGCCGTGATAAGGCATCAGCCTTTACATTCTTAGATCCAGGTCTGTAAGAGATCACAAAATTGAAACGGGTAAAAAAGAGGGCCCACCTAGCCTGACGAGGGTTAAGGCGCTTAGCCTGCTGTAGATAGGACAGGTTCTTGTGGTCTGTCCACACAATGAAAGGATGCTTGGACCCCTCTAGCCAGTGGCGCCACTCTTCTAGTGCTAGTTTCACAGCTAGGAGTTCTCGGTTACCCACATCGTAATTCCTTTCTGCTGAAGACAGGCTTCTGGAAAAGAAGGAACATGGATGAACTTTGTTATCTGTAACGGATCTCTGAGAAAGCACTGCTCCTACTCCCACTTCAGACGCATCCACTTCAACAATAAAAGGTAATTCAGGGTCTGGGTGTACCAAGATTGGGGCAGAAGAAAACCGTTTCTTTAACCTGTCAAAAGACTTCAGAGCTTCAGCAGTCCAGTGAATACGAGTGGGTGAACGCTTCGTAAGAGCGGAAATGGGTGCTGCAATTGTGCTGAAGTTACGAATAAACTTCCTGTAGAAATTGGCAAAGCCAAGAAATCTCTGTACCTGCTTCAGTGTTTTGGGCTGGGGCCAGTTTGTGATGGCAGATACCTTCTTTAGTTCCATCTGGATGCCTTCTTGAGAGACAATATAGCCTAGGAATGAGACTTGAGGCACATGAAACTCACACTTTTCAAGTTTTACAAAAAAATGATTCTCAAGTAGCTTCTTCAGAACCTGTTGGACATGGTGAATATGTTCCTGTAGAGAGTTTGAGAAGATTAATATGTCATCTAGATAGACAAACATAAAACGATTCAACATCTCCCTCAGGACATCATTAATGAAGGCTTGAAACACAGCTGGGGCATTAGCTAATCCAAAGGGCATGACTTGGTATTCCCAGTGGCCAGCTGGAGTACTGAAGGCTGTTTTCCATTCGTCACCCTCCCTAATACGTACCAAGTTGTATGCACTCCGCAGATCTAATTTTGAAAAAATCTTAGCTTTCTGAAGCAGTTCAAAAGCAGATGACATGAGTGGGAGAGGGTAACGATTCTTAATAGTTATTCTATTGAGCCCACGGTAGTCTATGCAAGGCCTAAGGCTACCATCTTTCTTAGGGACAAAAAAGAAACCAGCACTAGCTGGTGATGTTGATGGGCGAATGAAACCAGTCCTTAAAGCGTCCTGAATATATTCATTCATGGCCTTAGTTTCTGGGGCAGAGAGGGAATATAGATGACCTCTAGGAGGGAGTGTGCCAGGAAGGAGGTCAATAGCACAATCATATGGTCTGTGAGGTGGTAGTTTGGTAGCGCATTGTTTGCTAAACACTTCTTTCAACTCATAGTATTCAAGGGGCATAAGTGTCAGATCTGGTACATTATTCAATGAACGAACACTCACCTCTTCAAGAGCTGCCAGAATTTCTTTATTCCCAGTCACAAAGGAAGCAGGAGAGGTGCAGGAGTCCTTACATGCTGAACCCCAGTCAAGAAGAGTTCCCGAGGTCCAGGAAAATTGAGGGTTGTGAAGCCGCAACCAGGGGTAACCAAGGATAAGGGGTTCTCTGGAAGACTCAATAAGATAAAAGGAGATTGTTTCATGATGGTTAGCTTCAATGGTTAAACACAGAGGAACTGTTCTAAATCTGATCATTCCAGACCCAATAGGTCTGCCATCCAGGGCTTCAACTTTCCAGGATGCAGGGCAAGTCTCATAGGGGATACACATCCTCTTTGCCAGTTCAATGTCCAAAAAATTGTCAGCCGCACCTGAATCTACAAATGCCTTCAATGATATTATCTTCTCTTTTGCATCCCCCCAAGTAAGGGTAGCTGACAACAATAAACTGGAGTGAGGACTGTTAAACTGGGCAGTTCCACTCGCTAAGGTCCCCACACACCCTAGCGAGCCTTGGCTTTTAACGCTAATTCAGGGCAGGAAGAGCGCATATGGCCAGAACCTCCACAGTAGAAACAACGACCCTCTCTCATGCGTCTCTCTCTCTCTTTAGGTGATAGGCGAGTCCTGCCCAGCTGCATTGGTTCTTCCTCTGTCTGTTGGTTGAGATGAACAATTTCTGGAACATTTGTAGGTGATAACATGGGCATGACTTGGGAAGAGCAACGTTCTCTTCTCCTCTCACGAATACGGTTATCAATGCGGATGGCCAAGGTTATGAGTTCCTCCAGACTTGAACCCCAGTCTCTACTGGCTAATTCATCCTTTACATCTTCAGAAAGGCCACGGTAGAAAGTTGAGAGAAGAGCCTCTGAATCCCATTTACTCTCGGAAGCCAGAGTACGGAACTCAATGGCATAATCGGCCACAGATTGATGCCCCTGGCGTAGGTCAAGCAACCTTCTTGCTGCCTCACGGCCACTGACTGGATGGTCGAACACCTGTTGGAGAGTCTCTGTGAATCCCTTTAGATCTGAGCAAATGGGGGACTGTTGTCTCCAAAGAGCTGAGGCCCAATCCAGGGCACGATCACACAATAGGGATATTATATATGCAATCTTAGCCTTCTCAGAAGCAAAGGAAGAGGGTTGGAGTTCAAAAATCAGAGAGACTTGAGTCAGGAAACCCTTACAGGTACCGGGCTTCCCGTCGTAGCGCTGAGGGGCTGGGATCTTGGGCTCCTGGGAAACTGGTGCAGCTATTGGTGGAGGATCTGGGGCCGGTGCTGCCACAGGTTCTCGAGGCAAGTGGGCTTGTAGTTGTTGCAGAGATTCCCCAATCTGGTTCACAGCATCTGTCAGCCTCTGTAGCTGTGATTCATGTGTTCCAAGCAATACTCCCTGTTTGCTAAGGGCTCCATGAATCTGTTCAGCCTCTGCTGGGTCCATCATTTTGCTGGCTCAGTCTTGCTGTCACGACCGGGGCTAGAACCCAGAATGTGTTGCTGGTAGCCCAGTGCTCTAGCCACTACACCACAGAGCAGTGTAGACCCAAATTGCAGAGAACCACACAAGGCAGGATTGGAGAAAAACAAACAGTCTTTACTTAATGTCCTTCTTGAATAAACATAAGAATTAACATCAGAAGCAGGGCTGAAGAAGGTACAGATCCACAAGGCAAAAGGTCAAAAAAACATAAAGTAAAGCTTCCAAATAAGCAGGTCAATGTCCTGAGTAAAAAGTCTCTCTAAGAAATCCAAACATAGGCCAAAGGATCTGTCTGAACAAAAGAACTTCAAGACTGAGCAAGGATACAAATAAATGCAGGTCTTATATATGCCCACACACACACTAACAAGCCAGGCACAGGTGATATCATTGAGCTAATAATGAACAGGAAATCAGGAGGAAGTTGTGGAAGGACTTGTGCTCTCTGTTTCCCTCTGCTGGACAGACCGTGGTGTGACATTGACGGCTGGTTTGCAGATGATGGTTCTGCAGAGTCAAGCAGAGGAAGCTGTAAAATAGAAGAAAATAACATAAATTAGTAACATTCCATGTTTCCTTTCTCTTTTTTGTCATTTACAGAAGAACATGATATGGGCGATCATGGAGAGGAACTGAGAACTCTGCAGGACACATTAGCCAATCAGAAGCAGGACATCATAAATCTGAAGCTTCAGCTCGAGGCAAAGGATGTCGAACTCCATGATCTGCAAAAGGAACTTCAGAATGCACACACCTCAGATGCTTTAAACCCTGAAATTTTAAACCAAAGTCATGTGCCTGATTATTTCCATTACTGCACAGGGTTTTCTTATGAGCAATTTAACAGCTTGTGTCAATTTTTTAACATTCCAACTGATCCAAGTGCACCACAAACACACATTCCTCTCTCATACAAACGAGTCAATAATGACATCAAACAACTTTCACTGCGTACTCAGTTGTTACTGACCTTAATGAAATTAAGACAAAATTTGGACCACAAAGACCTAGCCTTCAGATTTAACATCCGTTTACAGAGTGTCAGCACACTGATCAACTCCTGGGTGGACTATATGTATGATAGTCTTGGCAAATTGTCTATTTGGCCACACAGGGATGTTATTTCTGAGAACATGCCAGCTAAATTTAAGGAAGAATTTCCGAATACTTTTGCCATCTTAGACTGCACTGAACTTAAGATTCAGAGACCAAGCTCACTGGTGTTGCAGAGTCAGACTTACTCCACCTACAAATCTACTAACACCCTCAAGTCTCTAGTGGCCTGTGATCCACAAGGTTCAGTCATTTATGTGTCTGCCCTCTTCACCGGAGCAATTTCTGACAAAGAGATTTTCAATGAATGCAACATCCTTGACATTGTGAAGGGGTACATTCAGTGTGGCTATCTCAATGTAGGAGATGGCTTGATGGTTGATAAAGGCTTTCTAATAGAGAAGGAAGTTGAGGAGATTGGTTTGCAACTTAACATTACACCTTTTGTAAGAGCAAACAGACAGATGCCACATGCAGATGTTGAAATGACCAAAAGAATAGCCAAGCACAGGGTTCATGTTGAAAGAGCTATTGCAAAGATAAAGAAGTTTAAAATTGTGTCAGGCCAAATCCCGATTTCCCGGCTTGTGAACATAAATCAAATTTGGTATGTAGTCAGCATGCTGTCTAACTTCCAGCCACATATCATCAAAGACTGAGGTTGTCTGTGTGTAAAAGAGCTAAGTGGTCAAGGAAGATCATGCTGATGTGGTACACTGTCCTGCAATGTCCTGCACTGCCCTGTACTTACAAGTTAAGTGAATTTCATATAAAGTACACAATAAAAACTTACTACTTTAATACGGTCTTATCTCATTCATTTACCTGATGGCTTAAACCACTTCCTAGTGGGTACCTCTCTCCTCCTACAGTTACCTCAACAGGGGGTCTGTTCACCAAGTAGGTGATGGGTGCTCTTGTCTGCCTTTTTAATAAAGCCATTTTCTCTTCTGTAACTGAGAAGGTCCTGAAAAAAATACCCTATCAATACAAACCTAGGGTTTTTATATGAAAACAATTTACTGTACTTGGAAACCTGCCTCTCTAATGTTTTGGTTTGTATATTATAGTATTGTTTCATTTTCATTAGGCTATTGATTTAATTGACATTGTTTATTATTTATATTCTCCTTAATGTAGTCTTACCAACTTTTTAAAACTGTTTACTGCTAATTTTAACTATCCACTTTGGATAAAAGCGTCTGCCAAATCCCATAACTATAACCATAAACATTATTTTCAACTTACCTGCTTCCTGCATACCAACAGTCGATTGGTCGCCGCATACGGTTTTCATTGGCTTTAGCGACAACTACCGATGAAATTGGCACTGCCCTTATTTTGTTACCCCTTGGCTTGTGCCACTGCTGTGGTAGACTTGTGCAGGAGGACTTTGTTTGTGCTGTTGATGTATGGCTCAGCTCAGCATCTCTGGCTTTTGCCAGGTCCAAGGCGTATATTAGATCCACGATGTGTGAGCAGTAGCCTGGCGCGCTAAAAAATATAAGCGGGAGAAAGTGGTCAGGCTAATTTCTTGTGTTTATTCCACAAGACTTATTGATAAGCTGTTTGATTTAAAATTATTAGATTATTTATTTTTATTTTTTTTTTTACAAATTTCACTTACCCTGCTGTGCATGAACAAAGCTGTTCCTCAATTTGTGTGTTTCCTATTCCAATGATCAGCGTATGAGGCGGCTGCTGCTTGCGCTGGGACCTATAAGCTTTAGCTTCAATTTTGATAAAATTATTTTCTAATCGTTTGCTTACTATGTCGTGGATATATCCCTCGAATGCATACTATAGTCCCTTTTGTCTTACTCGCTCAGATATTTCACCTGTTCACCAAAAATTATTAATTATGTCCTTGGGAATGTCTGACACCGGTGCATACATACTGAATTAGACTGGCCAGGCGTGAAAGCTTGACAGGCGTAGCAACAGTAACTAAGGAGGGCGGGGCTTAGCGAAGGGTCCATTACATGTAATTTTGTACACTCACTTTTCTAATTTAAAGAAAGAGTAAAATATGTTCATCAGTTATCATCAGCATTAGTTAGTTGTCTTATGTGTTTCCATTTCAAAAAACTATTTGCTTCTAAGCACAATATAGTGTAAGAACAATCATCTCTATTATTTAATAATCTCCATCTCTTTATTTCACATTATTTATATCAGTGCCAGCTGTTACAGTTACACAAAACAAGGAACTCTGGAGCACACAGAAAAAACAGGCAAACCAATACTAACCATAGACAATAACAGACAAATAACAACTGAAACAGAGACCTAAAAACACAGACTAAATGGGGAACTAAACAAGGAACAGGTGTTAACATAATAAGTTACTATAAAACACATCAGGACAATTTCAGAAACCAATACAACCAAGGAAACAGGAAATAAACACAGCAAACTAGAAAACTGAAACCACGTAATGAAATGAATATCAAAATAAGAGTCTCTGAATGAAGGTTAAAAAAAATAATAATAAAAAAAGTTGCTAAAATATAACTTAATATTTGTACGATGTTCACATGTAGGAAAAGTAGGCTATCAGATTTTATATGTCATGCTTTTTTCATGTTTTAAAGGTGCCCTAGAACACTATTTCACAAGATGTAATATAAGTCTAAGGTGTCCCCAGAATGTGTCTATGAAGTTTCAGCTCAAAATACTCCATAATTTTTTGTATTATTCAATGTTTTAACTGCCTATTTAGGGGCATAATTATCCTTTAATTTAATTTTAATTTCCTTTGATATCCTTTAATTTCTCGTGCTCCCTGCCTCCAAGCTGGCAGGAGTCACAACTCCATATTACATTATATAAACAATAGAATAAGTTCTGGATCTGGAAGTGTTTGTGATGCTGCATATCAGATCACGTAAGTACGGTAATGTAAGATGCAGACATCCCAACCTGCAAAAAGTCATTTCAGGGAGGTATCATCCTCTCCTCCACCCCCCATAAATTATTTAATTTGTATAACTCTTATTCAGGTTACTGAGTTTAACAGCTAAGTTATCAACCTTTAAAAATGAGTTATCAAACATCATTAATTAGGTACCAGGATCCTCCCTGTCAAAAAAAAAAAAAGAAGAAGAAGAAGATTGACTAGTTACATGCATGTACAGGGATGGTGTAAATATAATAGCTTTCTGAATTCTTCTTATCTCCACTGACCTGCTAATTTTTTCTTGTAGTAAATGAGTCCAGCAGCTGCTATGATGATTCCCAGCACCAGGCTAGAGGCACCAATGGTGATTTTATTCTTCTCAGATTCAGGAATAGAGGGATCTGTAGATATAACTAGTGTGTCAAATTAAGCTGAGCACAAACGTTGTTCTAATATGACACTAGGTGTGTATCTCCTCTTACCCCAGTCATAGATCATGGGTTGAGTTGAACTGGCATGCTCAACCATACAGGAGATCTTTTCACCAGATTTGGGGGTGTACTCCAGCTCAGAGTGAATCTGGTAGTACCAGTCACCATCAGCCATCTCCATTGTTGAAGTCACTTCAGAGGTCATCAGTTTACCATCTCTCAGCCAGGACACTTTGATTTGCCGAGGATAAAATTCATATGCGCTGCACATTAACACGGATGGATGTCTGCCACCAGCCTGCTTCACTATACTGAGAATGACCTTCGGTTTAACTGAATCAAGAAGAGCAACATCCTAAATACAGTTTCCAATGCATCAATGCATGTTTCATATGTATGTGAATGTATATGACAATTGGGGGTGGGGTGATTTTACAAAACCCTAGAACGACATTACAACCTTTTCCCATAAATAATTATTAGTTATTAGCATATGCTCATGTAAAAATAACAAATATTAAATTCCACAAATGATAGTAAAGATCAGAAAAGAGTCTTAAGCCACTTACCTGATTTAACATGAGCAGCTGACTCCCTGGATGCAATACTAAATTTGCAAAAAACAACTCTCTCTTTCACTTGTTGCAGATAGGTGCTATTGTTCCAGTCATCCGCAGTTCTCATTCCATGCTCAGTGAACCCCACAAACCTTCCTATAGTGCTGTTGAACTGTATATATAGATATTTATTGAAATAAGTGCTGTCAGTATACACCATGTCACTGAGATCAGGGGAACTGTAGATGCATCTGGCCCAATGGGTTGTGTAATATTCATTAGCTGAAAAAGAATGTAGAGGCAGAACTATCACAGTTTTGAGAGATAAATATGTCAACAAGAAAGAAAAACAAGAACTTGGATGCATCAGCCAAATGCATGCTTTTTTTTCCCTTTTAAAGTAATAAATACTATAGATAACCCTCAAAGGACCATCAGAGCAAGTTACACATCTTAAGAAAATGTTGCAGGTAATAATTAATTAATATTTAAATAATTTAAATTCTACTACTGTTAATAAAGCAAGTTTTCTTTTATTTAATTATATTACTTCAGTATGTCTCATTTTGCTTACCACTTTCTGCTCCAATGAATACAGGCAGTGTAAATATGAGATATATGAGGCAAATCAATTGTTTTAGCAGTGACATTTTCTCTCAATCTGAATTCCAGCTGAATGTTGCCAGTGCTTTGTTCATGTTCATGAAGTAGAAATCTAAGATGATTGTACAAACCAGTTACGACAGTGTCAAGTGTTGCTAGGCAGTATCCTGCTTTTATTTTTCAACACACACTGCCCTTTACTAATTTAAATAAATTTTGTGTGGATTTTTTTTTTTTTCTTACAGTAACTCATATATTTCTACTGAACAACCATCAGTAACTTTAATTACATGAATGAAGTTAGTTGTCACACCTGGTTGTAAATACATGCATGAAGAAGATGATGATGGGTCAAACAGTCTTTAATAAATCCACAGGCAAGTAAATCCACACACTGACAAACAACAAAGCACAACCATACACTGACGATACCAGACCAAAGTGAACTGAAAACATGACTTATATACACAGTACGGTGTTCAATTTAGGACATTCTCAGAACTCAGTCATACAACGAAAGTTTTTTTTTTTTTTTTTTTTTTGTATTTCTTAAATAGCCTAACTTTCTATTGGCTTTTATCCCATCATCCTTCAGTTGTCTTTGTCTTTCTAACCCTTTTTATATTTATATTTTATATCTAACTGTATTTTATATTTTATATTTTATATTTGGTAACACTTTACTTGAAGGGGTGTGCATAAGACTGACATGACCACATGTTTATGACTGTCATTATGTCACAGCCACCAGCTCAGTCATCTTCCCTGCACTCTATTTCCCAGCATCCCTCCTGTTCCTCACCTGCACTCACTCATCAATCACCAGTACCTGAAAAACAACACCCTCGTTTACACTCATCTGCATTCCCTATTTAAGCAGTCACCTTCCTCACTGCAGTTGTCTGGTCTCGTCTATACGTCGATGTGTATCACTACGTCCTGACGAACCACAAGGACAACCTTACTTGAACCGTCTTTCTTCTGTCATCCGTCCTCCATCATCTGTCTGCCATCTGTCCATTCTCCATTCCTGCAAGAGAGACATTGAATATGTTTACATGGACTGCAGTAATCTAATTGACCTTATTCTGATTAAGACAATATTATGATTAAGGTGTTTACATGAGTTGCCTTTAGAATATTCCTTTCATGTTCCCCTTTTACATGTTATAGATCATAGATCGATTAATGACAAAACGTCATTACGTCCCCACGGCACGCCGTCCAACGTTCTCTACAGAATTTCACGTATCACCACACAGTTTGTGCCATATACAGTTTTGGGTGTTTCATTTTTAATCTTACGAAAGCTTCAAGTGCAGTTAATTATTTGACATGCAATATACATGCAAATAGATCAGAGCCCCGCACATGAAATGCAAGAAACAATCAATAAATTGTGCGCACGATTTACTAATTCATTCCCTCGTTTTATAAATGATATGCGCATGATTTATAAATTGAGGGAACAAATTATTAAATTGTTCGCACGATTTAGCCTAGGCTAACGTTACTATTTATTTTGCCTCTCATGTGAGGGGCTCTGTAAATAGACAACAGTGGATATAAATTCTCCAGCAACAGGCCTACTGTACTTTTATTCGGCAACTTTCATTCATGCCAGCGCGACAAAAGGAATTTGATTTGTGGTTTTTTGCTTGAAGCTTGCTCTCTTGTTTGCTGTCAAAACGGTGTGTGTCCTGTAGCAAGTGCGGCGAAAACTGCCACATGATGTTAATAGTGTGATTAAGGTGTGTACATGTTTACAATGCACTCCAATATTAATTCGATTTGTGTTTACTTTGAGTATGACTTTAGTCGGATTAAGGTAATAAAACATTGCTGTTTACATGGTTCTTTCTTAATCAGAGTATTGTCTTAATCGTGTTAATATTGGATTACTGATGTCCATGTAAACGCAGTCATTTTATCAGTATTCAGTCATACTGCAACATGCTTACTGTGATTTACTTACCTGTTATCTCCTCAACCCAGAACCGTGCCTCTGCCTTAAATAAAGTTCTGTTTGCTATACTATGTCTGTTTCCTCCATTTTGTGATGTAGAGCAGGTTGCTATTGGCACATATGCCTCTGTAATTTGCTCAAATTTGTCTCCTTGTTTAAGGATTCGTGTAATCAGCCCTTGATTCCAGGTGTCGGGGAAATATCCTAACACAAAAAAATGTTGAACAATAAAGATTATTGTGGTCTTGAATTTGTCATTGGTGTATTTTATCATTTAATTTAATATTCCATCAGTGCCACATGCCTTGTTGGGTTTTAATGCATGTAGTCTTTCTGTTAGCTCGTTTATTGTAATTGAGAAGTCCAGGGGGTTCTGATTGTCTTTAATTATTTCTTTCAGGATTTCTAATTTGGTTTTTATTTCATTTTGAGCAGGATTTGTTTCGGTTGTTTTGTACAAATTTTCAAAGTGTGGCCTCCATATGTTCCTGTTTTGAATGGCCAATTCTTCCTGTTGTGGTCTATAGAGAGTGTTCCAATTGTTCCAGAAGTTGACTTCTCCATTGCTTGAAATAATTTCTCTGTATGCGCTTCCTTTTTTGCTCTTAGTGTTTGTTTGTAGACTTTAAGACCTCCATGATATTGATGGTGGAGTTCTTGATTGTCTGGGTCTCTGTGTTTTTGATTGGAAATATTTCGTACTTTTGCTCTAATACTTTTACACTCACTGTCAAACTAGTTTTCGTTGGTGTTTTTTGGTTTCCTCTTTGATGATTTTTTTCCAAATTGCACATGGATGCTAATTGGTGAAATTTGTTGATGTTACATAGTGCCAGATTTATACCTATTTTATTTTGTGGATATGTGTTAAATAATACATTTTTCCAATAATAATTTGATAGTTTGACTTTCTATTGCACTTTCATAATTTTTTATGCTGTTTTTTGTCCACTTGTATGATTGTTCCAGATATAATGTAATTTTACAGTGGTCTGACTGGTGTTTGAGGACTGATTGTGAATGCTCTGAGGTGCACTGGGTCAACATCTGTAATAAAATAATCTACAGTACTGTTGCCCAGAAACAAATTAAAGGTATAACGGCCTGTTACAGAGGGACTGCATCGAGAGGCGTGCAGATCCATATGCAAGCTTTATTTCCAAAACATAGTCAAAAACAGGCAAGGGTCTGACAATGGCAAACAGGGGCCGTATTCACAAAACATTTTATCTTACCACTAAGAGTTCTCCTAAATAGCAGTAAAAGTTATTAGCTAAAAGTTTTCTCTTAAAACTTATTCACAAAGCTGCTGAGACAAACTCTTACTAAGGAATAGAGAGAAGTCTTAAGCTAAGAGTAAGGGCGGGGTTGACCTCGTTGCTATGGATGATGTCAACACACTTACTAAATATGCCCACAGTGATTGGCTGATGGGGAGGAGTCTCTGTCAGCGATTTAATCATAGGAATATTGTAGAATGAGATATCATGTTTCCATATTCAAATAAAGGTTTTAAAATACAAATGTTGCCATATTCAAAGAAAGTTTTTTTTAATAAAAATGTTGCTATATTGAAATAAAGATTTTAAATGTAGGCCAATTGTCACAAATTAAACTAGTACATGTTCAGTTAATTATCCTCCTCTTACATGTCTGTGTCTCGTGAGACTGCAGAATTTAAGTGACAAATGATGCTTTATAAACAAAGTTTTGGAGGAGCGCGTTCAAACGGTCTATAATCAGCCCGAGTGGAGGTATATATACACAAACGAGAGCTGACTCGCCTTACCTCGACAGTTTTCTGCATCTCTCCGCCAACCCGCTCCTCACTCTCAGCTGGGATATGGGGTGAACTCTGGGTTTGGACTAAATAAATTTGAGTTTGGGCAATATAAATTTCAAACAAATTCCAAGATCGGAGACTTCCCCTTGGACAGCATGCCAAATACGCTTATATATATATAGAGAGAGAGAGAGAGCAATATCACACAAGTATGGCTGTATATCAGCACGGCTGTGATTCGTCTGTAGGCACGAGGCCACAGCCGTGCTGATATACAGCCATATTGCATGGCTACGAGTGTGATATTGCATTTATACAACAGTTCGACGGCACAAGTGTGTAAACAAATAAAAACAACAACGGAGTGTCTTTAAAACCCTCTTTTGTGCAGCACTACTTCCTTCCGCCACGGATTCAAATCTCAAGTTGACAGTTTGACCAAGCCCTTGTTACTAATTCTAAAATGTCACTTTAGAACTAGTAACAAAGGAACATTGAGTCCCTTCATTGAAACTCATTGAATTTTGTACAGTATTAGAGAGAGAGAGAGAGAGAGACAGATCGCCTGAGAGAGTAGGCTATTACCTGTGTCTAATATATATATATATATTCTTCAAGTCGATGTCCATAATATTTTATCCATTATAAAAGTTTGTTTGAATGTCTGCTGAGGAAAGCGATCTTGTATTTGTCCTTTTTACAGCTACGGGAATTTCCATAACATCCATAAGATAACACCACAGCGCTAAAACAACTTCCTTGGCAAAAGTTCCTTTCAGTTTAAAAGTCTTTTGTGACTAACTGACTCAATCACCTGTAAAGTGTTGCCGCCATCTAATGGCGTAATGTAACTTTCACTCAATCCATATTACACACTAATGAACAAGTGTGCCATGGATATTTAAGTGTGCCGTGGATAATTAAGCCACGCACACACTTAATGATTGTAAGACCGATTATGAATGTAAATTGATACTTATGACTGGCTGATACTTATCACGCTCAAACACGTCCAGTCAGAGCCAGTTGCGTTCAGTCTGCGATTACAGTCTGTGTTCAAATTCCATGTGTAAGTATTTAAATATGCTTCAGTCGCAAACAATCGCTGTATGTTGAGCTCAGTCTTAGAATGTTTTAGCTAATCGTTAAATGTGTGCCCGGCTTTACCAAATGCCAAAAAATAAATAAAGTGAAATAAATTCTACAACTTGTATCTCTATATTTCCAAATGTTTGTTTTATAAAAAAAAAAAACAAACAAACAAAAAACAATGATATAGGTCCCCCATTTACGCTTGTATGTGGGTTTTACAAATATTTAACAAATGAAAAGGATTTTAAAGAGCTTGTGACAAAACCTCGTAACTCCATTGGATCCTCAAACTGTCAGTCAAACCTTATAAATCCGCCCCACCTCGTGAATGAAATGCCACACGCAGTTTGGTCATCTCATCTATGCAATGCAAAGGTAAATAAAGATCTGATGTTTGAAAAAAAAACAACAACTGTAAAGCATTTTCTTTACTCAAAAAACACTGTCTATAAAGGGTATGTATATAAAGGGAGCAAGAAGAAGAAGTGGAGAAGAGTCTTCGTCTGATATGTCCCATCTATTGTAGCCAATACGCTATGATATATAAAGGATAAGGTAATTATTATCAAATTAACCAAAGCACAATTCGACTTGCTTTGGAACAAATGATAAATTAATAAGACCAAAGATTGCCTGTTTAATGCACACACACGTACACAAGCTCTGAACGGCCGCTGACGCCCTGGAGCTCGCATCTCCAAAAACGTCAAAACAAATTAAAAAATAGGCGCTATTATGAAATATGAATCACATATTTCAGATCTAAACAACTACATTCTCATCTAAAAAAGTATTAAAAGTATTAAACTACAGTTTGTGGTACAACAAGTAGTATTCGCAAAAATTAAGATACCCCTCACTGCAGACTGTAGCGCGGTGACGTCACGTATGTTACGTATTGCATGTCTTTAAAACGCATGCGCCATAACGTGGTGACAGGCTGCAGACCATGGACGAGTGGAGGTCCACTCTCAAACAGGAAATACGTCACCTCCACTTGTGTTTTACTAACATCTACACCTACCCCAACCCTAATCCTACCCTTTACAGTAATGCAAATACTTGTTTTACTAACGTCTACACCTACCCTAACCCTAATCCTACCCTTTACAGTAATGCAAATACTTGTTTTACTTATGTCTACACCTACCCCAACCCTAAACCTACCCTTTATAGTAATGTCTATACCTAGCCCAACCCTAAACCTACCCTTACAATAATGCAGATACAGTAATTAAACTAGTGTCGTATTTCCTGTTTGAGAGTGGAGCTCCACTCGCCCCCTCAGGCTGCAGTTAGACCCTATTGTCCACGTGTAAACTTACGCGTGTATTACATACAGACGATACATCATTCTTTGCGCATGCGCGGTAACACATACGTGACGTCAAAATACGTGACATCACCGTGCTACAGTCTACAGCGAGGAGTATTTGCAAAAATTACGGTGGATTTGATTGGCCACTATGACAGTCACTTCTAGCGGAGTGATACAAACCGTTAAAAAAGGTAGGAGTGCTGTTATCACTGAAATATCGCACGGCTACCAGCCAATCAGATTTGAGAACCAGACAGAACTGTTGTATATATAGGATATATATATATATATATATGTGTGTGTGTATATATACATATATATATATATTTATTTATTTATTTATTTATATATATATACAGCTCTGGAAAAAATTAAGAGACCACTCCAAGTTCAGAAATCAATGTTAAGTGGTCTCTTAATTTTTTCCAGAGCTGTATATATATATATATATATATATATATATATATATATATATATATATATATATATATATATATATATATGTGTGTGTGTGTGTGTGTGTGTGTGTATATATATATATATATATATATACTCTATTCGATCATTTGTAAATGTGAACCCCTGAAAACTACTGCCATAGTAATAGTACATTTTTTATATATATGTATTTATTGAAGATTTATTTTTGGCATTTTATTGTATTCCATAAATAAAAATACGTATTGCATTTATGAAGAAAAGGTGCAGCACCCAGCTTTATCGCTATTTCCTCAATGATGTACAGTAGGTGGATTAGGACTGTTTGTGATTTGGTCTTAGTGACTTAGGAGTCCTCTTGACTACTCCTAACATTTCACTGGTTTAGGAGCTAGTTTTAGTGCTAAAATAGTTTGTGAAATACTCTTAGAGAAAAAAAATAGTCCTAAATTTAGGACTGACACGCCCAAGCGTTTCTCCTAAATCTGTAAGTTAGGAGCTACTTTTATTGCCTGGCAAGACCATACTGATATATCTTCTACAAGATATAACGAGAAAGTCCCTTCAATATCGAGCAGAGCAGACCATGTCTCTTAAAGCAGCTTCTTTTTAGCCTTTTTAAATGAAAACATGTAGAATCTCAATATTGATCAGGTGACAGTGTGTTTTAAACAGTTTATTGTACAGCTTGATGGCCTGATACAATGTCACTCGCACACACACATAAACGAGGTGAGCCGAGCAAGCCTTTTAAAGCAGCCATGAGCTGACTGCCTCTTTTTAGCCTTTTTAAATAAAAACACTCCAGCAAATCGACAAGATTCGATCACAAGAATGCATTAGAAGTGTACATTTAAATATTGGATGAGGTTTTGAGAGAAACAGAGATGGCTAGCATCTCTAATGTGTAGCATATGCACACGTATCAGGATAATCAATAAACTTTGGAATGTTCAGAACGCTTTTAGCATGCTGGACTGGGTTGTAAAACCATCCCGGCTCCGAACAGTCTGCCATAAGATGAGCCCACTTGACACTTTTGTGGACCTGCGAGGGTAAACAGAAAAACTCCAACTTCCTCACTTTGGTGACTTCAAAAGGAGCACCCCCCCCAGAGACTGAACAGATCCACATTCCAACACCCCACACACACAGAGACACACAAAAACACACACACAGACACATACAGAAACACACAAATGTATGATTGTGTGTTTCTGTATGTGTCTGTGTGTGTGTTTTTGACTGTATATGTAAAATACAACTATGCTGAAATATATCCATCAATGTATTTTAGGGCCTATGCATGTTTCCTAGTGTTTAAATGAGTGTATTTGTGCTAGTGTGCATTTTAATCGTGGAATTGTGTCTGTAAACCATAACTTCTTTTCTATGCCTTTCTGATCTGTCGAGTTTGATCTCTCCGTAAAGCTCCGGACCTGAGCTATTCACTGAGAGATGTCACATAACTGACAGATGCATTTTTCTATGTGTTTAATGATACTGTGAAGAATGGACTCCATCTCGAAATCCGATCTGATAGTCATTAAGTATGCAAATTCATCTAGGAGACCAAACAAAGGAACTTTGCCCGCCAAATAGTGCTGCACATCTATTGGCCGCTACAATTCAGGAGGTGTGTTAGCTTGGGTTTCCATAAAAACAACGACACACACCTTCTCCTTTGTTCTCCCGGTTGTCTCCCGATCGTCTCGTGCACGTCTCTCCGGACGCCTCAGGTGACCGCGCTTCCCAACCACGCGCGCAGCTCAGGAGGACCACTTCCTTAGACTCTCTCTCTCTTCGGCTAAGTTACTCTTCAGTTTAAACCTTGTTTTGAAAACCCCGCCGGAGAAACCCTCTCAGAAAGGACCAACCCAGCCAGGCGCATTGAAACTGCTACACACGGACTTGAACCAATAAGCAAGTATTAGAATTTACCTGAAATTTGTTTAAACTGATTTCTGTGCTGGCTCTCTCAAAAAGGTTTGACTGTGTAATTTGCCATTCTTTGATCATCTTTCTTTTCCTGTCTTTTCTTCATTTTCACTCTTGTGTATATATATGTGTATACCTTCTGTATATATTTTAGACGTATAATCCCTGTAGTCATAGCTGCATATATTAAACACTAGTGTTGTAGTACTCGAGATCGGTCTTGGTCTCGAGACCGGTCTCGAGACCACTTTTTAAAGGTCTTGGTCTCGTCTCGGAATCGACCGCATTTTTACTCGGTCTCGTCTCGGTCTCGGGATTTCATTTCAAGACCGGTCAAGACCAAAACTGAGGGCATATCACGAAATTATTTGTTAACATCATTACTGTGATTAGACATTAAACTTCTGATCAAGAGCTTGACTCGTGTCTAATTTTAAATGTTGTTAGTTTTTACTCCCCTCCCCGCGCTGTGCCGCGCCGCGCCGCCAAACATCACATCGCAACACACACACACACACACACACACACACACACGCGCGCGCGCGCTCCACACGTGAATGCGGGAGACAGGAGAGCAAGCTGTGCCGTCATCGTGACCGTGGCTGTCAGAGATGTCAGTCAAATTTTTTTGTTTGTAGGCATTAAACTGCCATAACTTTAAAAGACAATATCTCTGTGTGCATTGAACTTTCAGCGCTGTAACTTTGCAGATAGGCTACTGTTTATGCTCAAGCAGCAACATTACACACTAACTAAAGTTAAAAAAGTGAAATCGCATTGAACCACCCCTTTAAAACAAAATGGACTGTCTAGATTAATACCTCATCGAGATTAGCATTTTTACGGAACTTTGAGTTTTATAATGTGCGCGAGCGCTTTTCACAAAGCAAACTCGCAAGCAGAAGGGGGTGGGGATTATGAGCTTTATTGGGACCAACCACCTGGGGGCGATCGAGGCATTTTAGCTTCAGTTTTTAACAGGAGTGTGGTAGGCTTGCTGTCGCTTGCTGTCGACAAACAAACTTAATTGACAAAATACAAGTGTTATTAAATTATATCAATGTACACTATATTTCTTTACTTTAAGACATATCATGATATATAGATTTGTCACCCATCCCTACCTCAGGCTCACCAAAAGAGACTTTGTGAGCCTGTCTAAAAATCATTCTTAAATTATTTTTAAATTTGTCCTAAAAGTATAAATGTAACTCTCTGATATGTGCAGACATTCTATCTCTTTACATCTAACCAATTTATTATGTTTTTGCTTCTCAGAAACTTTAATCTCAGAGGTGGAGAAAATAAGGAGAAGCAACTTAATAAATGTTTAAGTTAAATTCAGCTCTTAAGTGTTTGTTCGCATTTATTTGCTTATAGAAGAAAAAGATAAATTCCGACATATCTGCAATGCCTTTTGATTATTTTATCAAAAATTCTCTCTTACACACCCACACACACGAGAGAAGTGCCAATCGTATACATATTCCACATTTTATCATAAGTGTGTCATGCATTGTGGGGACTTGCACTGGTCTTGGTCTTGACTCGGTCTCGGCCTGTCTCGGTCTTGGTCTTGACTTGGTCTCGACCCTTCAAAGTCTTGGTCTTGACTTGGTCTCGACCCTTCAAAGTCTTGGTCTTGTCTTTGTCTCGGTTTAGGTGGTCTTGACTACAACACTATTAAACACTTAATTCATGCTCGATTGTTCTGTTTGTTCTTTCAACTGAAGACCAAGTCACTTTAACGTTTTTCGATCGCTTTATGCTTTGATGCTATAATAGCAAGTTATTTTCATGGCCAGAGAATAACTCCGTTTATAATATTCTGTGAGGGACTTAGTTTGCTGGACAAACGAACAGTTTCTCTAAATAATTATTAAACCAGAACTAATCATATATGTAATTGATTATAATTCGTTGTAATTGATTCACAATATATGTTTAATTCCCCGTTGGGTCGATATATGAATCATAATTTATTCATAAAACCTTATGAATTATTCTATTCATATTTCATCCATAAATTGATTAATAACTGTACGAACCGCTACATCGTTACAAATGAAACTTGTGCTCATCCATTCTTGCTTCATTGTGTTCAAAATACATGGCGAATCTCATTCAAGCAAGCACAAAAGCATTAAAGAGCTTCTTTGGTTTGTTTGACATCTGTAAAGAGACTCGTCGTGTTGCCCGTGCCACTGCTGATCCCAGCACAAGCAGATGAGAGAGAGAGACACGAGACAGTTTCGATTCCGTCCTCAGTTTGTCAAGATTCATTACATCTTTGTTTATGTTATCTAGAATCTCAGCACTGATTGGGTGACTGTATGTTTTAAACAGTTTATTGAACAGCTTGATGGCCTGATACGATGTCACACGCACACACACAATTGGCAATAACACCACGTATTCTCAAATTCTTACCACAACAACGACACAAGTCATTAACGTCGCTTTCTCTAGTGCTAGCCATGTTAAACTACTCTCTGTGCTTGCCAAAAAACTATTGCGTTACAATGACATTATCAAACCATGCTACATCATTATACTATTATTTGCTCAGGTGGTCGTGGCGGGTTTCTTTTCTCTATTAGCCTCGTTTTACGTTTTACCATTTGTTAAAGCAACACATAATGCGCATTCTAATTGGTATGTTTGAGCCTTTTGGCTCAGACACACATAGACATAGGCCACTAGAGCTAAGCCATTCGGCGTAGTAGCCCAGGCACACATAACCATATTGTTCACTAAAGCTAAGCCATTCGGCGTGGTAGCCCAGGAACACATAGCCATATTGTTCACTAAAGCTAAGCCATCCGGCATGGTAGCCCAGGCACACATAGTCTAATAGGCCACTAGAGTCAAGCCTTACAGCCCAGAATTACTTGTTGTGGCAAAAATGGGCCAGACACACATAGATAGCATACACACGGCTCCTATGGCTCTTTGGAGCAGCAGCAGTACATATGTTTTGGCGGTAGATCTGCTGGGGGGTGAGGGTGAATCATCATCTTGCCTTCTGCATTGATGGGGCTTGTATTGTCCATATCATGTCACCTGCTCTGTTGGGGGGTTATTCATGTACGCTATATTGTACAGCAGCAGCATGTCTTGCTCACAGCAGCGGGTCGTGTATGTATTGGCAGTAGCAAGTCCCGTACTTGCTCTGCAGCAGCAGCAGCAGCAATAATCAACAGCAGCAATTATGCAGCAGCAGCGTAGCAGATCTATTCCGCCAAGACCAAAAATATCTACATTGTCATTACCATTACCATACCAAACACTCCAAGAGTTGTCATGACAGAACTGCAGTTTGATTGATATTACTTGGAATGCACAATAAAAAAAATGATTTGTGAGAATTAATAAAAAAGGAGTTAAATGTTTTTGCAAATGAACTCTTCTAATGTTGCTGCATGACTGGTAATTGACAATGCATCATCAGTCTTAGAAGAATAATACATGGCATTTTCCTCACTATTTGATGTTGTGTCAGTTGTCAAATGAGTGTTGTTGCTGATATTTGCTTTGTTGTCCTCTAAATGGCTGTCTGGCCCATCTGTTTCTGAAAGATGGGTAGCCATGTTTTGTAAGCTATCAACTGATGCATGCTCTCTTGCAAGCCGAGTGATAAACTGCTCCAGCACCATGCGATCGATGATCTGGTCCATCTCGCTTCCCTCAGCCAATAGCTATTTGCGGCACGAGTCCTGGAGCTGTTGGGCCATCACGAAGGGCTGGCCGGACTCCCCCAATTCCAGAGAGTGGAAACGCTGGCGATGTTGCTCCGGGGTCTGACTGACCCACTGGATGATGGCCCTCTTGAGGTCGTCGAAGACCAGGAGCTTCTGTACTGGCAGCTGCTGTGCCGCCACCTGGGACTCCTCCGAAAGCAGCAGGACCAACCTCAAGTCTGCCACATGCTTCTGCAGACTTTCCAATAAATCGATGACGGCATTGGGGTCGTCCTGAGGTCCCATCTTATTTAAAGGCAGGTGGCTGGGCACAAACGGCTGCCCGGTGGTCTCCGTACGAACCTCCCAGTCGATCCAGCTCTGGAACCTCTCGCGGTCCTCCTGCTGGGATTGTAAGATGGCTTGGAACTGACAATTCTGGTCATTCCTTAAATCCAGCAGGGACTGATGTTGCTCCTGGTGCAGGACCGCGAGGGAGGCGATGACATCCGCAAACGGCGTGGAGGACAATGATTGCATGGCAGCGGCTCACCTTCTTCCTTCCCGGGTTTTGGCACCATTGCAACACGTTCGTGAGTAAGGAAGGAAGAGGACAAGGTTGGCTTGACTGCTTACTGCGGTATTTTATTAATAAATCTTCACTCCAAAATAATACAGGGTGCAGACAGGCACAAAACAGTCATAATCAAAATAACTTTCACTCCAGTAGAGATTCCAGCAGTCCTGGGTAGATCCAGCAGTCAGCAGTCCTTCTCTCTCTCACACGCTCCTGTTTCTCCTGGTGTTTTATACTCTCTCCCCGCCAGTTACTGAAACAAGAGACAGGTGTTCATCATTTGCATTTAACCCACTCACTCACCGCGCATCTCCCGACTCTAGCCGTTTCTCAATATGCGTACTTGTCTGTACTTGTGTTCTTGTGAAACGTCATCAATCGCTGTCCAAGTACTGTTCCAATTCAAAGTTCGCATCTAGCCAAGTTCAGTTCAAATCCCCGGATGTGTTCTTCATCCGCCCCTTTTATCAAGGATGCATCGAGAGACTTGTGCAGACTTGAGACAGACAGGTATCCCAGAATGCATCTCGCACTAACCATCAATCGTCAATAGTAAAGGAGAAAACCCGCATAATTTAAACATATTACTGTTATTATGTCATGATATGTAGTTTTAAGATTTTTTTCAGGCAAAAATGTACTGGTTTAAAGCTCAAATTTGTGGTTTATTGATAAAAATAGCGCCTTTCTGAAAATTTAATCTGACGTTGTCGGAGTTGTGAGATTCAGGTGATCACCGGGCGCTCAGCGCTCCTGTACCCAGCGCTCCTGTACCCAGCCGAGAGCAGACTTACCTCGGCTAGTCCTTCAGACGTTTGCTGATGGTTCCGTTTTGGCTGAGGGCAACGTGACGTTTGAAAAAAAAAAGCGTTCATTTTGTACGCTTGACTGAATTGTTTACTTTATTTCTGATTGTATAATTGTATACCTTTTATAATGGCTATTATTGAACATTAAAACTAACATTTAACAAAAAGAGACAGGGTTGTGTTTTATGTTATAGCCTATTTCATTTCATTACAGTAAAGAGAATCAGAGTATGCACAAATAGTATTACAATTAATATGTTTGAAATGTAAACAAAAAGAGGCAGGGTTGTTTAATATTTCGTTCTCCTGAGTCGACCTTACCAAGTCCTAACTTGAAAGTTGAAAGTTGAAAGTTGTAGAAACTAAAGTTAATTTTGTGTTTACTATTTTCTATAAATTTTCAACACCAAAATATTCATGAGAAAAAAAGATTTAAGTTCAGTATTTTTACCCTTTTTTCATAAATTTTTCTTTATGTTCCATATGTTCTGTATGTTCCCAACCTGATATATATCAAATTTATTGAACGTAATTGAGATGTGTCAGTACCCAGCCCTAAAATCTATACATGATAAATACAATCTATATACAGTGTTACATCCGATGTCTTTAGGCACTGTTGCCATGTATGTTTTGAGTGTTTTTGTGCAGGAGAAGGTGTGGCCTGCGCAGAGATCCTGATTGGTCTGGGCACGATTGGCTGATTCCTGCTGCGATGATATAAGGACTACAACTTTGTGCCATTTTGTTTGTTGCTCTGTTTTGATTTCTCCTGTGTTTGTGTTACAACAGAGGGCATGGAGGCAGTAGTAAAAGCAAACAGTGATGTTTATTATGATGTCAGCAGAGAAACAGGTGGGTATTTAGCAATGTTGATAGCAGAATGAATGGCTGAGAGGTAATACTGTCCTTTTTGATGTTCGTAGAATGGAGAATGGAGAAGACGCTGGAGACTGAAGACTGGGAACACTCACATTCAGATGGGAAGGCACACGAGGAACAATGGAGACGTTGGAGACAGGTAAGCATAGAGCTGGAGTCCTTAAGGTAAGCATACAAGAGTTTGTAGTGCAAACGAGACCGGACAGTGAGTGTGTGTGAGTGTGGGTCTTTTGAGTGCTGGTGATTGATGAGCTGATGCGGTGCAGGTGGCGGTGATTAGTACTCTGGTGATTGAGTGCGTGGGTATTGTTGGGAGGTGGAACCTGACGTGTCTGTGACAGTACCCCCCCTCCCACGGCCCGCTCCTGAGGGCCGAGGACCCCGGCGTTGTGGTGGTTGTCCTCTTGGGTGTGGGGCAGGTCTGTCAGGATGGCTGGTGTGGAAAGCTTGCTGAAGATTGAGATCGAGGATGTCATTTCTGGGGACCCATGAGCGCTCCTCGGGACCGTAGCCTTCCCAGTCCACCAGATACTCCAGTAGACCATCACAGCGCCAGGAGTCCAGTATTTCACAAACCTCGTAGGCTGTATTGTCGTCCAGGATGAGTGGAAGGGGGGGTTCGGTGGCTGCCACGTCAGGTTCTGTGGAGGGAAGAACAGAAGGGTGGTGAGGTTTCAGGAGAGACACGTGAAAGGTGGAATGAATCTTATATTGTGGAGGAAGTTGAAGATGATACGTGACTAGGTTGACTTGTCTGATGATGGTGAATGGGCCAATGAAGTGGGGACTCAGCTTCTTGCAGGGCAGACGAGGTCTGATGTCCCTGGTTGACAGCCAGACCTTCTGCCCCGGTTGGTAGGATGGGGCGTTGGAGTGCCGAAAGTCGGCTGTCATTCTGCGTCTGCGCAGGGCTCTCTGCAGTTGGTGGTGAGCTGAGTCCCAAACCCTCTCACTCTCCCGGAACCAGTAGTTGACAGCAGGAAAGTTGGAGGGTTCCCCGTCCCAGGGGAACAGCGGGGGTTGGTAGCCGAGTACGCACTGGAAGGGTGTAAGCCCAGTAGATGGTTGCCTTAAGGAGTTTTGTGCGTACTCGGCCCAACCCAGGTACTGGTTCCAGGAGTCCTGGTGGCCGTGACAGAAGGTATGCAGGAAGCGGCCGATCTCCTGGATCTTCCTTTCCGTCTGCCCATTCGACTGAGGGTGGTATCCAGATGACAGGCTGAGGGTCACACCCAGGAGGGATAAGAAGGCCTTCCAAACACGAGAGATGAATTGGGGTCCTCTGTCTGAGACGATGTCTTCGGGGATTCCGTAGTATCGGAAGATGTGGTTAAACATAAGTTCAGCAGTTACCATAGCGGTAGGTAGACCTCTCAGGGGAATCAGGCGACAGGCTTTTGAGAAGCGATCTACCACCACTAAGACACATGTGTGGCCATCAGACTCTGGGAGATCCATGATAAAATCCACTCCCAGGTGTGACCATGGTCGCTCAGGAACGGGCAGAGGATTGAGCTTGCCGGCTGGCAGATGGCGAGGGTTCTTGGAGATGGCGCACTCCCTGCAGCCCTGCACGTACCTTCTGACGTCGTTGGCCATGTTGGGCCACCAGAAGTGCTCTTAAGCAGCGAGAGGGTCTCATTGACCCCTGGGTGGCCAGTGCCAAGTGACGAGTGAGCAGAGTGAATAAGTGGGGTGCGTCGTGTCCGTGAGATGTATTGCAAGCCTTCGGGGCAACCCGGCAGAGCGTTGGAGGAGGCATTGGAGGAGGGTAAGGTCTCTTCTGACCATAGTATGGGACTCACAAAGATAGACTCAGGAAGAATGGTTTCAGGAGTTTCATTCCTCTCTTCAGGAGCATGGAGACGAGACAAGGCATCTGCCTTTATATTCTTGGAGCCTGGACGATAGGAGATAACCAAAAACATGGCCCAACGAGCTTGACGGGGATTGAGTCTTTTAGCAGCCTGCAAACAAGTTTTTGTGGTCAGTTAGTACTTAGAAGGGATGTTTAGCCCCCTCCAACCAATGCCTCCATTCCTCCAGGGCAAGCTTGACGGCCAGGAGCTCGCGGTCACCGATGTCATAATTGACCTCCGCCGGGTTGAGCTTGCGGGAGAAGAAGGCGCATGGATGGAGTCTACTTGCCGTCCCCTGCTGATGAGACAATACCGCTCCCACTTCTGTGGTGGAGGCGTCCACCTCAATGACGAATGGCAGGTCTGGGTCTGGGTGGACGAGGAGGGAAGCGGTGGTGAAGGCACATTTGAGGGCTTCAAAGGCGTTGGTGGCTTCCTGGGACCAGGACAGAGACTTGGGCTGATGGCGAAGGAGGTTGGTGAGTGGATAGACAATAGAACTGTATCCTTTGATGAAGCGGCGGTAGAAATTGGCAAAGCCTAAGAATCGTTGGAGTTCGTTTATTGTGGATGGAGTGGGCCATGACTTGATTGCTTCCACTTTCCCCTCGTCCATCCGAATGCCACTGTGGTCAATGATGTATCCAAGGAAATGGACTGAAGGCTGGTGGAAGGAGCACTTTTCTGCTTTGAGGAAGAGATGGAATTGCCGTAAGCGTTGGAGGACCTCCGCAACGTGGTGGCGATGTTCGGCCAAGCTCCGGGAGTATATGAGGATGTTGTCAATGTACACCAGTACAAACTTGTGGAGAAACTCCCGGAGCACCTCGTGGATGAAATCCTGGAATACGGAGGGAGCGTTGACCAGGCCATACGGCATTACCAGGTATTCGTAATGGCCGGTGGGTGTGACGAAGACGGTCTTTCACTCGTCCCCCTCGCGTATCCGGATGAGGTTATACACGCTGCGGAGGTCCAACTTGGTGAACACAGTGGCACCGCAGAGATGTTCCAGGGCCGCTGGGACGAGGGGAAGTGGATACCGGAATTTCACAGTTATCTTGTTTAAGGAGCAATAGTCTATGCAGGGCCGCAAGCCTCCATCCTTTTTTGCCATAAAGAAAATCTCGAAGCAGCAGGGGAAGTAGACGGGTGGATGTAACCTTGGTTAAGGGCCTCTTCGATGTATTCCTCCATGGCCTTCTCCACCGGTGTGGAGGTAGCTTGGAGGCTCGTTGCGGGCAGAAGACATCGCTGCGTAGCAGGATGGAATATCCACTGATCGCTTCTCAACAGGACTTTCGATGGAGGTGGCACAGATGGAGATGTCTTTGGAGCGTGGAGACTTTGGAACAGGGTTTGCCCGTGATGGAGTGGACTTGGTAGATAGTCGGAGAAGGCGTGGTCTTGAGCTTGAGTGATCAACAGAGGGAACCAGAGATGAAGTTTCCTGCTGACCCTGAATCGAGGAGCGCCACCACTGGAACAGATATGTCGGCAGCAGTAAGGTTTACAACAGTCGTGAGTGGTTTCGTCTTTTTAATGGAAGGAATGATTGCACTCACCATGGGACGAGGAGGACGGATTGGGCATGCGTAGATAACATGCCCAGGAGCACCATAATACAGGCATAGATTCAGGGTCAGCATTTGTTGACGTTCAGTAAGTGAGAGACGAGAATTGTCCACTTGCATGGGCTCGTTGGCTGGTTCTGGAGAGCTGACGGGTTCGGCTCGACGGAGGAAGATGTTAGTAAGTGGCTGGTCCTGGTGCTCTTCGAGACACGACTGCATACGAGAGCCTACGCGGATGACAAGCTGGATGAAGCGTTCTAGGCCGATGGAATCCTCGTATGCAGCGAGATGCAACTGCACTCTGGGTTCCAACCCTTGACGAAAGGTGGTGATGAGAGCTTGTTCGTTCCATCCACTGGAGGCGGCTAGCGTTCTGAACTGCAAGGCATAATCATTAAAGGTACACTATGTAAGATATTCGCAGTAAAATATCCAAAAACCACTAGGCTAGTGTTATATATTTTGTCCAGCTGATGACTAACAATATCTCTAATGTTTTCAACTACTTGTAAATCATGAGAAAATTCCCATTCTAAACAGTGACACGGAGCAGTGCAGTCGCCTGTCAATGACGTCAGTTACCCTTTGTTACCGCCTTTACTGACGTAGAAACCACATGACAACAGTGTCGTGGTCAAATGAGGAAGTAGTGTCTAGCGTCCAGCAAACCACTATCTTGCTTCAAGCAGTTCCTTATTTACTTCTTGCACGTTTTATGGTGGATTGTGTTACTTATTTATGGAACATAATTACTGTTTACCATCTGCCGCTGGTTCTGTCGACAAGGACAGCTCCCGTAAACCTCATACTCATGACCGGAAAAGCGGATGCGGCGCCGGCGACTGTGTCATAATAAAAGTTCCGCTGCTCGTGGGGCGTGTGTTGCGCAATCGCTCCAGCTCCTCGTTCAGCTCCCGCAACACTCGGTCCTGCTCTGCTTCATACTACAGTAACGTTAATAATCGCATCCATGAACATGAGTTCTTCCCGACTCCAATCTATTCTTTTGCACCGTCCGTTGAGATGGAGACCACATGTCCCAAGTTTACGCTCTAAAACTACGCCTTTGTTTTGAATAGGCTTCTAGCGACCTCTAGCGGAAAAAAATATCACAGATTGTACCTTTAACAGACTTGGATCCTTGTTTTAAATTATAGAGTTTCTTACCGATTGATGAATCTGCAAGTGGTTTTCCGAAGACTTCACAGAAGTGAGAGATGAAGGATGGATAGGACTGAACCACGGAGCCTTTTTGAGTCCAGAGAGAATCTGCCCATTGCAGCGCTTTACCTTGCAGATGAGAGATGATGAACGCAATTTTTGTGTTATCTGTTGGGTAGAGCTGCGGTTGCATCTCCAGGACCAAGTCATATTGTAGAAGGAATCCACTGCAGTCCTCCGCCGATCCTGAGTAGGACGCTGGTTTGGCCATGGGACTGGCGTGAACCACAGGTGAAGGAGTGGAAACGATGGATGTGGATGCAACAGCGGGTGACGGTGACGGTGACGGTGACTGTGGTTGTGGGATGAGTGCTCGGCGCAAAGCATCCACGAGCTCTTGGAATGGGTCGGATGAACTCATGCTGATATCCCGTTGGTAAACAGTGATGTTTATTATGATGTCAGCAGAGAAACAGGTGGGTATTTAGCAATGTTGATAGCAGAATGAATGGCTGAGAGATAATACTGTCCTTTTTGATGTTCGTAGAATGGAGAATGGAGAAGACGCTGGAGACTGAAGACTGGGAACACTCACACACAGATGGGAAGGCACACGAGGAACAATGGAGACAATGGAGACGTTGGAGACGTTGGAGACGTTGGAGACGTTGGAGACAGGTAAGCATAGAGCTGGAGTCCTTAAGGTAAGCATACAAGAGTCTGTAGTGCAAACAAGACCGGACAGTGAGTGTGTGTGAGTGTGGGTCTTTTGAGTGCTGGTGATTGATGAGCTGATGCGGTGCAGGTGGCGGTGATTAGTACTCCGGTGATTGAGTGCGTGGGTATTGTTGGGAGGTGGAACCTGACGTGTCTGTGACAGTTTGCGTGTGCTTTGAATTTGCTTTTGTTCAGTTCGAGTTATAATTTTCAGTATTGCTTTTGCCCTCAGTTACCTTATGTAAATATTATTTGTAAATACTCTAAGGGAAGTATGGAGTGTGATGCCATTTCTTTTTGCATATATCTTTATTCTATGTTTTTGGGTTAAGGGAGTTAGGGAAGTTGCTTTGTAATTTTCTTTTTATTTTTTTTGTTTTTAGGGAATTTAGTGGGTACTTAAATTTGTAATTTTTTTTTTTTTTTTGTCCTGGTCCACTACTGAATTTAATCTCTTTGTTTATGATTTTCATTATATTGTGTTAATAATTTTACCTTTGTTGAAAATTTATCTTCGGGAGTGAGCACACATTCATTTATATTATGGCTGGCCCTAGACGGTCGTAACAACAGTTGTAAGAAAAGTATGTTAATTCTTCAGTTAAAGGATTTTTTGCATATTTGAACCCTTTCCAGCAGTGACTGTTTGATTTTTATATCCATTTTATCACACTGAGGACAACTGAGGGACTCAAACACAACTATTAAAAAAGGTTCAGGGGGGGACTTCTGCAGCTTTAAAGGGCTTTAAACAATACCAGACAAGGATTAAGGGTCTTATCTAGTGAAAGGATCGGTCATTTAAAAAACAACAAAAACTGTATATGTTTTATAGTAACAAATTATCACCTTGTACGTGCTTTCGGTGTCCGTATTCTACAGAAAGCTTATACCATATGTCCTACGCCTTCCCTATTCAACTTAAGGAAATAATTGAAACTGGTGTTTGTTCCGTAAGTAGAATAGGGAAGGCGTAGGACATATGCCACAAGGTTTTTGAGGAATACAGAAAGCGGAATATTTTTTATAAAGCATATACAGTTGTATTTTTTTTTTTTTTTTCGAAAATGACCGATCGTTTCACCAATGATAATACCCTTATTCCTCATCAGGTATCATTTAAAGCCCTGTGAAGCTGCACCGAAACTGTAATTTTGACCTTCAACCATCTGGAGGCCATTGAAGTCCACTATAAGGAGAATAATCCTGAAATGTTTTCATCAAAAACCTTATTTTCTTTTTTGACTGACGAAAGAAAGACCTGAACATCTTGGATGACATGGGTGTGAGTAAATTATCAGGAAAATTGGTAACACTTTAGATTACAGCCCGGAAAGTACTGCGTAATTACAACGAATTTACAGTGTAACTTTCAATAATTATAGTGTACCTATAAAGTAAGTACATGTAAGTATAGGGCAACAATATGTAAAGTTTCAGGAGTAAAGGGGTAACAACCAGAAAAATAACAAATTATTTATACTATAAGTATTTTAGAACTAAGGGGTACTTATAGCCTACTATAATGATAGACAAAAATCTTACGTTTGGAAGCAGTTTAGCGAGAAAGTGCACTAATTAAGGCAAGTAGAAAGAACTATTACAATATTTTTAATACATGGGAAAATACACTTTTGTTTTATGTAGGTACAGGGTAAATATGACTTTGCAGGCCGTAAATTAAAGTGCTTGTTACACTCTTATTTCATGTAGTTACAGGCTAAGTAATTTTAAAAAATGCAAACAATCTACACTCGAAAACCTTTTTTTGAAAAACAACTTATTTCGAAACATATTTAAAGTTAACACTTCTTATTTGTTTCTCTTGCTTGGCTACCTCCTCTTCTTGTTCCTCTTCTTCTTTTTCTTTCTTTCCACTGATGAATCTGAAGAGGGAATTCCATGTCATTTGCCATTCTGTATTAAAAGAAAATACAGTAGGCCTACACCCGGAAATGTGCTCGTTTACTCATCTTTTACCCTCATGCCATCTGAGATGTATACAACTTTCCTGCTTAACATTTTTCAAAGGTTTTTAGAAAAATAAATATAAATGCTTTAAGCAAGCTCATGTGTCCCTAAAAGTCGAAGCATCAAACAGCAATAACTACAGTAATCCATACAATCCCAAAGGATGAATCAATGTCTTCTGAAGTGAAACAATACGTATTTGCAAGAAAAATACCAAATATTTGAACATTTTAAACTTTTGACCAACTGTCTCCTGCGCGTGCATGCGCGGGTTGAGAGTTCATGCTTGACGTAACTTGAAGTGTGACGAAAGCATGCCGAGAAACTCACGTACGCGAAAAGTCACGCGTATGTCGGATGCTGTCAGTTTATTATTATTATTATTAATGCGGTCCCACTTTATATTAAGTGGCCTTAACTACTATGTAGTGTTGTCAAAAGTACCGGTACTTCGGTACCAAGTCGGTACTAAAAGTTTGAAAATGTGACGATACCCGCATTTCTGTAGAGTACCGGTAGTACCGAGATTCCGTGTATATTTGGTACCCTGTGGCAGTTGTAGTGATTTTTACTCCATTCAGGATGGCTGGTGTGGAAAGCTTACAGAAGATTGGGATCGAGGATATCATTTCTGGGGACCCATGAGCGCTCCTCGGGACCGTAGCCTTCCCAGTCCACCAGATACTCCAGTAGACCACCACGGCGCCGGGAGTCCAGTATTTCACGAACCTCGCTGGCTGCACCGTCGTCCAGGATGAGCGGAAGGGGGGGTTCAGCGGCTGCCACGTCAGGTTCTGTGGAGGGAAGAACAGAAGGGTGGTGAGGTTTCAGGAGAGATACGTGAAAGGTGGGATGAATTTTATATTGTGGAGGAAGTTGAAGATGATACGTGACTGGGTTGATCTGTTTGATGATGGTGAATGGGCCAATGAAGCGGGGACTCAGCTTCTTGTTGACAGCCAGACCTTCTGCCCCGGTTGGTAGGATGGAGCGTTGGAGCGCCGAAAGTCGGCTGTCATCCTGCGTCTGCGCAGGGCTCTCTGCAGTTGGTGGTAAGCTGAGTCCCAAACCCTCTCGCTTTCCTGGAACCAGTAGTCGATTGCAGGAAAGTTGGAGGGTTCCCCATCCCAAGGGAACAGTGGGGGTTGGTAACCAAGTACGCGTACCGGGTGTGAGTCTAGTAGATGGTTGCCGTAAGGAGTTTTGTGCGTACTCGGCCCAACCCAGGTGCTGGTTCCAGGAGTCCTGGTGGCCGTGACAGAAGGTACGCAGGAAGCGGCCAATCTCCTGGATCTTCCGTTCCGTCTGTCCGTTCGTACCACCAATAGGACACATGTGTGGCCATCAGACACTGGGAGATCCGTGATAAAGTCCACTCCCAGGTGTGACCATGGTCGTTCAGGAACGGGCAGAGGATTGAGCTTGCCGGCTGGCAGATGGCGAGGGCTCTTGGAGATGGCGCACTCCCTACAGCCCTGCACGTACCTTCAGACGTCGTTGGCCATGTTGGGCCACCAGAAGCGCTGTTTAAGCAGCAAGAGGGTCTCATTGACCCCCAGGAGGCCAGTGCCAAGTGACGAGTGAGCAGAGTGAATAAGTGGAGTGCGTTGTGTCCATGAGATGTACTGCAAGCCTTGGGGGCAACCCAGCGGAGCATTGGAGGAGGCATTGGAGGAGGGTAAGGTCTCTTCTGACCATTGTATGGGACTCATGAAGATAAACTCTGGAAAGATAGTTTCAGGAGTTTTATTCTTCTCTTCAGGAGCATGGAGACAGGACAAGGCATCTGCCTTTATATTCTTGGAGCCTGGATGATAGGAGATAGAAAAGTCAAATCTTGAGAAAAGCATGGCCCATCGAGCTTGACGGGGATTGAGTCTTTTAGCAGCCTTGAGGTATTCCAAGTTCTTGTGGTCAGTTAAAGGATTAGTTCACTTTTAAATAAAAATTTCCTGATAATTTACTCACCCCCATGTCATCCAAGATGTCCATATCTTTCTTTCTTCAGTCAAAAAGAAATTAAAGTTTTTGATGAAAACATTCCAGGATATTTCTCCTTATAGTAGACTTTAATGGGCACCAAACAGTTGAAGGTCAAAATTAGTTTCACTGCAGCTTTAAATTGTTCTACATGATCCCAGATGAGAAATAAGGGTCTTATCTAGTGAAACCATCGCTCATTTTCTGAAAAAAAATGGAAAAGTCCTTTTTAGCCACGAAGAAAAAGCTTGAAGCAGCAGGGGAAGTAGACGGGCGGATGCAACCTTGGTTAAGGGCCTCTTCGATGTATTCCTCCATGGCCTTCTCCTCCGGTACTGATAGGGGGTAGATTTTTCCCCTAGGCACTGGCTCACCCAGTAACAGATCGATGCAAGGTCTTGAGCTTGAGTGATCGACAGAGGGAACCGGAGATGAAGTTTCCTGCTGACCCTGAATCGAGGAGCGCCACAACTGGAACAGAAATGTCGGCAGCAGTAAGGTTTACAACAGTCGTGAGTGGTTTCATCTTTTTAATGGAAGGAATGATGGCACTCACCATGGGACGAGGAGGACGTATTGGGCATGCAGAGTTTACATGCCCAGGAGCACCACAATATAAGCACAGATTTAGGGTCAGCCTTTGTTGACGTTCAGTTGGCGAGAGATGAGAATTGTCCACTTGCATGGGCTACGCTGGCTGGTTCTGGAGAGCTGATGGGTTCGGATCGACGGAGGAAGATGTTAGGAAGTGGCTGGTCCTGGTGCTCTTTGAGACACGACTGCATACGAGAGCCTATGCGGATGGCAAGCTGGATGAAGTGTTCTAGGCCGATGGAATCCTCATATGCAGCGAGATGCAACCGCAGTCTGGGTTCCAACCCCTGACGAAAGGTGGTGATGAGGGCTTGTTCGTTCCATCCACTGGAGGCGGCTAGCGTTCTGAACTGCAAGGCATAATCATTCACAGACTTGGATCCTTGTTTTAGATTATAGAGTTTCTCACCAATTGATGAATCTGCAAGTGGTTTTCCGAAGACTTCATGGAAGTAAGAGATGAAGGATGAATAGGATTGAACAACGGAGCCTTTTTGGGTCCAGAGAGAATCAGCCCATTGCAGTGCTTTACCTTGCAGATGAGAGATGATGAACGCTATCTTCATCGTATCTGTGGGGTAGAGCTGCGGTTGCATTTCCAGGACCAATTCACATTGTAGAAGGAATCCACTGCATTCCTCCGCCGATCCTGAGTAGGGCGCTGGTTTGGCCATAGGACTGGCGCGAACCACAGGTGAAGGAGTGGAGACGGTGGATGCGGAAGCAACAGCGGGTGACGGTGACTGTGAGTGTGAGTCTTTTAAGTGCTGGTGATTGCTGTGATGATGAGGTGCAGGTGGCGGTGATTAGTACTCCGGTGATTGAGTGCGTGGGTATTGTTGGGAGGTGGAACCTGACGTGTCTGTGACAATAAGGTGCGTCAAGTTTATTTATATAGCACGTTTCACTCGCCGGTGATTTTTACTTTCGTTTTCTCTGGCAGCGCTAAATCAACGTCTGTTACCCCTGTTCAAAAAAACAGCAAATTTTAAAATGTATTTAATTAAAACCGAAATTGGTACAGAGAACCGTAAAATTTTCATGGTATCGGCACCGACTACTGGAATTTTGGTACTGTGACAACACTACTACTATGTACTTACATTAATCATTTGATACAATGCACTTATTGTGTACATACATGTTTTTACATTGTACTTATAGTTTAAAAACTCCTGCATGTAATTACATCTGTAATTAATTTCTGTAATTATATTTGTAATCACACTGTTGACCCATTCCTTAACCCTTACCCCTACCTTTAAACCTACCCATACCACCAAACCTGTCCCTAACCTTACCCATGTCCCAGCCCAATAGCAGCAAAAGTGTTTTGCAATTCAATTTGAACCCAGTAAGTACATTGTACTTATTTTTTGTTGTGAGTACATAGTAGTTAAGGCCACTTAATATAAAGTGGGACCATTAATGCTCACAAGAAAATACACAGAATAACAGATAATGATAATGATAAACAAACAAGACAGAATAACAGAGACTGCAGTTCTCACGCGAGTTTCACATGAATCTCCCACGAGAATGTCATGAAAGCTTCACATTACTCATTACAATATGCTTAGTCGAACGCGAAGTCGACTCATGCAGGTGCTGGTGACAGTTGGTCAGAAGCGAAAAGATGAATAGCCTAAACCATGAGAAAATTTCTGGGTGTAGGCTACTGTATTGTCTTTTAATGGGATTCCTTCTTAAGATTCATCAGTTGAGAAACATGAGGAGGAAGCCAAGCAAGAGAAAGCAACAACAACCACAAAATGGACAAAGCGTGTTTATTCATATCAGGACTTTAGAATTTTAAATTAAAAGTTGATTTTAAAAAAATGAATAAATGAATAACACGTGTTGTAGACTTGTTTTTAAATAAGCTGTTTTTCAACAAGGTTCCGGAGTCAGTGATATCAGATTGTTTGCGGGGTTTTTAATTACTTACCCTGGCCTGTAACTACATGAAATAAGAGTGTAACAAGCACCACTTTAATTTATGGCCCACAAAGTCATATTTACCCTGTAACTACAAGAAATAAGAGTGTAACAATCACCACTTTAATTTATGGCCTGCAATTCACTCCAAATGGACAGACGATGCAGACACTGAAGCGTGCAGACACGGTAGCGTGCAGAGTGGTGACGAAGTGGGTGGCGCAGGCTTGCAACGGGTACCAGAGACCAAGGATAATCCAGCCCAGAAAGCAGGGCACACGATGACAGTCCAGAGATACGGGAACAAGGGAGAGACAAACAGAGTACACGACACCAGGACAGCCTGCAACGAACTGACAAAGACAACATGTAGACATGCTCCTTAAAGGGGACCTATTATGCAAAATTCACTTTTTCATGGTGTTTGGACATAAATGTGTGTTGGCAGAGTGTGTACTCAACCACCCTATAGTGATATAGTTTTAATCCCCATAAATCATAAACAGTGTCTCAGAACAAGCTGTTTCCAGATCCCTGGCAGTGTGAGGTCACTAAAGCCACAGACCCCACCCACAGTGTTGACTGACACTTAAGTTTGAACATAGAACCCCCCTGAGCATGTTGTTTACAGCGAGTCTGCCATTGCTGCACTCCACAAGGGAGAACGAGCTCTTGAAGCTCCGCCCTCTTAGGCTGATCACAGCAGCTCATTTGCATTTAAAGAGCCCATGCTAAAACAGCTTGTTTTTGCTCAACCACTAAAAGTGGCAACTTTAACATGCTATAAAAAATATCTGTGAGGTATTTTGAGCTAAAAATTTCACATACATACTCTGGGAACATCAGAGACTAATTTTACATCTTGTTAAATAGGGCATAATAGGTCCCCTTTAATTACATGCATAAACAAGACACGGCTGGCAACAGATCACAATCAGACCATAATGGGTGACGCCCACACAATCATTCACTCACACACATACATACACAACAAACACACGAGGGCAAGTAAATGAATCCATGAACCGTGACAGTAACAATCACCACTTTAATTTACGTCCTGCAATGTCATACTTACCCTGTAACTACATGAAACAAAAGCATATTTCCCCATGTATTAAAAAAGATTGCAAAAGTTCTTTCTACTTGCCTTGAAACAACTAATTCAGTGCACTTTCTTGCTAAATTGCTTCCAAACTTAAGTTTGTTGTCTATCATATTAGTACCCCTTAGTTCTAAAATTCTTACAGTATAAATAATTTGTTATTTTCCTGGTTGTTATCCCTTTATTCCCAAGATTTTACAAATTGTTCCCCTATACTTACACGTATTTACTTTATAAGTACGCTATCGAAAGTTACGCTGTGAATTAATTGTAATTATGCAGTACTTTCCAGGCTGTAATCTAAAGCGTTAGCAGAAAAATTTATTTGAAAGTGGACTAATTATTTAATATTTTAATGATTTATAAATGATGAATCACTGTCTGTCCATCTGGGATTTTGGTATGAAAATAAAGGTTATGAATTTTTTGGAAGTATTACACCACATTGTGTGTTTAAATTAGCACTGCTAGCTGTTTTATTGTGGTATGAGATAGAGTATTTGGAACCAGAAATGGTGCTGTGTGATGTCAGTGTCACAGACACACCAGGCTCTGCACCCAGCCTATCACGTCGCACTCCCTCACCAGAATACTAAGTAAACACACCTGACACTCATTACCAGCATTATCACAGCACCATAAAGACACTCACAGTCACTCAGTCATTGTCCGGTCTCGTTAACGCATACCTACCTGAATGCTTACCTTACAGACTCCTTACCTGTCTCCAGTGTGTCGCCTAGATCCTCTGTGTTCTCCAGTCTTCCGTGAGTGTCTGAATATTACCTCATTTCCCAGTCTCCTTGTCATCTTAGAATCTGGTGTGAAGATCAAGATAGCCAAACCGGCGCCCTTCTCTGGCTCGGCGGAGGATTGCAACGTATTCATCTTGCAATGTTCGCTGGTTTTGGAGATGCAACCGCACCTGTACCCTGATGATAAAGCAAAAATAGCTTTCATCATTCAACAGCTAGATGGTAAAGCACTCTGCTGGGCAGAACCTCTATGGACACAAAAATGTCCAGTCGTACAATTACTTCCAAGTTTTGTTAATCACTTCAAAGAAGTATTCGGAAAATCTTCATGGGATTCATCCTTGGGTGAGAGACTGTGCACTTTAAAACAAGGTTCATTATCTATGTCCGATTATGCTTTATAGTTCAGAACGCTAGCAGCAGTGAGTGGTTGGAACGAACAAGCCCTCATCTCCAGGTATCGTCAGGGTCTGGATCCCCATGTGCGGTTGCATCTCGCTGCATAAGGGGATGCCATCGGGCTCGAGAAGTTCATCCAACTGTCTATAAGGTGCGCCACCCGTATGCAGCTGTGCCTCGAAGAGCACCAAAGCCAGCGTCTATTTACATCTACCCTCCGCCAGCCTGAATCCGTCAGCTCCCCAGAACCAGACAACATGGATATGCAAATAGACCGATCACGTCTTTCTTCTACTGAGTGACAGAGGAGGCTGACCCAGGGTCTTTGTTTATATTGTGGCCATCCTGGGCATTTCAGAGCTGACTGCCCTACTCGTCCTGTGCGATCTATGGTGAGTGTCATCCTTCCTACGTTAAATCATCAAAATCCACTTACTATTATCGCAAACCTTACTGCTTCTGACATTTGCCTTCCAGTCAATGCCTTCATCGACTCTGGGTCAGCTGGAAATTTAATCTCCGGAGCCCTCTGTCGCCAGCTCAACCTTAAAACCATCAACTCGCTGAAAGTCTACCAGATCCATGCAGTAACTGGCCGCCTACTCTGTCAGGTTCTCCACATGGTTGGTCCTCTAAAGGCTGAGGATTGGTGTGCTTCATGAAGAGATGATTCATCTGCTGGTTCTGGAGGACTCAACATCTGATGTGATTCTGGGGCGCCCATGGTTAGAGCAGCATGACCCGAACATCTCCTGGCGGACAGGAGACGTCCTGAAGTGGGGAAAAAACTGTTTCTCTGGATGTTTTCCATTCATGCCAGTTCCAAGTCAAGTTCCAAGTCAAGTTCCAAGTCAACTATCTCGTCGAAAACCAAATTCAGTCCAGAAAGTTCCGAAGTCCAAGAATGTCCAGGTCTGTGTCACTTCCATAGAAAGTCCAGTAGAAAAGAGATCTACTGATATACCTGACTGTTACTCCCACTTCAGTGATGTTTTCTGTCCAAAGAAGTCTGCAAGCTGCCTCCCCATTGGCCATGGGACTGCGCCATCGACCTCATTCCCGGTGAGCCAGTGCCCAGGGGAAAAATATACTCCCTGTCCATTCCGGAGGAGAAGGCCATAAAGGAATACATCACTGAGGTGCTCTCGCAAGGTTACATCCGTCTGTCTACTTCCCCTGCTGCTTCCAGCTTTTTCTTCGTTGTCAAGAAGGACGGAGGCTTGTGGCCTTGCATAGAATACCGGGCACTAAACAGGATTACAGTCAAGTTCCGATATCCACTTCCTCTCGTCCCATCTGCACTAGAACACCTCCGCGGCGCCACTGTGTTCACCAAGCTGGACCTCCGCAGCGCGTACAACCTCATACGGATACGTGAGGGGGACAAATGGAAGACAGCTTTTGTGACAACTACTGGACACTACGAGTATTGCGTCATGCCGTATGGACTCGTCAACGCCCCCTCCGTATTCCAGGACTTTATGCATGAGGTGCTCCAGGAGTTCCTGCACAAGTCAGTAATCGTCTACATCGATGACATACTCATCTACTCCCGGAGCCAGGCCAACCATCGCCGTCATGTTGCGGAGGTCCTTCAACGCCTGAGGGATTTCCATCTGTTCCTAAAGGCAGAGAAATGCAGCTTCCATCAGCCCTCAGTGCAGTTCTTGGGCTATAACATCGACCACAGTGGCGTCCGCATGGACGAGAGGAAGGTGTCAGCCATCAAAGACTGGTCATTTCCCACTACTGTTAAAGAACTGCAAAGATTCCTTGGATTAGCTAATTTCTATCGGAGATTCATCAAGAACTATAGTATCATTACTTCTCCACTCACCAACTTGGCATTCCCAAGTCTCTGTCCTGTAGCCCAGCAGCGAAGAAAGCCTTTGAAGATCTCAAGACCGCCTTCACGACCGCTCCCCTCCTAGTTCATCCGAATCCAGAGCTCCCGTTCGTGGTTGAGGTGGATGCCTCCACTACAGGAGTGGGAGTGGTCTTGTCACCGCAGCAGGGGAAACCAAGTAGACTCCATCCATGTGCCTTCTTCTCTCGCAAACTCAACCCGGCGGAGATCAATTACGACATCGGAAACAGGGAGCTACTTGCCATCAAGCTCGCCCTGGAGGAGTGGAGGCATTGGCTTGAAGGAGCCCGACACCCTTTCCTAGTCCTGACTGATCACAAAAATCTGGAGTACCTGCGTGAAGCTAAGAGATTAAACCCACGTCAAGCTAGATGGGCATTGTTCTTCACACATTTCAATTTCACCATTTCCTACCGCCCTGGTCCAAAGAATGTCAAAGCTGATGATCTATCTCATATCCACAGTCCTGAGGAAGGTCCTTAAGTTCCCAAGTCCATCATCCCAGAAACTCTCATAGTTAGTCCCATCACCTGGTCAGAGGAAACGCTGTCAGAGTCCAATGCCTCCACCCACACTCCGCCGGGTTGCCCCCCAGGTTTGCGCTACATCGCATGGGCACGACGCATCCCACTCATCCACTCCTTTCACGCGTCGCTGGGCACTGGCCACCCAGGGGTCAATGAGACCCTCTCGCTGCTTAAACAGCGCTTCTGGTGGCCAAATATGGCAGCGGATGTCAGGAGGTACGTTAGGGGGTGCAGGGAATGTGCCATTTCCAAGAGTTCTCGTCATCTTCCCTCCGGGAAACTAGGTCCACAATTTACTTCCCACGTATGGAAAGCCTTCTTCAAGCTCCTATATGTGACCATCAGCCTCTCGTCTGGATACCACCCTCAGACGAACGGGTTGATGGAGCAGAAGATTCAGGAGATTGGCCGTTTCCTGCGTACCTTCTGTCATGGTCACCAGAACTCCTGGAACCAGTTCCTGGGCTGGGCCGAGTACACCCAGAACTCTCTCCCTCAGCCCTCCACTGGACTCACTCCCTTCCAGTGTGTGCTCGGTTTCTAGCCCCCACTGTTCCCCTGGGATGGGGAACCATCAGACGTCCCGGCAGTCGATTACTGGTTCCGGGAGAGTGAGAGGGTCTGGGACTCAGCACATCTGCAACTTCAAAGAGCTCTTAGAAGACGCAGCTTGACAGCTGATCTTCGCTGATCACAAGAACCAGTATACTAGCCGGGAGACAAGGTCTGGCTATCCACTAAAGACATCCGGATGCGACTTCCCTGCAAAAAGCTGAGTCCCAGATTCATTGGCCCCTACACCATCATCAGACAGATCAACCCCGTCACCTACCAGTTGCAACTACCTCCTGAATTCAGAATTCACCCCACATTCCATGTGTCACTGTTAAAGACTTAACACCCATCTGTTCTTCCCAATCACGTCGCACTCCCTCACCAGAATACTAAGTACACACACCTGACACTCATCACCAGCATTATCACAGCACCATAAAAGACACTCACAGTCACTCAGTCATTGTCCGGTTTCGTTAACGCATACCTACCTGAATGCTTACCTTACGGACTCCTTACCTGTCTCCAGTGTGTCTCCTAGATCCTCTGTGTTCTCCAGTCTTCCGTGAGTGTCTGAATACTGCCTCGTTTCCCAGTCTCCTTGTCATCTTAGAATGTGGTGTGAAGATCAAGTTCAGTTCTCCTGTCTGGATATATTCTCTGTCTGGTGTCCCGTCTCTCTGTATCCATCGAACCTGGTGTAAAGATCAAGTCAAGTATTACCGTCTTGATATATACTCTAACTGGAATCTGCATATTGATATACTCACCTGTTACTGCTCTGGTTGTCTCAATAAAACACCATAACCTTTACCTGTGTCTCCGACCTCCTGTGTACTGTAACAGTCAGACTTAATAAGCAGATTTGATCTATCTAAAAAATGCCAGTTAATAAACTTCAAACAAAAGTGTTACCAGTGATGGCATGTCAATAAAACGGGGGTACTGCTTGCAAATGTCACCAACTGTTGGTGACTCTGTATTAATCCAGTGCCTGCGACGATTGGATGTGTTTTTCATTGCAGTTCTGATGGTTGAAATATATAGATGATGGTTTCATTCTTTTGATGACAGTCAACCATTCATTTGGGTCTTCATCAACAGATGAGGTTACTGTGGTTTTTGCTGACACACTGCAGGGAACTTTTTGTTTTCTCTGATAGCGTCGCTGTCCCTCTTCAAGATGTCTTCTCATATTTCAAAGCTTCCTTTTGATGAATCCTTTGTGGGACAAAGGTTCATCTACTGTAGATGCTCCTACAAACACAATTGACTTGAAAGCTGAAGTTTGCAAACAACACACTTTTGATATTATTAAGAGTTTGGTTCCAAAACACGATAAATGCCTTTAAAAAAAAAAAAAAAAGTTGAGTTTCTGACAAAATCAGTATTGTATCTGGTCGGTACTGAAAAGCATTTATTAATTTTGCACAAAATCCGATATCCGTCATGTTATTCTGCCATGTTGTCTCCCTTTCTTTCCAAAATGCAACAAACGCCAGTCTCTGCAGAACGCGATATATCCGCTAAACCAATCACAACGCACCATTGCACGCACTGTAACAGTAATGTCGGCGCTCTGAATACATCCGGCATCCTAGTTTTCCTTATCTACTTTGTAATCTGTGATGAACAAAAACAGAAAAATAAATAATTTTGATGGGATTGATGAACCTGTGGTGGTTTCTGTGGTGGGGAAGAAATGTAAGCCATTGAAATTTAATCATTTATGTGAGGAGATTAAGAAAATGAGGCACTCAAGTCAGCAGGAGGAAAAATGCCAGCTGTTGCTTGTTCCACAACAGCATCAAACTTCTGTGATGGTCCCCAAAACTGAATCATAGACAGGTTTTAAAAGCCGTTTTTAATACCAATTAACTCAGCAAATGTGTTTATTTCAACCGTGCAGTGGTGCCAGATACTCTTTAATCGGTAATGACAGCAGTTCATAATTAAGTTCAAAGTTCAAAGCAGTAGACATAATTAATTTATTTCATTAACAAGATTTTTAGATTTTTAGTCAAATGCCCATATATAAGATTAGTATTGATGTGGATCAACTTACTTTCTTGTATATCTTCAATATGAAAAATAACTTTATTGATGGATTTATTTCATTTTGAAAATAATAAATACGTTTTTATAATAAACCTTTTAAAATCAAAATGTAGATTTGAATTTTCAATGTTTTTATAACTAAAGATGCTCAGTGAAAGTTTGAAACAGAAAATAGTGGTTTTCATCTCGCCACTTTCTCGATAAGAGTTATAGCGTTTTGGCACCAAGCTCTTCATATGCACATTTCAGCAGAACTGTAAGCTAAATTATCCTAGATTAAATTTTAATACTTACATTTCCTACATTCTCTCCAGCAATGCTCAGATTTACATTTACATTTACATTTATTCATTTGGCAGACGCTTTTATCCAAAGAAACTTACAAGTGAAGAATACAACAAGCGAGTCGTCATGATGAGGCAAGTAGACACAAGAAGTGCTCACAATACAAGTTTAAGGCAGTGCTCAGAGTATCAAAAGCTACAAAAGAGAAGGAAAGGATTAGAGGAGGTGAAAGGATGGGAATAAGAAGTTTTTTTGTTTGTTTGTTTGTTTTTTTAGGATGAGGTTAAGTGCTCACGAAAGAGATGAGTTTTCAGCTGTCTTTTGAATATTGCCAGGGATTCTGCATTCCGGATGGAGGCAGGAAGATCGTTCCAATTGTTGCAATGTGGTCTTTGAAGGACAGTTGGTCATCAAGGATTACTCCAAGATTTCTGGCCGAATTTGATGGGGTAATTGTGGATGTACTTAGCTGGATGCTGAAATCATGATTTAGAGTCGGATTGGCAGGGAAGACGAGAAGCTCGGTTTTAGCCAGGTTGAGCTGAGATGATGTTCCTTCATCCATGCTGAGATGTCCGCCAGACAGCTTGAGATTCGTGCAGCTACTGTGGGATCATCTGGTTGGAATGAAAGGAAGAGTTGTGTATCATCAGCATAGCAATGGTAGGAGAAACCATGTGCCTGTATGATGGGACCCAGTGATGTAGTGTAAATGGAGAAGAGGAGGGGTCCAAGAACTGAACCCCGAGGAACCCCTGTGGTCAGTTGATGAGCTTTGGATACCTCCCCTCTCCAGGCAACCCTGAAAGACTTTCCAGTGAGATAGGATTCAAACCAGGGAAGTGGAGTACCTGTGATGCCCAGTGATGAGAGGGTGGACAGAAGGATCTGATGATTCACAGTCAAAGGCAGCAGAGAGATCGAGCAGAATGAGGACTTAATGTGGTTTTTTTAAGCAGTGGGGTTACCCGAGCCTGCTTGAATGTGTTAGGGAAAGTGCCAGTGTGGAGAGATGTGTTGATGATGTGTGTAAGTGCTGGTAAAAGTGTAGGAGCGATGGCTTGTAGAAGGTGTGAGGGGATGGGATCTAGAGGGCAGGTGATGGGATGGCTGGAGAGGAGAAGTTTGGATACTTCTGTCTCAGTGAGGGGGGAGAATGAAGAGAGGAGGTGTGTGGCTGTGTGTGTGGTTGGTCTGAGTTCCTGTGTGTGTGGAGCGGAGAACTGACTGCTGATGCTAGATGTTTTGTGAGTGAAAAAATTAGTAAAATTATCAGCAGTTAGGGATGTGGTGGGTGGTGGTGGTGGAGGGGGACAGAGGAGAGAGTTGAATGTTCTGAAGAGTGTGCGTGTGTTTGAAGCGATGTTGATTTTGTTGTGGAAATAGGAAGATTTAGCAGCATGAATTTCGGCAGAAAAGGATGAAAGCAGAGATTGAAAGCTACTTAGGTCAGATTGGTCTTTTGATTTGTGCCATTTAGGCTAGAAGAGAGTGGAAGTCTGAAGCATAAGGCTTCTCTAGATGAATGTTGAAATCACCAAAAACTATAAGTGGAATGAGGGACAGCAGCATGTCCAGTTCCTCTGCAAAGTTACCCAGTTGGCCTGGGGGGCGATAAATTACTATGATATGAATTTTGACAGGAATTGAGATTGTTATAGCATGAAACTCAAATGGATTGTTGTTGCAAAGAGAGGAATGAGTTGAATATTTCCAGAATATTTGTCAGAAATGATAAGACCTGTGCCCCCACCCCTCCCATACTGGCGAGGGGTATGAGAGAAAGTGAAGTTGTTGGAGAGAGCAGCAGGGGTTGCTGAGTCCTCTGGACGAATCCAGGTCTCAGTCAAGCCCAAGATATTAAGTGAAGAATTAGTAGCAAAGGCTGGAATGAAGAAAGCTTTGTTAACTGCTGACTGACAATTCCATAGACCCACAGAGACAGAGAGAGGAGTATTAGAAGAGGAGTAAACAGGACGCAGGTTAGAAACATTGCGTTGCCTTTTACGTAGGTTAGTGGAGCGTTGCCGAGAGATAACAGGAATGTGTTGAAAGCACATGCTGAGGATAAGGAAAAGTGTGAAGGAAAAGCAGAAACTTAAGTGCTCGGTGGAGTTGCGCAGATAGAGTCGCAGGTCTTTACCCGAGTCGGTCTTCACATGAGGAGGCTGAACGCCTCCGCTGACGCTTCCGCGACAGCGTGTAGATGCAATAATATACTGCTTATTAACACGTGATTGAGAACAGCTAAGCCGACCTTGAAAATTAGCACTGCAAAGCCTAAAGCCCGTGAATGGGTGAGATCGAAACTACTGCTAGAACAACACAGCGTTTAAGTGTGAAAAACGAGCAATAACACCAATAAACTCTGCAAAACTTGGCTGTTATTTCAACAAGTACAATTAAAATACACTTAGAGTCAATGTAGAAATTAGGACAGACACAGATACAAATTAATCCTTTCTAGAAGCAAATAATAAACGAAGCAACTGACCAGAACAGATATTAAGCAAAACCCTTACGCGCTCCTGCCGTCACCACTGTCAACTCACTACTCCTGCTCACTTCTAAATTACCTGAGTTTAAGAATGTTTTTCTTAGCACTGCAAAGCCTAAAGCCCGTGAATGGGTGAGATCGAAACTACTGCTAGAACAACACAGCGTTTAAGTGTGAAAAACGAGCAATAACACCAATAAACTCTGCAAAACTTGGCTGTTATTTCAACAAGTACAATTAAAATACACTTACAGTCAATGTAGAAATTAGGACAGACACAGATATGAATTAATCCTACCTAGCAGCAAATAATAAACGAAGCAACTGACCAGAACAGATATTAAGCAAAACACTTACACGCTCCTGCCGTCACCACTGTCAACTCGCTACTCCTGCTCACTTCTAAATTACCTGAGTTTAAGAATGTTATTCTTCATCAAGCCCACCTTGAAAATTAGCACTGCAAAGCCTAAAGCCCGTGAATGGGTGAGATCGAAACTACTGCTAGAACAACACAGCGTTTAAGTGTGAAAAACGAGCAATAACACCAATAAACTCTGCAAAACGTGGCTGTTATTTCAACAAGTACAATTAAAATACACTTACAGTCAATGTAGAAATTAGGACAGACACAGATATGAATTAATCCTACCTAGCAGCAAATAATAAACGAAGCAACTGACCAGAATAGATATTAAGCAAAACACTTACACGCTCCTGCCGTCACCACTGTCAACTCGCTACTCCTGCTCACTTCTAAATTACCTGAGTTTAAGAATGTTTTTCTTCGCCAAGCCCGCCTTGAAAATTAGCACTGCATAGCCTAAAGCCCGTGAATGGGTGAGATCGAAACTACTGCTAGAACAACACAGCGTTTAAGTGCAAAAAACAAGCAATAACACCAATAAACTCTGCAAAACGTGGCTGTTATTTCAACAAGTACAATTAAAATACACTTAGAGTCAATGTAGAAATTAGGACAGACACAGATACGAATTAATCCGTCCTAGCAGCAAATAATAAATGAAGCAACTGACCAGAACAGATATTAATCAAAACACTTACGTGTTCCAGCTGTCACCACTGTCAACTCGCTACTCCTGAGAGGGAATTTAGAGAGGGAAACACTGCAATCAAGGATTTAGCTAAATTTAACTTGTCTGCAGTGGAGGGGTAACTGTGTGAGACAAAAACACATACAATTAATTACTAAAAAATAGTAATTTATTGTATGTACAGGCCAGTACTGCATCATCACAGAAGTTGTTCAATTGCATATCAAACTGTGCAAATGGAACCGAAAGTACAAGTGCCTTGCAATTACAGGGAATATATAAACATTGTAAGGACAAATAAAAATGTATTTAAAATCAATGAAATCACAAGCATCACGCATGCTTCAGAATGTGTAAGGTTAAGTAGTAGACAAAAATGCAGCGTTCTTTTATATAAACTTCAGATTTCAATTTTAGCTTTAATATTCACAGACACTAGTCCGTATCCATATCCGATTCATTGTACAGCCCTACTTTTGATTTATTCATCCAAAAATTGCTTGTTGAGTTTGTTCCCAATAAATGTTGAAATTAACATTAAAAAACATTAATAAATGCTATAGAAATTTTATTTTCAAATCCGTCAAAGGATTATTAGGCTGCATAAATTAGGTCAGCCGGAACCAGGAACACTTCCTATAACACCAGATGTACTCATTACATCAGAAGAAGAATGGCATCTAAGCTAATATTAGTCTTTCTGTTTATCCCGAGGTTTACCGTAGTCAACCGGATCCAGGCCGTATCCAGATGAGACTGAGGACCGGTGCCCTGACACTACCACAACACAGCCCTGAAGTATCAGCAGAGATTGAGTCAACTAGATCATCCATTGTGAAGGCCTCATCGACACGACAGCCAGTGGCCCAGTTCCTCAACAAACCATCCATACTGATGTGATGAATACGATCCTCAACTGGATGGAACTGAAATAAATACTTTAAATGTTGCGATCCAGACTTATGATAGCAACCTGAATCGTAACAAAGCACTGTTCGCGAGAGGAGAACTGGCCCCCCGACTATGCCTGGTTTTCCCAAGTTTTTTTTTCTCTCCATTTTAACACCTATTTGCCACCTGTTTGTCACCTGATGTCACCTGTTGGAGTTTGGGTTCATTGCTGCTGTCGCCTTTGGCTTGCTTAGTTGGGGACACTTGACATTTGAACAGTATTCTTGACATTTATTCAACAGTGCTTTTGATCTGCCTGCATTGACACTATTCTTTAAGAGCTGCTGTGCAGCCAAATTGTGTACCAGTTATCAATGTAAAGCTGCTTTGACACAATCTGCATTGTAAAAAGCGCTATATAAATAAAGGTGACTTGACTTGACTTGACTATAGAAATGCAGTTCATTATTAGTTAATGTAGTTAGCTAATGAACTTATTGAATTAATTTATTATTTATAAAGTGACAGTGAATTGGTTGAGATTAGCAGTCTATTAAACATTGTACAGGTATAATAAACACAAAAAGGACTGAGTTGAGTATTGTGCATTGTGAATTTCCTGTTTAAAACTGATAAAGTCTTCTTTTGTTTTTTCTTTAAATATCACAAGGTATACCAAGGTATTATCGTACTGTTGACATTTGATATTCAATAGTATTCTTGACATTTATTCATCAGTGCTTTTGATCTGCCTGCATTGACACTATTCTTTAAGAGAAAAAATTATATACCAGTTATCAATGTAAAGCTGCTTTGACACAACCTGCATTGTAAAAAGCGCTATATAAATAAAGGTAACTTGACTTGACTGTTATATTTTGATATTGTTATATTCCTAATAAGTAGGCATTTGTTATAATACGCATTGTACATTAGAAATGTGTCATGTTTTGGTATTGTTTCATGTTCACGGTTCATGGTTTATGTTCATAGTTATGCTTTGTTTCTTTGCCATATTTGTTTTCCTTGTTTTTGCCATGTTTTGTATCATGTGATTCCATTGCCCTCATGTGTTCATGTCATGTGCTTCCCCTGTCTCATGTGTCATGTTCTGATTTGTTGTTTTTGTCATGTGATTTCAGTTCTGTCTTGCCATTAGGCTTGTTCGACTTGATGCAGCACCGCAAAGACTGATCGGCGGCTGACTTGAAGCAGTACATGCTGGTAAGAAATGTTGACCGACTTGAGACAGCTCTGACATCATGTGACTGTGACGTATGGCTTCAAAGTACCGCGAGAGCGATTCGAGATCAGCCGCCTTAGGCAGACAGCGCAGTTTAGGCTTGTTTGAGCTGAAAATTTTCGGATTCTGCAGTCGAGCGCAGTTGCTCTCCACCGACTGCGCTGACCAAAAGCACGATGGGAAACGACTTGCTGACGACTAGCTTAAAGCTTATTGGTTTAAACAACCGTGATGTATCGATCTGTTTGATTTTAAAACTCTAATATCATGTTTTTATGTGTAAAAATAATGTGAATATTCCCAAACTCTCTGACACTGCAATCTCTCAATGGGTTATGTGATTGTTGTCATTTATAAAAAAAAAATATATAAAAACATGTCTATTATTAAAGTAAAAATGGTTGATACACACAGCTTTCGAATGTAAATAAATAACAAGTAGGCCCTACTTTGGGTTTATTGTCATATAAAAGCAACAGAACTTAAATTATATCCAGTTTATCAGCAACACAGCGCACGAGTGTGAATCCCGCGATATCCACCTTTGATCTTGTAGGTTCTGATCCACTATGAGAACAGAGAACTGTCCGTCTTGCCTGCACTTTTTTTCACTTCTCCCCTCACTGCAGCCGCCTACTCTCTCTTGATCCGCCCCTTTTATCGAGGATGCATCGAGAGGTGACTTGTGCAGACTTGAGACAGCCAGGTATCCCAGAATGCATCTCGCACTAACCAGCAAACGTCATAGTAAAGAAGAAAACCCGCATAATTTTGTTATTATGTCATGATATGTAGTTTCAAGAGTTTTTCAGGCGATAATGTGCTGGTTTAAAGCTCAAATTTGTGGTTTATTGCGCCTTTCTGAAAATTTAATCTGACGTTGTCAGAGTTGTGAGATCCAGGCGATCACCGGACGCTCAGCGCTCATGTACCCAGCCAAGAGCAGCCTTACCTCGGCTAGTCCTTCTGACGTTTGCCGCTGGCTCCGTTTTGGCTGAGGGCAACTTGACGTTTCATAACTTTATATATGGCTAACTTTTGTATCCTAGTAAAGCGCTGATTTTATACGCTTGACTGACTTGTTTGCTTTATTTCTTATATATATTCTTATACCTTTGAAATGGCTATTATTGAACATTAAAACTGACAATTAACAAAAAGAGACAGAGTTGTGTTTTATGTTATAGCCTATTTCATTTCATTATAGTGAAGATAATCAGACACAAATAGTATTGTTTAATATTTTTTAAATATATACGAAAAGAGGCAGGGTTGTTTAATATTTGAAGAGTTTCGTTGCAAAACGAGATAACTCCGTTTTTTTAATTTTTCAAAAATCTTGTTTTTTGGTTGTGCATTCCAATTAATATCAATTCAACTGCAGTTGGTTTGTTTTGATTTAAACCATCATAACTTAAAAAATACAGCTAAGTAGCACCATAAAACAAAATAATAAGATGATAACATAATAATAAACATGTTTTGAAAAAAATGTTAAAAACGGAGTTATCTCGTTTTGCAACGAAACTCTTCATTTCGTTTTGTTATAAATATAAGCATACTTTGCAGATAATCAATCACTCGTTGCTTGAGGCTAATATGTTTTTGTTTGTTTTTTAAATAAAACGAAAAGGGGCAGAGTGGTGTTTTATAACACATTTTGTTTTATTGTTGGCTAAAAGTCATCTCTTCATGTATCTTTTACTAAAAGATACATGAAGAGATAACCGGAGAAGCCAGAGCGAGCTGAGTGACGTTATCAAGTACGCTGCTGTTCCATTTGCAGAATCACAGGACTTGTGTTCTCCCGTCCACGGGAGTTCGTTCTCCTGAGTCGAACTTGCAAGTCCGAACCACCAAGGACGCAAGTCCGAACTTTGCGAACTTGAATTTGAGAAACGGCCAAGAGGAACTGCTCAAGCGCTGATGACGACACAGCATGATTGGCCGGATTCCGCATGACAACGATCACGTGTGTTTCGTGTTTATTGTCACGCCTTCAGCTCCACTAATGCTCAAAAATCTGTGTTTTTATAACAGTTAAAGCTTTTTTCATGTGTAGTTTACAGCATTAAAAAATTTGTACCGTAACTGAAATACTACTTCCAAAATAATCGTTATCGAATCAAAGTTCTAATCGAATCGAAAGCATGTGAATAATCAAATAGAATTGTGAAAATTCTGTCAATGCCCAGCCCTAACTAATACTACTAACCGAAAGAGCTCGGAGAAGATAAAGAATGCCACGGACGAGAACGTGGGCAAGACAAAGCAACAGATGCACAAATAGGTGAGCTGCGAGCGCACACACATGGTTTGCAGTGTTGCCAGATCTCGCGAGACAAATAAGCAACCAGGCCTGTGAAAACAAGCCCAAAACAAGCGACTTTTTCTACGGACTCCCCCCCCATCCCCCCATCCCCCCCCCCCCCCCCCCCCCCCTTATAGCCTATGTCATTTAATTCAGTGATAGTGTGTAACCTATTGTATTTTCTACATTTGTAGGAAACAACACACATAAACACGCTTCTCAAACAGCATCCCAAGATTGTTTTAGCCTATATCAACTGGATTAAAGTTTTTTTGTTTTGTTTTTTGGAAATCTGGAGTATTGCACCTCTTTTTAATGGAAGATAGGAGGAAGACAGTTTAACGCACATGATATCACAGCCTATCCTACGTGACGAATAAAAATAACAAACACATTATGTAATATATATATATATATTTAAATGAGTACGGAAAATAAAGTTGGTTTAATCTAAAAGTCTTTAGAATTATAGAATAATCTGGCATTGTTCTGAAGGCAGCTGCCTGCGCTTGAGATGCTCTGTTGAATATTATGTTAATTACACAAACAATATGTTAAGCGTACATTTATTGAACAATGATTGATTATCCTATATGTATTTATTTATTGTAAACTTTATTATTAAGTGAAGTAAACATTTAGCTGGCAAGATAGCCTATATTATGAGCCTATATTTTATCCGCCGATCAGATGCGCGTCAAAGTTGTGTTCGTTACTATAGCAACAGTAGAATCCGTGTACAGTGTTTCAGAATCAATCATTGTAAAAAGAACTTTTATGTCATGATCACGAGAAAAAACTCTGCTGTCTTCTGTGTGTATGGGGAAAGGGGAGGGACAGAGAGAACCGGCTAGACAAACTCCTACATTTAAATAACATATAGAAAATATCTGCTTGACAACTTATTATGGAGCTGGGGGATCAAGCCCAAATAAGCAACTACACTTTAGAAACAAGCCCAAAAAAACGCGACCCGCGACTACCGATATTTGTAAGCGACTTTACAGAAAAACAAGCCCAAAGTCGCTTATAATAAGCGGACTTGGCAACACCGATGATTTGTGCAACAATAAAAACTGACTCGCTCATGACTAATGTACGGCTCCTGTATGGCACTGTAATCCTGTTTACCTTCATTACAATCGTCATCGTCCATCAAAACTTTATTAGCGACACTGTTTTTCTTTATCCAACTGAGAGATGTAATTTGCATAGCTAAACTACCGCATCTGATGCGGTTGGGTGTTTTGAGCTGCAATTCAGTCTGTATTTCACAGCGCGATGAGAACCAGCATGGGCTGCTCTAAAACAATCACAGAATACGCAAAGAGGTGGTGTTTGTTAATATTTAACTTAACATGAATAATACAATACATGAATTATATTAATTAATTTTAAGTTATCTCAGAAATTTAAAAAAAAATCTCCAAGCCCCACTGGAGGCACCCATCACCCTTCACTGGATGTATAATGAGCAGCAATAAACTACATTTTAGAATTTTATGCCATGATGCTTCTGTGGTTATTTTGGTGAAAGTAACTCAAAAGTAGTGTAATGCATTACAATTCAGAAACAGTATTATTGTAATGTAACTAATTACTTTTAAATGACAGAAACTACTAATATATATATGTATTACATTTTGGAAGTAACTTGACCAACTTTGTTCTTTAGAAAGAAGAAAGTCATTCACCTATGGCTTGAGGGTGAGTAAATCATTAAGTAATTTTCATTTTTGGGTGTAAGGCTGCAGCTACACATTTATACACCAGCATTCATATTCTTAGCTGAATAAATTTTTTGATGGATCACATTTTTGTTCTGTGTGGCCTGGTCACATCTGGCTAACACATTATCAGGCCATATGAGCAAGGTCTCCATGTTGGGTCAGGCATACATGGTACTTTTCTGACAGTCGAAAACATGACAAACACTTTGTAAAGATCCATTTTGAGGGTTATATTAGCTGTGTGAACTTTGTTTATACAATGTAATATAGAGTCGAGAGCTTGGGGGTGGGGAGCGCGACGATTTAAAGGGGAAGCAGCCTGAATCGGCGCATTTATAATGATGCCCCAAGATAGGCAGTTAAAAAAATTTATTAAAAAAATCTATGGGGTATTTTGAGTTGAAACTTAACAGACGCATTCAGGGGACACCTTAGACTTACATTACATCTTGTGAAAACACGTTCTAGGGCACCTTTAATACCCAGTCCTTAACAAAATTTGGGCTGGCAACTGTTCAGTTATCTGAGGTATTACAAAAGTTGACAGATTGTGTAAAGAATATCAATGTACACATATTGTGTTGGATGTTGTGAACAAATTCAGTTTGTGTCAATTTTGAAAGAACACAATTATGTGTAAAACAGCTGAATTTTTTCAACACATTTGAATTGAATATTGACACAAAACATGTACAGTTGCAATCAGAAATATTCAACCCCCAAAGAGTTTTAAGGATTTATGAATAAAAATCTTTTCAAAGTGCGGGATTCTGCTTTGGATGACTTCTTTATGAGTTAAGTGATGCATAAAATCAACACAGAAAATGTATGATGTAGTATTTGTGTGTAACAATATATTTTGTTAAGATAGCCATGTCACAATTATTCAACCCCTATATAATATTGTTATTTTTAAAGCTTTCTGACAGTTTTTATGGCCTGAAGTGGAGCTGAAACATCATTAAGCCTTTGGGAACTCTATAACGATCCTTCATTTGCTTCAGCTGTGATGCATATATAAACCCCAACCATGAAGGTGTTCAAGGTGAGTTGCAATCATGGGAAAGACAAAGGAGCTTCCACAAAAGCTGAGAGAGGAGATTATTTCATCACATCTGAAGGGCCTTGGATATAAGAAGATTTCCAAAATATTTAACATTCCAAGAGACACCATTGGGAGCATTATAAGGAAGTTTAAAACTTATGGAACAGCTGCAAACCTTCCTGGCTGTGGAAGAAAGCCCACAATTTCATCAAGGGCCCTTAGCAACTTAGTCAGGACAGCTAAGAAAAACCCCCGTGTGACTGCAAGAAAGCTACAGGATGACCTGATGAGAGCTGGTACAAGTGCTTCAGTGGCAACTATAAAGGCCTGTACACACCGGGACGAATATTGCACGCGTTTATCGCCAGCATTTTTCGAGACGTTTTTTGTGTTCATACCCAAGCGATTTTCACTGGCGATGCGCAGAGTGAAATTGCAAATTCACTCCCTGCCAGTATGTGGTGCTTGTGCTTAACGGTAGTGCAAATAAACATATTTATGATATTAATAAAAAGTTAAAGAAGATAAAAATGCAGATTAAAAATGCAGATCTAAAATGGCACGGCAGATATAAAATACATATATATGACATATGAGAGATGGTAGTCAGAAACGGTCGTGCAAATAAGTCACAATGACAATAGTGCAAGTGAACGATAGTGCAAATAAACATATTTATAAAATAGACATTCTCAACTATATTTCTTGAATGTAAAAGAAAAAAACAAACAGTAAAAATACAGAAATAATACACATCTAATGGTGTGGCCAAGAACTGGCAGAGCACCCACAGCATGCGTCTCAATCTTTTTACAGTCTATGGTCTCAATCAGCTCCCTAGTTCACTAGTCAGGGCACTGATCAGGGAGTCGCCCACATTCATTTACACGGTATACTAATACACGACCTAGGAAGCTAGGGAGATGATTGAGACGCAGGGATAGTTTGTAGGGGTCTTCCCATATACTGTAAGGGTCTTCCTCGTCTACTTCATAGACATCATATATGATGTCCATGGTCTACTTACTTTCTCTTCTTCGTCTTGTGTGCTCGGCAAGACCGTTTTGTGCTTGAGCGCCACCAAGTCATGTTTTACTGTAACTTCAGCAGCTCCAGGCACATGAACAAAAGCGCCACTCTCATTGGTCTGCCCGGTTTTTAACGTGGCGCGTCAAACCAAAAAAACGAACCCGAAGCGTTTTTTAAAATATGGTGCTTTTACGCCTGGCATTTTTCACGTCGGTGTGCACACTCACATTGGCGCCCATTGTTTAGTAACAAGGCATTAAACGTCGGCAATAATCGCGCACGATATTCGTCCCGGTGTGTACAGGCCTTAAGACGTGCACTGAATAATCAAGGACTTCATGGCTGGACCCCAAGACGCACTCCACTTTTGACCTCAAGGAACATCAGGAGTCGACTAGAATACGCCAGGAGGAATTTGGATAAAACTACAGAGTTCTGGGAGACAGTTATATGGACTGATGAAACCAAACTGGAACTTTTTGGTCATATGGACCAGCGGTACTTCTGGCGTGCAAAAGGTCAGGCTTATGACCAAAGGAATACCATCCCCACGGTCAAGCACGGAGGTGGGTCATTGATGATGTGAGGCTGTTTTTCTGCGGCAGGAACTGGCAATCTTGATCGTGTACCTGGCATCATGGATTCCCAGAAATACCAGGTCATTTTAAAGAAGAACGTGATGCCTTCTGTTGACAAATTAAACCTTGGTGATCACTGGATCTTCCAGCAAGACAATGATCCCAAGCACACCTCCAAATCAACTAATGATTGGTTGGGGAAAAGATGCTGGAGCGTCCTGGAGTGGCCTTCTCAGTCACCAGATTTAAATCCAATTGAAAATTTTTGGTGGGATTTGAAGAAGGCAGTTGCAGCACTGAAGCCATCAAACATCACTGAGTTACAGACTTTTGCATGTGAAGAATGGGCAAAGATTCCAGTCGAGAGGTGTAAGACGCTTGTATCGAAACCGTTTGTTAGAAGTTATAAAAAATAAAGGACACTCCACAAGGTACTGAAGCAGGGGGTTGAATAATACTGCACATGCTCATGTGTTACAAGAGTTTCAATTTTCATTTAAACTTCAAAGTTAAGTCAACTTCTGTTGTCAAACTAACTCGTATGTATCAATAAATATTTTTTTTTTCATTGATTTTCATTATCTTTTATCAACATCACTATAATGTCTTTTGAGGTGAGGGGGTTGAATATTTCTGATTGCAACTGTGCAATAGAGCACTACACATAATTTGTGTAATTTTTCAACACATTCCTTCTAAGAGTGTTGTTGTTAGCTGTCTTGTATCTATTCGGTTTCCATCTGTCTAGATGGCATGTAAAACTTAGATGAGCATAGTTTGAGTCACTATATATCAGGAGTTCTTTGATGTTGTTGGAGGTGGCCAGTTGTAGGGTGATAAGGATGGCTGCAATTTCAGCATATTGCGATGAGTGACGGCCTAACTTGAACTGTTTTGGTGGGCAAGGGTCATTGTTGAGCCAGACCACACCAGCTTCCGCTTTTAGGTTGCCCTGTTGATTGTAGAAGCAGCCATCGACATATGGATCTTTGGCTTCTGCTTCTGTATTCAGCATATCCGTTGAACAGCTAGCCAGTTTCCCAGCGATGATTTGTGGTTTTGGCCATATCTTGCCTCGACGTCTCGTCCTTGGAACGTCATTAACCAGGTAGCTATGCAGGCGTTGGTTACCACACCATCCCTGATTCGTTGGCCGTTGAGGAAGGTCACTGGTTGACACATTTCAGTGATAACCTTCTGAGCTCCAATGTAGTTGGAGAAACGCTGAATGGCCCATACAGTGTAGAGCAAAGCTTTTTCGCAGTCTGAGTATTTGCTTTCTGGGGGGAAGCAAGGTTTTGCTGGCATAAGCGACCACACGTTTGTCTTTGTCCTGGAGCTGGTACAGACCTGCACTAAGGCAATGATTTGAGAATCCAGCTTCCAGATATAATTATTTTCCTGGGTCGGGGTAGGCCAGGCATGGGGTGGAGCACAGGTGTTGTTTGAGCTCGCTCATGGCTGTGTCCTGGGCTTCCGACCAAATGAAGGGTTTTTCCTTCTTCAGGAGGTAAGTCAGTGGTCGTGCGATGTCAGCATAGTTCTTGATGAACCGTCGTGAGTAGTTGCACACTCCCAGAAAGCTTTGTAGCTCAGAGATGTTAATGTTAGCCTTTGTGGAAGTTACAGTGTTGTGGCCTTCATCTGACATTAGTTCGGCTGGTAGGGGGCCGATGACAGGAACTGTCAGTTCAAAGTCATGAAATGCCTGGTTGATGAACCATCCCAGGTGACTGGCTTTTAGCACATTGATGTCTTTGGCTGTACAGTTGTTGAACAACACATACACAGCACAAGATGACACTTCTATGAGAGGTGTGGCTTCCAAGGTCAGTCCTAGTTTTAGGCAGGTTACTGTTAACACTCTGAGGTCTGAGGTATCGCCGGCGATACCACCGCTTTTTTTCTTACCAGTGTGAAAGAGACTCAAAATACTCCGTCAATGTTGCACAAACAATTAAGAGTTATACACCATTTTAATCTGTTGAATATCTTCTTTTATTTGTGTACACTCAGAGTAAAAACAAAATGTTGTGCTTTTTGTAAAATAAAGAAAACTAAAATGATGTGTGATCTCTCGTCTCCCTCTGAACGAAGTCCAATCTGATAGTTCTCAGAAAATGAGCTGTAACTTAGTGAATACTACTGACAAAAAAATTACACTTATGTCTAAAAAAACGTTAAGATGTCAGGTTTTAAATCATGTAAGTCAAATTGAAAACAAACATTCTGTGTTTATGTAATCTGTATGAAAAGAGAGCCATGTCAGAAGTCCGTGATTCAGCTCATTACCCACTAATGCGGCCACGCCCACGGAGAGGCAACACATGCATACATCGTCTCAATCGTGTATTTATTGTCTTGAAAAGTGTTTATCTGGATGTAAAAGCCATGGTTAGCGACCTCTGGAAGACATGCAGTTAGTTCCTGTTTTCTTTTCTTCTATTGATGAATTTTAGATGAGTTTTTGTTTCTTTAGCGCCCTCCGGCTGCAGTATGAATTGGAAAACACCATTCATGGAATAGCCTCTTCTTCTTTAGAAGAATTTGTGGGCTAAAAATGCACAGAGCACCCTCCGGCTGCAGTATGAATTGCAAACACCAGCGCTCATAGAGATAACAATGAATATTAAATAAAAATAACTCCTCTGTATAGAAAATTGACATAAACATATGAGAATCCAATATTTCTCCAAATGTGCATGCTTTTAAACTAAAAGCCTATATTCAGACTCTTTGCATCACAGAAATACATTATATTTTAAAGTATAATATAAAACCATTATTTATATTGTAATAATATTTTTCTGTATGTTTCATATACCATGATGAGCTTGAGACATTACAGAAGTTTTTTTTCACAGCCTATCTGACTGAAATGCCTCATTAATATGCAAGTCATTTCAGGTCATTACTATGCGATTCTCTTGTCTTCTCAGGTGAGAATGACCCATTATTCATGGTGATTCACGCCTCCACGCATACTGTGTTTCTTGGCAAAAAGTGTCTTACAAAAACTAAATCAATATATTGTTATAAATGAAAGAGTAGTCAGCATAATTTTTACATAATTTTGAAGCAAAAACTCTACTCTACAACCTCCAATACCTAAAGTATTGTAAACACAGATTTAATATACTTTTTTTGGCCTTATTTCAGTGACTTAAGTTTTTTGTTTTTTCAATAACCACGCATAAACGTTATTCCTTCAAAAACACAAACATGTATATACATGTTCCTCACATATTATGGTAGCCTAGTCTGTGCTGAATACAGTGGAATGACACTTTTGTCATTAATATGTTTATGAACTGAAAAAAGAACAAATGTCAGGGCATGTCAAAACTTCTCCAGGCCCCAAAAATCCTCAGACCGCTGAGGGTTAAAGGTCTGGCCAGGCAGACACTGACTCTCTTGCTGTAAGCGGGGATTGTGGCTTCTTGTTCATTGATCATGGCGCATGCGTCTGGCATTGTTTGACCAGATCACAGGTTTTTATGAGGTTTTGACTGAAGATGTCAATTTGTGTGACAGGGGAGCCCATATGATGTCATTCAAGGTGTCAACGCAGGCGTTGAGACAGACCACAATGTCTGCTCCTATGTAGATGTCATGAGGCAGGTTGGGGACAGAGAGGAAGTAGTGACTCAGGAGTCTGTTGTTCCATCGTATATCTGCTGCGCAGATGATCTTGGAGGTAGCCATGGTTGTTGACCATGGATTGAGAGGGAAGCAGCTATGCTTCGAGACTTGTGGTAGGATCTGATTTTTCTGCTTCAATGTTTTGAACAGCTCTAGGCTGATAGCTGAGTTTTCAGCCCACAGGGCTAATGCTGCATCAGGCATTCGAAGGGAACCCAAGTCTGAGTCAGACGCTTGCAATGAGCAGAGGAATGGGTCTTGGTTCTTGTTGCTTGGTGTAGTCTTTTGTTCTGGTATGGATTCATTTTGAGCTTGGTCAGTTTGACAGGTTGACAGAGCCAGACTCACACATCTCAACCATAATATCGTTGTAACCACACTTTAGGTTTACATTTCACAAATTACATAATAGCAAATAAAACAATGTCTCTGGGATAGCAGATAAGGGATCTCTCTCGAGTTGTGTCTGTCTGCTGCTTTATCTCTGTGGCACGCTGTGTAGCAGGTAAGCCACGCTGCCGCTAATTGGAATCAGCTGCAGATGATTTGGTGTGCTGCTTAGCAGAGAGAGTGAGAGAGAGAGAGAGAAAGATTGAGAGAGAAAAGTCTTGTTTGAGATGCGTCTAGCCTCGCCTGAAGTTCAGCCGAGAGTAGGCGGCTGCAGTGAGGGGAGGAGTGAAAAAAGTGCAGGCAAGATGGACAATTCTCCGTTCTCGTAGTGCATCAGACACCTGCGAGATCAAAGGCGGATATTGCGGGATTCACACTCATGCGCTGTGTTGCTGATAAACTGGATGTAATTTACGTTCTGTTGCTTTTATATGAAAATAAACATAATGAACAATACACCCAAAGCACTTTATTATTTCCATTCGAAAGATGTGTGTATCAATCATTTTTATTTTAATTACAAACATGTTTTTATATATTTTTATAAATATGATAACAATCACATAACCCATAGAGAGATCACACTGTCAGAGACTTTTGGAATATTCATACATAATTTATACGCATAAAATCATGGTATTAGTGTTTTAAAATCAAACATTTTAAAAGAGATCAATACATCACGGTTGTTTAAACCAATAAGCTCTAAGCTGTGTCGTCAGCAAGTCATTTCCCATCGTGCTTTTGGTCAGCGCAGTCGGTGGAGAGGAAAAGGCCTTTTTCACAAGAATCGGAAATCACGTGATGCAGGGTAAAGTTAGTTCCGCTATGTGTCTACGGCTATTAGATTGATATGCTCTTCTCTCAAATATTGCTTCTTACCTTTTCTGTTTTGTCTGTTTTCCAAGTTGCTCTTGTATAATCTACAAAGAAATTATTTTCTACTTGTTTGTTATACGGCCACTCAGACCGTTGCTCGAATTTTCCGGCAGGTGGATTTATATTACCAGCTGTCATACAGTAAAGGCTACGCAGCTACTCATTCAGCAATTTCCCCGATCGTATCACGCACGATGAACATTATTGATATAATTTATTAATAAAAAAAATGAACTCCCAATATATTCGTTAATGGGGGATAAAAAGTCGTGAGATACATAATACATAATCGTGAGTTTAATACGTTTAAAAAATATATAGCCTAGCATGTTAATCTCATATGGCATTACATCCCACATTCAAGCATATGTTATAACTAATCCTGATCGATTAAAATTATTAAACATAATTAATTTCCAACACCACACTGTACACAACTATTAGTCTTTGAATTTATGTTGCAACAGCACAATAATACTGTGTATAATACACACTTTAAGATGATGACGACAGGAAAATATGAGTGAGAGACTGAAGTGTTTATATCCAGAAATACCCAGGGTGCGAGCTAGCGGTCCTGTTTCATGAATCAGAGGATCAGACTTGCAGGACAAGGGAGCTGCCAGCTGATCATTTCCCCAGCACGTCGCTAAAAACACTCTATACATCCCAATGTGCATACTATCCACCCTAAATAGTACTGAATATTACACATAGACTACTATTTAGGATGGATAGTATGCACGTTGAGAAGCAGGCACCGTCTTTAAAGCACATGGAGCGCGATAATGCACAGCCGCGCCAGACAGACACGAAGAATATAACCAGTTTAACCGCCATCACTTCGAATTATTTATTAAATTTAGCTCTTAATGAGAGCTCTGTAGTCTCACCAATAATTCACCAAGCTCGGGAATCAAACGACTTTGATTCCCGAGCTGGTTCTGATCGAGGCTATCTATCACTGTAACCGGAAAAACTTTTACACTGCGTGGATCATTCCGGAAGCCAAAAACCCGGAAGTGTGAAATTGGCCTATTGCGCTCGACTGCAGAATCCGACACGTCCGCCTCGCCCTCGCGAGAGGTTTTTGACACACGTCAGCATGACATCAGAGCAAGGCGGACCACCCTCAGACACATTACTAACTGGCATGCATCTCGCGGTGATCACCGTTGATCGGTTCTGCGCAGAATTTGCTCATCTCAAACAAGCCTAAAGAAAGGGAGGAGAGAACAACATGAAAACATCCAAAACATACACAATTAATGAAACATACACAGTGTAATGAAACGTAACAGCAGTGTTTTCAACCAAATAATTTTTATTTTAGGTTTCATACATTTAAATACACATGAGTACTAACAAAACAATACATTTAGAGTTTGTAAAATACACACTGATGTCTATAGAAGTGGAAATAACAACCCTTTACATAGTAATTAGATGACATATTATATTCATGTAAAATACATTGTGAGAGTAATTTAAAGGGGTGGTTCAATGCGATTTCACTTTTTTAACTTTAGTTAGTGTGTAATGTTGCTGCTTGAGCATAAACAGTATCTGCAAAGTTACAGTGCTGAAAGTTAAATGCAAATGGAGATATTGTCTTTTAAAGTATAATGACTAAAACACAACCGGTTTTGGACTACAACGGGTTGGTGACATCATAAACCCTCAAACACGCCCCTGGGAACAGTGGGCGAGGCCATGTGGTGCAGCACGTGGAAGCGAAAGAGTTGCGTACACCGGATGCGAGTGCGACGCGTCAAAAGATAATAGAACCCATTATAATCTGTGATATTTTCTACACTGGATGCGGCGCTGAAGACAGCTTCCAGAATCTACACAAGTTCAGTGCTGGATGGCTATTTCTAAATGCACAAAGGCTATTACTGAAAGATGAAGCAGTTCCCACTTTAAACAGAAGCTGCTGTTTATTGGCTTCAAACTGTAAGTACGTTTTATTGTTTGTACATGTCTTTTAGACCTTTAGTTCTGTTGCTTTTTTTGATTGCATCAAGGACATATACAAAGAGCAACTCATTTTTGCTTCGCTAGCCAGTTAGCTATATTCTACAAACACCAAGAAACTTCATATGTTCATAGACAAACAGCTGTTCATTCTATAAATTAAAAGCTACCTTTACAAAAATGCGACTACTCAGTCATGTATTCGGCTACAGTAAAGAGAAAAATTCTACAAACACCACCATACTTCTATGTTCATAGACAAAAAGTTGTTCATGCTGTAAATTAAACGCTGCCTTTACAAAAATGCGACTACTCAGTCATGTATTTGACTACAGTAAAGCTTTAATCAGGATAAAACTGTATATTGAAAGCTAACAAACAGCAGTGACAGCATCTAAACACTTTGACACAAATACAAAATGAAATGCCATTCATAAACATCCTTTAAAGGGATACTCCACTTTAAAATGAAAATTCTGTCATCATATACTCACCCTCATGTTGTTTCAAACCTGTATGAATTTCTTTCTTCTGCTGAACAGAAAGGAAGATATTTAGAAGAATGTCAGTAACCAGACAGTTTATGGTCCCATTGACTTTCATAGTATATATTTTTTTCCTACTATGGAAATCAATGGGACCAGAAACTGTCTGGTGTAAACCTGTATGAAGAAATTCATACAGGTTTTCAACAACATGAGGGCGAGTATATGACAGAATTTTCATTTTAAAGTGGAGTATCCCTTTAAAAGCCTCAATTGCGATTTACCCTCTTCATTTGTGTTTAATTCGGGCTTAATTTGATACAGCAATATAGACGCTATTATTTACATTTTGAATGAAGCAATGGATGGTAGGGGGCGTGTCGTTTCCGGACGCTTCAGCGAATCACGATACACTGGGCCAGCTACCAACCTGCTAACCAATCTGAGCACATTGCATATGTCGAAAGGAGCGGCTTCATAGAAGCAGGAAGTCAAACGAGTTGTTCATATGACAGTGGAAACAGAGGTGTAGAATAAAGGTAAAATATATGAAAAATACAGCGTTTTCAAAAAAAAACAAAGCATTAGGACATGTTAAACTGTCCCCTAAGAACACAGTCAAGCCTAGAAAAAAACCCACTTAAAGTACATGTGAAATCAAAATTGACCTTATTTATTTTGTTAGCTCAAATTGCTAGTTTTGTGGTGAACAATTCATCCGTGCAAGTCAATCCACACACAAAAATTGTTTGGCTTCGTAATATTTAATTGAAATCTAAAAATGCTCCTCCCCTCTGCAATGGTGCCCCTTCTCTGATAACGTCAGTTTGACGGCTTGGGTTGAAACCGCGTAAACCACTCCTCTGAAACCGTTAGTCTGCTGTGAGTGAGAGATGGAGAGGAGAAGCGCTAAAATAAAACTCTGCCCTCTGTTCAATATTCTGTTTCACTTGGAAATACGTCACAACACTGGAGAAAAGTCGTTTGCAACTTCCAGTTCACGCGGACTTTAACCACCCCTTTAAAGGCTTACTCTATTCTTCCCTAGTTCACTGGCTCACTTACTTTCATGTATTTTGAGAGAAGTGGATGAATTCACTTGTAAATCCAACAGATCCAATTTTCTGTGTGGCGTAAACTAACATGGCAGCGCCCATTGCGTGTGTAGCTCAACTAACGTAATCATTATAAAACGTGTTTAAACAGCAAAACACATCCACTTGTACATCGGAAAATCGGAATATCAGATATTTCATGCTATATTCAACAAATCTGAGAATATTTTGAAAAAAAGGAAAAACAAAATAAAAGAAGATCAGTCAGACATACAACGCTGTGCTGTGTTACATGACAAGTAATGAGGCGTCACCATGGAAACAAGGTGATACGTTCTAAATAACGGTTGCCCTAAAAACTCACGCTGGGGGGTCAGCCAGAATATTTTAAAACTTACCTGCAAAAGGGTTAATCTTACTCCAATTTCAAATGATTATTACTCTTAGGTTGTGTTTCCAATTAGAAATTAATCATTGGTTATGTATTAATTTAGATATTTGATTATTCTGGGTGTAACGATCGGCCCTATTAGTCGATTTCACATTAATTAAAATGGGGTCAGATGTGTGAGAGTTTATGAGTGTTTAAAAAGATGAGACAGACAACAGAAATTAATAAATAAAGTGGATTTACAATATTCACAAGGAACTTAAAACAACACAATACAACTAGAATAACTTAGGCTGTTAAAAGTGTGGAGTCCATTTGCACCATACACTAAAACCATAAGAATCCTAGCGTGATGTAAGTTCCAATGTGAAAGTGTCCACTGGTGTATATACAAAGTCCACAGAAGTGATAATCCAATGAAGAGTGTGATTTGTAGTGATGGCCGTCTGACACCGATGCTCCGACACAAGCTTCGAACTCGAAGCAGGATTTTTCTTGAACTACTGCTTCGAAGCTTGCTTTGGTGCGGAAAAACACACGTGACCGCTGACGTCCGAAGCAGCAACCGCTTCGGTTCTCTGAGTGAATCACGTGACTGATTCAGACCAGTCGATACTGCTTCGCATCGCGAGAGGCTTTGTGACGCGAGACTTTGCTGCGCGCACGCTTCAGCAGCTTTTTTTGGCGCGTAATATGACTATATAGACACCTAAACTGATGCACAAGATGTGGGTTTGTTGTAGAACAACCAATCAATCAAAGTTTATTTACATCATTCACACAAACCCTAGTTACACTCATACAGACATTATTTTGCTATCTACAATTTCGCCACTAGATGTCAATGAAACAAAGCTTTGAATAAATGAACCCATTTTCAATACAATTGATAAAGTGGTTCAATACTGGTTCATTGCTTCATTTGGACATCACTAGTGATTTGCTGGAAAGGTAAGTCCATAAAATGTAACTCCACTGTCTAGCTAGTATGTTTGTAATGAGAGATTGATTGTTTGCCATGCTGCCTCCTTTATGCTGGCTTACTTCCTGGTTCTGCCACATGGTCAGTCACATGACAGGCAGACCCGTACACATTTAAAGACATACACACATTAAAATAGGTAAGAGGAATAAAATGGCTAAGACAACATGTAACCCAATTAAAACTCAAATATACATAAAACCATCATGTTATATATAATGAGCAGATAAAACATGTGTCTTATGTGACAGTATCACATGGGTATCCCATACTTTCAATTATTCGTTCATCAGGGACGCAATGCCGCACAGAGATACTAGCCCTGGGTTTGTGGTAAACTCACAGACATTAACCCTCTGGAGTCTGAGGCTGATTTGGGGCCTGGAGAAGTTTTGACATACCCTGACATTTTGTGCTTTTTCAGTTGTTCATAAACATATTAATGACAAAGGTGGCATTACACTGTATTCAGCACAAACTAGGCTACCATAATATGTGAGGAACATGTATGTACATGTTTGTGTTTTTGAAGGAATAACATTTATGCGTGGTTATTGAAAAAACAAAAAACTTAAGTCACTGAAATAAGGCCAAAAAAAGTATATTATATCTGTGTTTACAATATTACTGGGTATTGTATGTTGCAGACTAGAGTTTTTGCTTCAAAATTATGTAAAAATTATCCTTTCTACTTGTTCATATAAAACAATATATTGATTTAGGTTTTGTAAGACACTTTTTGTCAAGAAACACAGTATGCGTGGAGGCGTGAATCATCATGAATAATGGGTCATTCTCACCTGAGAAGACAAAAGAATTGCATAGTAATGAGCTGAAATGACTTGCATATTAATGAGGCATTTCAGTCAGGTAGGCTGTGAAAAAAACCTTCTGTGATGTCTCAAGGTCATCATGGTATATGAAACATACAGAAAAATATTATTACAATATAAAATAATGGTTTTATATTATAGTTTAAAATATAATGTATTTCTGTGATGCAAAGAGTCTGAATATAGGCTTTTAGTTTAAAAGCATGCACATTTGGAGAAATATTGGGTTCTAATATGTTTGTCAATTTTCTATACAGAGGAGTTATATTTATTTAAAGGTGCCCAAGAATGCTTTTTCACAAGATGTAATATAAGTTTAAGGTGTCCCCTGAATGTGTCTGTGAAGTTTCAGCTCAAAATACCCCATAGATTTTTTTAAATTAATTTTTTTAACTGCCTATTTTGGGGCATCATTAACTATGCACTGATTTTTTTCAGCGCGCCGCCCCTTTAATTCGCGTGCTCCCTGCCACACGAGCTCTCGATTATATTACAGCACATTTACAAAGTTCACACAGCTAATATAACCCTCAAATGGATCTTTTCAAGATGTTCGTCATGCATGCTGTATGCATGCTGTATGCATGCTTCGAATTATGTGAGTAAAGTATTTATTGTGATGTTTATATTTGATTCTCTATTAGTTTGAGGCTGTGCTCCGTGGCTAACAGCTAATGCTACACTGTTGGAGAGATTTATAAAGAATGAAGTTGTGTTTATGAATTATACAGACTGCAAGTGTTTAAAAATTAAAATAGCGACGGCTCTTGTCTCCGTGAATTCAGTAAGAAACGATGGTAACTTTAACCTCATTTAACAGTACATTAGCAACATGCTAACGAAACATTTAGATAGACAATTTACAAATATCACTAAAAATATCATGCTATCATGGATCATGTCAGTTATTATTGCTCCATCTGCCATTTTCGCTGTTGTTCTTGCTTGCCTAGTCTGTTGATTCACCTGTGCAGATCCAGACGTTACTGGCTGCCCTTGTCTAATGCCTTTCATAATGTTGGGAACATGGGCTGGCATATGCAAATATTGGGGCGTACACCCCGACTGTTACGTAACAGTCTGTGTTATGTTGAGAACTGTGTGTTTTCCGGAAGTCTTTTAAACAAATGAGATTTATATAAGAAGGAGGAAACAATGGTGTTTGAAACTCACTGTATGTCATTTCTATGTACTGAACTCTTGTTATTTAACTATGCCAAGATAAATGACATTTTTCATTCGAGGGCACCTTTAATATTCTTTGTCATCACTATGAGCGCTGGTGTTTTCAAATCATACTTGCAGTCGGAGGGCGCTCTTTGTGCATTTTTAGTCCACAAATTCATTTAAAGAAGAAGAGGCTATTCCATGAATGGTGTTTTCAATTCATACTGCAGCCGGAGGGCGCTAAAGAAACAAAAACTCATCTAAAATTCATCTATAGAAGAAAAGAAAACAGGAACTAACTGCATGTCTTCCAGAGGTCGCTAACCATGGCTTTTACATCCAGATAAACACTTTTCAAGACAATAAATACACGATTGAGACGATGTATGACAACATTTTGTTTTTACTCTGAGTGTACACAAATAAAATAAGACATTCTATAGTTTCAATTGATATATTACTTATGTCAAAAGACATAAAAATGAAGGAGTATTTTAAGTCTGTTTTGCTGCAATGTGAAAAAAATCCTGCATCACGCGCCGATGCGTGAACCGACTCGAGGGGGTTAACTCGCCAGTCTGATCTTCATCGGAGGGTGTAATAAGTTAGCTAATACCTTTAGTCGGTTGCCTACTGCTCACTCAAACAAAAGTGTATTTTAAATTAGCCATTTCCATACACCTTGCTAAATCAGTGGTAAACAGAAGGTCAAAAGGTCTTCAGATGAAGTGCCTACTGCTCCTTCATTCCTGCACCTTCAGTTCTACCCTGGACACATATTTACAGTAACCTTAGCCTCCCATAATTTACTAGTAATAATGATTTCAGGAGAATCCAGTAACATTTTATTTGTCAGGTAAAAATGTATCATGCCAATTACACAAATAATCAATTAGAAGCCAATTCAGATACACACAGTGGTGGATTAGTGTTTTAAGACACCCATCACTGCATAGGGGTTTCTGGCTACAGAAGATCCCACATGACTGCTTTGCACTTTACCTTAAATACCCAGACAAGAAAAAAAAAAGGATTGCAAATATTTACTACACCATCACCTGTTTTGGGGGGAGATGAGTGGATTTTCAGATGTCTTGAAGAGACACCACCCAAAAGGAGAATGCTGGGGGAAATAGATGAGAGTGGTGAGGCTAGTTTTGAAATGATCCAGGAACTCAGAGAAGCCACTGATCTATCTCTCCGGGCCACCAATGAGATGGCTAAAACAATCGACCGGTCTATGGCAGCCCTGGTGGCCATGGAAAGGCATTTATGGTTAAATCTATCCGACATAAAAGAAAAGAAAAAAGAAAAGTGTTCTCCTGGATGCGCCGCTGTCTTCCCTGGGCTTCGGCAACTCTGTCACTTCGGTTGTTGAGAGGTTCCAGGAAGCCAGAAAACAGCCTTCCAGAGGTTCCTCCTCCACTACTGTCTAACCCCCGAGGCTGCTGAGCGTGAGCAGTCTCGGCCATCAAGCAGCTCCTCTGCGCATAGAGCGCAACAAAAGCAGAGTGTCACCACCCGTGCTTCCCTGCAAAAAACTTGGGGACCGGGATGGGTGACACAGTTAAAGTCTTCCAAGGGTAAGACAGATCTGCGGACTGTCAATATCGCGAGGAAGCCATGAAAGAATCCTGACGCCAGTGGTGCAGGACTTCTGAGGGCAGCCCCCTCTGGAGAGGGTCCCGTATCACACTATATGGTACCCGTCCCTCTTCGATGCCCTCAGGAGGCCTTTCTGCTAACCCTGCCACCTCATGTGCTTCAGGTTGCAGTGGTCCCCACCGACCCTCTGAGGAGGGCCAGCCAGCGTTCAATTTGGTTGTTCCCTGCCAGTTTGCCACTTCAGGGCACCGAGTCGAATGCACAAAAAACACCAGAGGCCAGTTTTGAGAGACTGGTTCGCTTAGTAGAGTTTTTGGCAGAATGGAAACTTCTCCCCAATATTTCTCGATGGGTGCTGCTCACAATAGAAAAGGGTTAAAGAATACAGTTCGGGTCTCGCCCGCCCTAGTTCAACGGGTCCTCCCTACGGTGGTGGACCCCGAGCAGACTCTGGTAATGGAACAGGAGGTTATGACACTTTTGCCAAAACGAGCTATAGAAAGGGTTCCTCCTCCCATCAAGCTGTCAGTGTTTTACAGCCATTACTTCATTGTTCCAAAGAAGGATGGAGGTTTGCTTCATATTCTAGATTTATGCATGTTTAATCACTCAGTGCACAAGCTCAAGTTCGAGATGCTTACACAACAGATCACCACACAGATCAGGTCCGAGGACTGGTTTGTGACAACAGATCTGAAAGACGCTTACTTTCATGTATCCATCCATCCATCCTCAGCACTGAAAGTTCCTCAGATTTGCTTTCGGGGGCAAAGCTTATCAATACAAGGTTCTTCCATTCGGCCAAGCACTTTCATCCCGCACCTTCACGAAGTGCGTGGATGCAGCTCTGGCTCCCCTGAGACTCCAGGGCATCCGCATGTTATATCAATGATTGTTTGATTCTAGCTCGATCCAAGCAACAGGCAGTTCAACATCGAGATGGTGTTCTGTCCATATTAGAAGGTTAGGGCTGAGACTCAATGCCAAGAAGAGTGTACTTCTTCTAGCTCAAACTACCAGCTATCTAGGGGTAGTCTGGGATTCCACCACGATGCAGGCACGTCTGTTTCCTGCTTGGGTGAATTCCATTCTCTTGGCTGTGAATGGGGTGAAATTAGGTCAATCACACACTTTAAAACAGTTTCAGAGACTGTTGGGTCTGATGGCAGCTGCGTCCAACGTGATACCTTTTGGCCTTCTGCACATGAGACCCATACAGTGGTGGCTCAGGACCAAGGGGTTTTCTCCCAGGGGAAATCCTGATCAAGGTCATGCAGCAATCCCTCCATGCCTTAGTCATGTGGAAGAAGGCTTGGTTCCTGTCCCAGGGACCTGTGTTGGGGGCTCATTGTATTTGTCACAGGCTGGGGGGCGATCATGAGTGGTCGCCCGGCTCAGGGTCTTTGGGAGGACCATCTACTTTCCTGGCACATAAATCGTCTGGAAATGACGGTATTTCAAGCACTCAAATACTTCCTCCCAGACCTTATATCAACCATCACGGATGTCTGAGGTCTTGCCAGTTGTGCAAGTTAGCCCATCGGATCCTCCTGTGGGTTCAGGGGAAGCTCCTCTCCCTGAGAGCAGCTTATATCCCAGGGCATCAAAATGTGAGGGAAGACATCCTAGGGGCCGGGGCCTGGGGAATGGAGACTCCACCCAGAGATGGTGGAGCTCATCTGGAAGAATTTCGGTCGCACAGAAGTCGACCTGTTTGGCAAGTCCTGATATTGCTGAGTTAGATGCGTTCCTGGGTCAACATATTTTGTTAATCCTGGAACAACATTTTAGTCTAAAAATTTAGTCTTAACCCTATTCCTACCCCTAAACCTACCCATAAGTTATCCTAAAAATCAGAGGGAAATGATAGATGAATAACACTGATGTAGATGCACCAATTCATGATTTTAAGCCTAAACTTGACATAATCTGTAAACTTGTCCCTCAAATCTGATTGGTTGATTTGAATATTGTTCCAGGATCAACAAAAATGTTGACCCAGGAATGTGTTGAACTCAGCAATATCAGGTTATGCACCTGTTTGCCTCGGAAGAGACCTCATTGCCCATTGTGGTACTCTCTGACTCGTCCAGCCCCACAGGACCTTCTGTCTCAAGCGGGCAGCATGATAATTCAACCCTGCTGGAGTTATAGAAACTGTGGGCCTGGCCTCTGAGGGGGCCAACCAAGGTTGTGGAGACCATACTCCACTCCAGAGCTCCTTCTACAAGAAAACTTCGTGCGTATAAATGGAAGCTGTTTGCTACTTGGTGTAGTCAACTTCAGGTGGACCTGTTCCACTCCTCTATCTGTCACGTACTGCAATTTATTAACTCTCTGGAGTCGGGAAACGCGCCAGCGCGTTTTGCAGGATTTTTTTCACATTGTAGCAAAACAGACTTAAAATACTCTGTCATTTTTTACATAAGTAATATATCAATTGAAACTTTAGAATATCTTCTTTTATTTGTATACAATCAGAGTAAAAACAAAATGTGCTTTTTGCAAAATAAAGAAAACTAACATGATGCATGATCTGTCATCTGCCTCTGGACGAAGTCCAATCTGATAGTTCTCAGAAAATGAACTGTAACTTAGTGAATACTAATGACACAAAAATGAGACTTATGTCTAAATAAACTTTGAAATGTCAGGTTTTAAATCGTGTAAGTCAAATCGAAAACAAATATTCTCTGTTTATGTAATCTGTAGGAAAACAGAGCCATGTCAGACGTCCGTGATTCAGCTCATTATCCGCTAATGCGGCCATGCCCACGGAGCGAGCGCTATTCAGACACAAATTCTGAGGCAATACATGTTTACATTGTCTCAATCGTCTATTTATTGTCTTCAAAAGTGTTTGTGCATGTTAAAGCCATGGTTAGTGATCTCTTAGTTCCTGTAATGTCACATGGGATGTCTTCTTCTTTGGAGTAATTTGTGGACTAAAAGTGTACAGAGCGCCCTCCGGCTGCAAGTATGAATTGAAAACACAGTATCCAGCGTTCATAGTGATGACAATAAATATTGAATAAATACTACTCCTCTGTATAGAAAATTGACATACATATGAGAATCCATCAATATTTCTCCATATGTGCATGCTTTTAAGCTAAAAGGCTATATGAAATGCCATAGAGGCAGTGGTGGAAAGAGTACTAAAAATTTGTACTCAAGTACAAGTACTGTTACATTGCTGAAATAATACTCAATTACAAGTAAAAGTACTGGTGTCAAAAAAGTACTCGAGTAAAAGTACAAATTACTCTTCTCAAAAACTACTCAAAGTACTAAAATTACTAGTTACTTTTTAGCCGGCGATATTTAATGAATTGCCCAACAATATTCAATCAATCAGTAGAAAATAGCTACTTTTTAACAAAGCACTTTCACCTTATTCATGAAGTGCATGAATTAGTGGTCACAATACTGGAATTTCTAACTTCAATACAATACAAATGATCAATATTCAGTATCATTTTAAATACCAATAACATTGATCAATTACCGTTACAATAATCTCACTTAAATATTTGCTCACTCTGTGTATTTGTGTCTTTACAGTAGGGTAACTTTGTTGCAGTAGCTCACATGCAGCACAAGAAAGCTTGATTTCAAACTGAATTGAATTTACAAAAAAAGACAAGAAAACAATCAGTAATAAAATAGGAACAAAAACAAATGACCTCAATTCAGTTGGGGTATATGAAATATAACAACACTGAATTTTTATATGCGCTGTATCTTAAAGGGTTAGTTCACCAAAAAATGAAAATTCTGTCATTAATTACTCACTCTCATGTTGTTCCAAATTCATAAGACCTTCGTTCATCTTCAGAACACAAATTCAGATCTTTTTGATGAAATCTGAGCGCTTTCTGACCCTCCATAGACTGCAACGTTATTACCACTTTTTATGGCCCAGAAAGGTAGTAAAGACATAGTTAAAACAGTCATGTGACAACAATGGGTCAACCCTAATGTTATGAATCGACCGGAATACTTTTTGTGCACAAAATAAACAAAAAAACCCACTTTATTCAACAATTTATTCTCTTCCATGTCAGTCTCTGACACTGTTGACGTAGTAAACACAGTCAGCTCATTTTATTGGCGGGATTCTGTGTCAGCATCACATGCATGTGCTGTGGTGCTCACACGAACACTGTCAGAGAGTGACACGGAGAGAGGAAATTGTTTAATAAAGTCGTTATTTTTGTTTTTTTGCACACAAAAAGTATTCTGGTCGCTTTATAACATTAAGGTTGAACCACTGTAGTTTAACAATGTCTTTACTATCTTTCTGGGCCTGCAAAAGTTGCAATTGCGTTGCAGTCTGGGGTCAGAAAGCGGATTTTATCAAAAATATTTTCATTTGTGTTCTGAAGATGAATGAAGGTCTTACGGGTTTGAAATTACATGAGGGTGAGTAATTAATGACAGAAATTTAATTTTTTGGTTAAACTAACCCTTTTAAGAGCCATATAATATGTTATTTAGATAAAAAGAACATCAGAATGGTTTGACCTATAATGTCTGTATATAGTGATGCAGTTACACAGACTAGGTTATTTATATGTAAAAATCATATAAATGCCCCATTCGGAAACATACATCTAGGCTACATTGTAAAGAAATTAAAGATCCACCTTTGTTTGTTGAGACTGTAGCATTTTCATCGGCCAGGCAGGAAGTCTATTATTATTGTTTGATAACTTTTGACAACGTTTAATTTCAGAGCACGCAGAGATTCGCGATTGCACACTACACAGAGCGCGCGCTCAGTGGAGAGGCAGTTCACTTGTTTATTTGAGAGCTCGCGTCGTTTTCGGCCATTACATGAATGCGCTCTCCACAAACCTGCGGGTATGCTTAAAATTATGCGCAATACCTGCAATCCTGCGCTGTAGTGAAACGAGTGACAGCAGGAGGAGGCGTCGGGGAGATGAGAAATGAGAACGCGCCGCTGGTAAAATTTCAGGGTTTTCATTGGTCCGTTTACGATCGGATAACTTTATTGGCTACCGATATGCTGGTCAAAGCAGAGCCATATGGTTTCAATATTAATTCAAATTGTTGGCGTACTCAGTAACGGAATGTGATTTTACAAGTAGCGAAGTAGATTTCTAAGCTTAATTTGTACTTAAGTACAAGTAAAATTACAGATTAAAAAATGTACTCAAAAAAGTACAAAAACCCGAAAAAACTACTTAATTACAGTAACGTGAGTAGTTGTAATTCGTTACTTCCACCTCTGCATAGAGGTAACATAATTGTTCAGACATTTCATATACATGTACATCACAGAAATACATTATATTTTAAAGTATATAATAGAATACCATTATTTTAAATTGTAATAATATTTCACAGTATTGCTGTTTTTTTCTGTATGTTTGATATACACCATGAAGAGCTTGAGACATGATCACAGAGGGTTTTTTCACATAGCCTTCCTGACTGAAAGAGCTAATTAATATGCAGGTCATTACAGGTCATTATGCAAATCTTTTGTCTTCTCAGGTGTGAATTACAGCATTATTCAAGATGATTCACACCTCCACGCATACTGTGTTTCTTGACAAAAAGTGTCTTACAAAATTTAAATATCTATATTGTTTTATATGAACGAGTAGGATAATTTTTACGCAATCATTTTGAAGCAAAAATTCTAAAAAAATACTCAGAAGTCTTATAATATATATCACATTAGTTTTTTGGCATTATTTCAGTGACTTTTTTCAATAACCACGTATAAATGTTATTCCTTAAAAAATAAAAACATGTACATAAATGTTCCTCACATATTATGGCAGCCCAGTTTGCGCTGAATACAGTGTAATGACACGTTTAACATTAATATGTTTATGAACAACTGAAAAAAGCACAAATGTCAGGGCATGTCAAAACTTCTCCAGAACCCCAAATCAGCCTCGGACTCCAGAGGGTTAAGAAAAATTCTCGGATGGTCTATCTCCTTTTACTTTGAAGGTTTATATAGCAGCTATTTCTGCTTATCATGCTCTTTTGGGGGGGATCTTCTGTGGGAAGAGACTGGTTATACACTTTCTCCGTGGTACCCAGAGGCTGAGGCCTTCTGTATGTACAAGAACTCCGGTCTGGAACTTGACTATTGTGTTGGAAGGGTTAGCTGAGGCTCCCTTTGAATCTTTAGAGGAGGTGTCTGAGAAATTACTCACTCTAAAGACCATCTTCCTGTTGGCTATATAATCTCTTAAATGAATTGGAGATCTTCAAGCACGTTCTGTTGCTCCTTCATGTCTGGAATTTGGTATGGTATTTCCTGCATCCTAGACCTGGGTATATACCCAGGGTCCCCACCAATGTACTGCAGGCCTTTTTTCCTCCTCCTTTTGCATATCTGGATCGGGAAAAACTTAATCTGCTTTGACCTGTTAGGACTTTAGACACTTATGTCCACAGAGCTGCCCTGTGGTGAAAAAGTGAACAGTTATTTGTCTGTTATGGGTCTCCTAAGAAGGGAGGCCCTGCGTCTAAGCAGAGAATAAGCAAATGGGTGGTCGAAGCCATCTCTCTTGCTTATAAGTCATCTGGGCAGCCTTCACCTTTGGCTGTCCGGGCACACTCTACTAGGTGTATGGCTGCCTCAAAGGCTTTGATTTCAGGGTCCCACTCAATGAGATATGTGATGTGGCTGGGTGGTCCTCTCAGCATACCTTCATTAGATTTTATAATCTTTATCTGGGCTCCACTCTGGGGTCCTAGTATAGTATGTTAAAAGCATATTTTAGTTCATATTTCATGCTGTCTCAAAATAGCACAGTTAATTACACTTAGATGTTCGTAAGATTATCTTAAGTAGTACTAAAGAAGAATTTTTAGTATATTAAGTACAAAATTAGTGCACAAAAATAGAGCACTTTAAGTATATTATAGAAGTGTACTTTTTTTCATCTGGGACTGTAAGTTATGGTTCTCCCTCACTCATCCAGCTCCTCTCTGACTGGATGCCATGGTACAGACGTGGCTCCTGTACACGTACGGCAGCATGGTTATAAACTTTCCCACAGCATTGAAGACTCTGACACAGCACGAGTGTCCACCAAGGTGGTAGAGACCATTCTCCAGTCCAGAGCTCCTACTACGAGGAAACTGTGTGCCATTAAGTGAAGGTTTATTCTTCCTGGTGTGAAGATTGTCATCTAGACCCAGTTAACTGCCCTGTGGGTTCAGTATTAAGAGTTTCTTCAGGCTTGTTTCTCCACTGGATTATCTCCTTTCACCATAAAGTGTATGCAGCAGCTGTTTCTGCTTATCATGTACCTATTGATGGAACTTCTCTGGGGAGGAATCCGTTGGTCACATGATTTCTTTGTGGCACTTTGAGGTTGAGGCCTGTTCAGTGCAAACCCTAAGCAAGGCAGTTACAGAAAGGAAATAATAAATAACGTTACTAGAGGAACCCGATCGTGTAAATTCTTGACATAAACAGTTCGCCAAAGTTATTAAAGCATATTCCTGAGAAGTCGCCAGCGCAAAAGTAAGACAGAACAACTGATTCGCCTCTGCGGATAGGCAGACATTAACTGACGTCATTGTGAAAAGGACCTATTGGGTTTCACACAGACAGGCACTTGTCAGTACGGCGGCATGGGTATAAACTTTTCCACAGCATTGAAGACTCTGACACAGCACGAGTCCCCTCAAAAGGGAATGTCTCAGGTTACACATGTAACCATGGTTCCCTGAGTAGGGAATGAGACACTGCGTCGCATTGCCATACTTCCTGCATGTCTGTGATCGTCTTGCGTTAACTTCTAAAAAGCTGGAGCAAGGTCTGGGTATGCTTTATAGTTTCCTGATCATGACATCACCTGCCTATGATGTTCTGTCACGCCATTGGACTGATTTTACACATGCTTCAAGATGCAATCACGCAGAGGCATTCCCACAGCATTGAAGACTTGATTAAGTCGTTCTCTCAAGTGGGAACCACTGCTTACTACCGCTTCTTAAACACTGACTCGGTACTTCCGCCTACGTTAAGCGTGACCTTTTCAACATAATTGCGTATTACGTGACGTCACAAACGCGCATCGCAGAACAGAGCAAGGCGACCATTTGTGCTTATAAAACTTAAACCTTCTATAATTTTAAATGACCAATCGTTTCGCTAGATAAGACACTTATTCCTCGTCTGGTATCATTTAAAGCCCTTTGAAGCTGCACTGAAACTTTCATTTGGACCTTGAACCGTTTGGTGCCCATTGAATTATCAAAATGCAGTCAAATCAGAAAGATCATCTTATTTCTCAAGGATTGTATCACAAGGGGTGAGCAGCCCTAAAGTGTTGTTTGCTACCATAGATAAGGTGTTAAACCCGCCTAAAAGTGTACTTGTAAGACCATCTCATGACTTATGCCAAGCTTTTTTGAAGTTTTTTTGTGGACAAAGTGGATCTGATCAGGTCGGATCTGATCAGAGGCATTCCCACAGCATTGAAGACTTGATTAAGTCGTTCTCTCAAGTGAGAACCACTGCTTACTGTACACTTCACATTTTGACATATTTAATAGACCCTCCGGGTATTCAATGCATGCTGTGTAAATCGTTAACACTCACATAACCTGTGCACAGTATACAGTAAAAAGCAGCAATTTGCAGTAAAAAAGCAGTAAAAACATTTTGTCACACTCACTATTGTTAAAAAGTGTATTTGTTGCTTACTACTGAAAAAACTGCACTATTTAAAAGGACTGTCACAATGTTGTTAATTTAGTAATGTTCTAAATTTTATTTTAATTAGTTACTCTTCAACAGTTAAAATGACAGTCAATTCAAAGCACATCAATTTTTTTTTGCATTTTTGTTCTTACACTTGCATATTTAAAGAATCATAACATAAGATTAGCCAGAAGCTTGGCAGCTAAAAGAGGAAAAACTTTTATTCTTCCTAGATACAGCAGCATAACAGTGTCTAGTCAACCTCTGAGTGGATAAACGCCTTGAGAGGAAATAATATATATATATTTTTTTTTTCACCTCAGTTAAATATTCCTCTGATGTTAGTTCATCTGTCATCTATCAAGATGGAGCTGCACAGAACCATTCTCACCCTTACCATTGTTCTCTCAAATAGTGCTGCATGTAAGTTTTTTAAATTAATTGCTTGTATTATTAATTAGAATTATTGTATTAAAGTAAGTGTTAAAATAGCAAACTTCTGTTGTTACAAATGTTCAGTTACTAGTCATTCATCAAATGTTGTGGATTTGAATGTTTCCTTCAGACTGTCATTGTTTAAAAACAGGTTATTATGTAGGCAAATGTAATCAAAATATTTGTATATATTTTTTAATCACTTCGGTGTTATCCACAAGTAAGTGGTACTTTTTAAAACTCTCAGTATAAATATGTAATGAGAACATTAGACTTAATCAGTAAAATGCAATAGGGAATGAAGTTCATTCAGTTTAACAATTACAACAATTAGGTTATTCAAAAGCAGTGCAATACCAATGCAAGATAAACATTTTAAATCTATTAATTGTGCCCTGTAAGAGAGGTTCAATTCACTTTTTGTTCAATTCACGTTTTGTTGTGGCCATGACATATTAACTTGTGGGAATGTGATGTGAAGTCATGGCCTTAATTATGTAATGCCAGGTGTGCCTGAAATGTAAAAAACAAAAACAAATAATTCATAAATATACAAAGAAATGTACAAAAATAAATTATTCATACTTTTATTTCTTTATGTATAAATGTATTTTTTCCACATGAATTTTTTCATTCATTCATGCATGTATGTATGTATGTATGTGTGTATGTATGTCTATATTTATTTATTTCCATGTTTATTTCAACATTTCTCTGTCCGTATGGTAATGTGGGGGATGTCTTTTACCTCAGATAGAGCTCAGAGTGGCATTTTTTAAAATGACCAATCGTTTCGCTAGATAAGACACGTATTCCTTGTCTGGTATCGTTTAAAGCCCTATGAAGCTGCACTGAAACTGTTATTTGGACCTTGAACCATTTGGTGCCCAATTGAATTATCAAAATGCAGTCAAATCAGAAAGATCATCTTATTTCTCAAGGATTGTATCACAAGGGGTGAGCAACCCTAAAGTGTTGTTTGCTACCATAGATAAGGTGTTAAACCCGCCTAAAAGTGTACTTGTAAGACCATCTCATGACTTATGCCAAACTTTTTTGAAGTTTTTTGTGGACAAAGCAGATCTAATCAGGTCGAGTATATCATGAGTAGGGCACACAGTGTTTAATATAATAGAGAGATCTTCTCTCCCAGTTTTGAGTCAGTTTGTTAGTTGGTTTCCTTGGAACAGTTGGAGAGCATTGTCTTGCATTTAAAATCTACTACATCCATTTATGATGACCTCCCCACTAAATTGTTAAACGAAGCATTGCATGTCCTTGGCCCTAGCATTCTTTTAATTATCAACAGTAGCCTACAATCTGGCATAGTACCACTTGAGTTCAAGCGGGACTAACTTGGATAGTCAGTATCTCAAAACGTTTAGGCCGATATCGAAACTCCCCTTTATGAGTAAGATTTTAGAAAAAGTTGTCCACACTCAACTTATAGATTTTTTAACTGACAATAATATAATGAACATTTTCCAATCAGGTTTCAGGAGAAACCACAGTACAGAAACAGCATTAATAAGAGTTGTAAATTACATTTTAATGGGAAGAGATTCTGGGAAATGTGTTGCTTTGATAATGCTGGACTTGAGCGCAGCTTTTGATACTGTTGATCACGGCTTTTTATTAGCATGTCTTAGAGATGATGTTGGTATTAATGATGTGGCCTTGAAGTGGTTTGGTTCCTAACTAAGGGACAGAAAATGTTCAGTTAGGATTGGAGATTGTCTTTCTGACACTGTGGATGTTTTGTGGGGGGTCCCTCAGGGATCTATTCTTGGACCAACCTTGTTTTCTCTGTATTTGTTGCCTCTGGGGTCTATTTTTAGATGTCACAATATTAATTACCACATCTATGCAGATGATTTGCAATAATATTTTTCTTTGGATAAGCGCGCTGCATGGGACAGCTTCAACATATGTTTAAATGAAGTGAAGGTATGGTTTGCGAGTAATTTTCTGCAATTAAATGAGAATAAAACTAAGATTATAGTTTTTGGAAACAAACTGTCTATGGGAAATCTGTTTGTGAGTGAGGATTTTGCTCCCAGCATAAATTGTCATGTTAGGAAGCTGGGTGTCATTTTTGGCACAGAACTTTGCTTTAACCGACAAGTAAATGCTGTTGTGAAATCATCCTTTTATCAGTTAAGGAAGTTGTCCAAGCTGAAATCTATTCTTTCTAGAAAAGATTTAGAATCTGTTGTTCATGCTTTTATTTCTACGAGGTTGGACTATTGAAATGTCCTATACTTGGGTTTGAATGCATCTCTCAGGCTTTTAATGAATGCATGAATGCATCTCTGCTAGGCTTTTAACTGGCACTAAGAAGAGGGATCACACAACACCTGTGTTAATTTCTCTACACTGGCTTCTGGTGTTATATAGGATAGAATATAAGGTCCTGGGCTCTCATTTATAAAACTTTGCGTAGATTTCATCCTAAAAGTGTACGTATGAGCAAAAACGAGATTCTGCATACGCACAAAAAATTTCAGATTTATAAAACCATGCGTACGCCAGAACCTGCGCACAAATCCTTTTATAAATCCCAGTCAGCGGGAGATTGTGTGTACGTGCTTCTCCACCCCGTCTCCTCCCCGAAATCACCATATATGGATCTTATGATGCCTAGTTTTACTATGCATAACCTCATCTGCATATCATTTCCATACACGTTCCCAACCACGTGACACCATGGTTAACACCGTCAAAGGTACAAGACATTGGAAAATATTAGATATGGACTATAAATGCCATTTGTTTAATACACTACATTGATAAAAATCATTCAATATCCTCTTTATGTTTTCCAATAAATATATCAAAATATCCATAAAAACAAAATTGTATAAAATGCTTCAGATAAAGGTTTTAGAATAGAGTTGATTCATTAATTTCCACTGGCCAAATAGTATTTTAATAGTTTTAAACAATTCGAATCAAATTTATACAGTTTTGCTGATAAGGTGAACATATCTTTTTAGGAAGTTTATAGCTATTTTTAGTGGAAACAGATTGGCCTACTTATTTATTGCAGTGTAACTGTCTCGGCGCGTCACTGACAAAGTATTTTAAAAAAGGAAATGTGCAAATCTTACCGTTTTCCTCAAATTATATCCTTCAAATATAGTGGTATTTGTTTGAAGATCCTTCACACGACATCAACACCTCGTGCAGCTGCGGTTACACAGTAAGATATTATCATTGGACCTATTCAAACTGGACAACGGACCGTTTGACCACCAAATCCAACAGTGTCTTCCATAATGCGAAGTTAAGTGTGCAAAGCTTACGGTGGCTGGGGGATTATGGCAAAAAAGGAACCGTTCGACAAACAATAATAAATAATCCCGGCTGTCGGCCAATAGAATTGTTGTGAGTTGATATTGTTTTCAGACACCAGTTCACAAGGAGGCATTCCCCAAAGTGTTTTCTAACGCAGTGTTGAGTTCCCTTTTGAAAGGGAACTTACTGGAAGCTAATTTCTAGAGATATCAACCTAAAATTTGGAACACAATTTGTAAAATATATTATATATATAATATAAAATATAATATTTGTACATTTTCATAAACTTAAACTTCTATATTTTTTTGTTTCTCTTACATAATTTATCAATTGTAGAAGTGAAATAAAGTATTATATGAATTACAACCAACCTAAGTATGGATAGTGCATTTTCATGTCTAGAAAAAAAAGTGGGGGTGACAGTTAACAGGTTAAAAGAATCAAAGACTTAAAGTACTTCAGTCTGTGTGCATTAAATTTATTTAATACATGAGTTCCACAATTTGAGTTGAATTACTGAAATAAACTTCTCCATGACATTCTAATTTATTGCGATGCACCTGTATATGCGGTCTTCCATAACACAGGACAGTATGTGAGTCAACTGAAGCTTGATATACTGATTGCCACACCGGAGCCAATTCATGTGCAAAATTCTTTAAAAGACCTGCACTACACCCATCTGGACCAGCAGATTTTTTCATATTTATAGACTGAAATGTTTTCCTAAAATCCTCAACCTCTATAAAAAATTTGTTCCAATGACAATGGAGCCACAGTATCTATTATTTCATTGCATTTGACATGTTTACCTATTGATTCAAATCTGGTAAAAAAAAAAAAAAAATTTTGTTTAATTCATTCCCAAAACAAAATTCATTATCAATAACAAAATATTCATTTGAAGATGACAATACAGTCATTGTTTTCATGATGTCCCAAAACTTTTTCGTATTTTTCGTCTTAAAGGCTTCCTCCAGACGTCTCTTATAAACTTTTTATTGTTTATTTTAATTTTAATGTTTAACTCTCTTAATGTTTGTTTAAGTAGTATTGTAATGGGTGGAGCGGGACAACGGAGTTGGAGATTCACGTGCAGGCTTTATTAATTAGAAGACCGTAGTCAAATAGGCAGTAGGTCGATCACCAGCAAACAGTAACAGGAAGGCAAGGCAAAAGAGTAATCCAAAAACACAGGCAAAAGTAAAGGTAGGCAGCAAATGATCAAACATTGAACAGACAGGGTCAAAACACAGGCAAGGCTAGGCAAGACAAGGAATACAGAGACAAGGAAGAACAAAGGCTATATATCTATATATATATATATATATATATATATTATATATATATATATATATATATATCTATATATATATATATATATTATATATATATATATATATATATTTATTATTATTTTTTTTTTTATGTATTATATTTTTTCTATATTTTTTTACTTCACCGCGTGTATTTATGAAAATGAGTAGCCTTTGTGTTACATGCTTTGTCAATGTTAAGATTATTTTTTATATTCCAATAAAAATACTGCAAGCTTTCTTCAGATTATCACTTTATTAAAATTAAGCAAAACAAACTGTTTACTTTCACAAGCCGTCACATATTTGCGAGCTTGTAGCGGGAATCTCATAAGTGAGAACAAGAACTTTAAAGCTTACAGGTTTTCCGTATGTCGACTGACCGCAGCGTCTTCTGGGATTTTTTTAACGGTTCGATTCTCTCAAGTTTGCATTCAATGCATCCTCTATATCAAGAACACATCCGGGTACTTTCATGCATCCTCTGTTCTTGCGTTCTTGAGTACTGGAACTGTACTTCGACAGTTGATGATGACGTAGAGCAAGAACACAAGGACGCAAGATCGCTGAAGAACGCATTTTGAGAAACAGCCAAAGGCTAAACAATACTCAGCCATGAGTGTGTGTTTGAGTGCAGCTTATAAAGTGTCACTGATGGGAAACAGGTGTGAGTGTGTGATTAGTTCCTAGGTAGGGAATTTTGAGAAATGGAGTCCATATAATCAGAATAAAGCACAGGACAAGGGCACATGTAACAAATATCCTAATTCCTAAATGCTACAGTACTTTACTCAAATTATTTTATCTAATTACTTAATATCATTAGTCACATATGGTTTGTTATTAGGATATATTTTAATCTCTTTGTAGGTATGAACAACTCAACACAGAAATGAATATAGTCATTTAACATTGTAGTTCTTTCATCCAGTGAGCCTTCCTCAAAAATGTCCTAATTTGTCCAGTAGAAACAAGCTTTCAGTTGTTGTATACTTTTGTTCAATCTCAATCTAATCAATTTCTTTTCTGTTTTTTTTTTTTTTTTTTTTTAAGTTTAGCCCTGTAAATAGGAATCATATGTGCTACATTATTATAGGTGTGTGTGTGTGTATATATATATATATATATATATATATTTATTTTACTTTTACCCAAAACTCTGTCTCTACCTCAAAGAGCGAGTCAGGCATTGTAGACTGCAGCCAACTTTCCATAAATCAGAGCAGAGATGCCTCACAAATTACAGTACCTTGTATGTGATCTTATCATATCCAGTTTGTTTTTAGAGAACGCAGATTACTGAAGATAATAGACGGCAGAGGAGGCTGATTAAATTTTCTTCACGGTCGACTCCGAATGCCACCTTTTCTTCCTCTTTTCTTTCAATTTGTTCTCACCAGCTTGTGAGGAATGTTTTCAAACAAATCTCTGAATTGGCCTGTTCTCATCTCTTGAGACATCATAAAGTTTAGCTCCAGCAATGTTTCCTGCCTGTACAGGCATGTAGATGGCACTGTGACTTTGCATATTGTCAAAGGTCCATGTGCAGTTGGAGACTGCATCGCCAAACATAATCCATAGAGGCCTTTTGTTCCCAGAGTCCAAATCAAGAGTGAAATTCTCCCAGCCTTCATATTTCCACTTTAACAAGACCACTTTTAAAAGACCAAACACTTAACAAACCATGAATAAACGTTGGACCAAATAAACCAAATAAACCGCAAACATAGTATACTGAGACACGGTGCGCCACTGAGCAGCACACTGGAATGTATCAGTATCCTTTCAGCTTTCCTTTTTTTAGGCCTTTGATACCTAAGTTCCATCTCCTTTTGTTTATCTTTCCTGCTCTTTACACTTTTCTGTTTACTTCATTTTGTCAACTTGCCGTTCTAACACTGTTTTGTTTTTGTAATTGGGTTTACCTTAATATTCTGCATGGAGGAACAATATTAAAAATTGGTGTTTGTTGCACTAGAATTTAGCTAACTGGCTAGCAGAAACGAGTTGCTCTTTGTATATGTCCTTGATGCATTAAAAATAGCAACAGAACTATAACATTATGTTTAAAAGACAAACAATAAAACGTACTTACAGTTTGGGGCTGATAAACAGCAGCTTCTGCTTTTAAAGTGGGAACTGCTTCATCTTTCAGTAAAAGCCTTTGTGCAAATCCAGCATTAAACTCGTGTAGATTCTGGAAGCTGTCTTCAGCGCCACATCCAGTGTAGAAAATATCACAGATTATTATTATAATGGGTTCTATATCTTTTGATGCGTCGCGTCGCGCCGCTTGCGTTCAGTGTACACAACTCTTCCGCTTCCATTATACTGTGCAGCATGGCCTCGCCCACTTTGTTGCGTGTTCCCGGGGGCAGTGTTTATGTTAATAGCAAGGGTTTATGATGTCACCAACCCGGGAAGAAGCTCGTTGTAGTCCAAACCACCCGTTTTTGTAGGCAATAAACTGCCATAACTATAAAAGAAAATATCTCCGTTTGCACTGAACTTTCAGCGCTGTAACTTTGCAGATACTGTTTATGCTCAAGCAGCAACATCACACACTAACTAAAGTTAAAAAAAGTGAAATCGCATTGAACCACCCCTTTAATTCCTCTAATTTTTACATGATATATATGGGTGGGCGATATGAGCAAAATCTTAAATCCCAATATTAGTAATTTTACTAAATGATATATGTCACAGTGTAGCTGGAAACATAGGGCTGTTAGGAAATCAACATTTTAGATAGGCCTACCAGTGAAATTCTCAATACCAGACTAAAAAATAATACTAGGCTAACCAATGAAAGTATAACAAATACATTTTCTCCTTTAACCATGTTTCTCACAAAAACATTTCAGTAACTTTAAGAAGTTCTACCTATTGCAAGCTGTGCAGATGTATTTCATATCGCAATATTGCAAAATTATATTTACATGAAATTGTTGTTGTGTACATGTTCAATGTAACTAAATTGTTAACCTCAAAAAATAAGTTTGTTGTTTTATTTATATTTTATGATGCTCAATCTATTTCAGTTGAACATGAAGCTTACCTATTTGAAGCATGCTCTGATACAGAAGAAGAGGTTTTCATTGGATATGATGAAGAGGAGATGTGACACACCGACTTTGATCAGAAGAAAGGAGTAGTGACATTCCCTGAACTTGCAGGAAATATGACATTTCCTGGATTTTATGAACTCGGTGTTAGAGATATAGCAATATGCAAAAGTGACTTACAAACTTACAAAAAAGTTTTCAAGAACCCACCACCACAACTGGGTAAGACATTAGAATGTGCTAGCAACTTCTACCATTTTTTAATGAACATCAATACTGCTTGTGTATTAGACATGGGTAACACTTTAATGTTCCCTTTATTATATTAGGGGTTTATAAAGAGTTTCCATAAACAATATGCCAACCATTTGCAAGAGCAGTGATGATATGCAGCCATTGAGGACAGGGGAAAATGTTGAGTCCTGTTGCCCCATCATATTTTTTATTTATTTATTTTTTTTTACTCAGCAGTCAGCACTTAAAATTTATGTTGCTGAAAAAGCTGTGTGATGTGGCACAAAGGTCAAATATGTCCATCGTAGCATGGCCACACAAATAATTTAAAGTTTTAGTTTGGGCACCAGACAGTTTAAATAACTGGGAAAACCAAAAATGTTCCAAAAATAAGTTATTATTTCAGTTCATTCATGCATACAGATAATGAAAGAACTCTTTGAGAGCAAGAGCAAGAGCAAAAAAAAAAAAAAAAAAAGGTATTTAATTTAGGTTTTTATAAGGTTGGTTTCTTTTGTATAGGGCTAGGCTATGGCCTATAATCTTTGTATCTTTGTAAAGGAATGAGAGATAATAGTATATGGAGGACCAAATTACTCAAAATGAAATAATTGAATAAATAAATAAATAAATAAATAAATAGTGAATTCAATAAAAACAGTTAAATCTATCAGTTTATTCTGAAATAATTTATTTTACTAATTATTAATTAAATAAATCAACAAATAAATGTATATATTTATTTTGTAAAATTCCATGAGAAAACAACATTTATTGTTTAATATATTTCACAGTATCCTCTTTAACGCACTATTATTGTCTTTAAATATCTATTTTTTCATAATTAAATGTTTTTTTTCAAAAAGCTGTTTTTCATAATAATGTACTGCGTTTATGAATGGCACCTATTTGACGAATCATGTTTTTCAAAGCACTATTTTCCCAAAGATTCTTTTCATAATAATAGAGGACATTTCACAAATGCCAGACAACAGGCAGTGGGCAGTGCTTGGCGCTGATTGGTTGAAAATTGAAGAGCGGACAGACATGACATGACAAAACGATCTTCATGTGGCTGGTGACGTTAGTCACGGAATGCTCCACCCTCATATAGTTTTTCCTCCTCATTAATATCAAAGATGTTCATTAATGATTGTTTTTCAAGAGCAGTTACACGTTTGTGTGCATTTTGTTTTGTGATTTTACCAGAAAAAATAGACCCTCCGCAACGGCATTAAGCAATAGATTCACGCGTGTTCATCTGAAGGCTGTGAACAAGCCAAAAAAGAACATCCTGTCTGATAACGGCGGCAACAAGCACTCAGCATTATTTAAAAAAACAACACATTCCTGCACAAGATCACCTCTTATTGTAAGGGAACACTCCTTTTTTTTGAAAATAGGTGCTATGATATTACGCAGTGCCTCTCTCAATTGTCTCCATGGTTGCAAGGCACGCTCCCTGTGCAAACAGGGGCTCACAGGCACTGTGTAATATCATTGCACCTGCTGCACCCATGGTACGGCAGCAAAGTTCCTTGATTATTACGCCAGAATGAGAGTATAGTTCCTAGCCATATCGGCCTAGAAAATCGCAACTTTTCATTTTCCGTCTATATTAGTACATGATGTAGCTACAGAAGAGTCAAGTTTAAAATAGGAAAAATATCGAAACTCTTTGGTCATTTTTGAGCAAGATGCTATTGGTCTCATCAGATTCAATGAACTATGCTAAGCTGCAGCTAAAAGTGCTACCACCAGACCCAGAGATCGCCTGAATGGATTTGAAAACGATAAAAGTCAACTGTTTAACTCTAGGGGAGTTTGAAAATGAGCCTATTTTCAGTGGAGTGTTCCTTTTACGATAAATTAATGTCAACTGGATATGTTTCTTTTGCATTAGGTAACATATATCCGTACAGCGAGATATAAAAAAAGGACAATATCGACCGTGGGAAAATATGGTGGGGACATCACGTCACACCCGCAAATTACGCATGTCACATAACTACTCATCTACAAGAACTCTGCGTTCAGTTGCTTGTAAAGTGTTCCATATGTAGTCATCAATTTCTAGATCCCCTGATGCACTTATTTGCAGGTCCTTTAGGTCGTCTAATCCAGATAACAGAGCATCACTAAACAAAACATTCCCTTCTACTTCATTTGCAAATGAAAGCAGTGCGTTTTTTTATTGAAGTCCCCATTCTATACTCAAGTCTTACAGTCATATTTGTTTGCAATCTTTTAGTTCACATCACCAGACCTAAGTAATTCATCAGAAAAGAAAAGTTTTTTCATAGCAATATGCTGCGTTGTTCTAATGACACATTCATAAACGTAGCATATTATTATGAAAAACAGCTCTTAATTATGAAAAAATAAATATTTAAACAATAATAGTGTAAAAGACTATGTGAAATATATTAAACAATAAATTTTGTGTTGTGATACATTTAATTGTTGTTTTATTGAATTCATTATATATTTAATTTTGCGTAATTTGGTCCACCATATTATGAGGATTTAAAGACATAGAAATAGTGCAGTTTGATCTCTCATCAAGAATAGTTATGCCAGCATTCGAGTTAAAAGGGAGTAGAAATAAAATCCCCAAACGTATTCAATGTGTCCTTGAACTTATTCCATTTCAATAGCCTTATCTCGTCCTTGTGCATGATACATCCAAAGATTCCAATGTGATCTTCCTGGTGTATCCCCCAAGGTTTGAAACTCAAGCGATAATAGTTAAACCCCAAAGACAAACACAAACTCAGTTCCACCATTTCCGCAGGGCTCTCACTATCTGCGACTCCTCACCTCTATGATTGTCTCCTTTAGCAGACCACATCCTTTTTTTTCATCTTATGATTTTTGGTCAGATAAATAATGAAGATCATAATTAATTGGTTTAAAATTTGTTAAATACTCTGCTTACTCATTCATTTGAAGGTGATGGCAATGATAGAAAAATCAGAAGTGTAATGGCCCATTAAAGGATTAGTTCACTTTCAAATCAAAATTTCCTAATAATTTACTCACCCCATGTCATCCAAGATGTTCATGTCTTTCTTTCTTCAGTCGAAAAGAAATTAAGGTTTTTGATGAAAACATTCCAGGATTTTTCTCCATATAGTGGACTTCAATGGAGCCCAAACGGTTGAAGGTCAAAATTAGTTTCATTGCGGCTTTAAAGCGTCTACAAGATCCCAGATGAGGAATAAGGGTCTTATCTAGAGAAACCATCTCTCATTTTCTTAAAAAAAAAAAAATTATAAGTTTTAACAATAAATGCTCATCTTGAAATAGCTCTCTTCTTCTTCTTCTTCTTCTCCTCTATTTGAATTCTAGCAGTGTAGACACTGCTAAGTGTATTACTGCCCTCCACAGGTCAAAGTTTGAACTAATTTTTATATACTTGCTGTATAAAAGGATCCTGGAGAAATTAAAGGGGACCTATTATGCCCCATTTTACAAGATGTAAAATAAGTCTCTGGTGTCCCCAGAGTGTGTATGTGAAGTTTTAGCTCGAAATACCTCACAGATCATTTTTTATAGCATTTTAAAATTGCCACTTCTAGTGGTTGAGCAAAAACGAGCCATTTTAGTGTGGTCCCTTTAAATGCAAATGAGCTGCTGCGATGGCCTAAGAGGGCGGTGCTTCAAGAGCTCATTCTCGGGTGACAGGATTCAGTCAGGACGCACTATAATGTCAGAAACTGCTAATATATGCTGCATCGAAATAGAACAGGTATAGTTTAGTTAAATTACGGTCATAACTTATATTGTCTCCTTGTTTTTAATCCACTATATTAGTACAAGTCTGTTGTACCGTCCGAATGATGGCCAAAACTATACAGATGAGTTTTATGACGTTTATTGTACTTAACAGAAAAGATGAAGCGTCTGTTTTCACTCTAGAAAATCTCTGTAAGAGCTTAATAAAACACAGTGCAAGTGTACAATAAAATGTTATCCATAAACTCTCTCTCTCTTATACTTGTATTATCACCAACACACATTGCGAAGAACACAGAAACACTCGTTACAACTAACAGTAAACAAATATATAAAGACCTTATGCCTTTCGGGTGGTGCTTAATAAACTTTATACCTGTAAATAAACTCAGATGAACTGTAATAAAGTGCCCTCACCTTCATTACTGTCATATCCAGTATTATTCTGGAGACTGTAAGCTGGATCACGAACAGTGTTTACTTGTATATCCTTGAGTAGCACATTTTTAGCACAGTCTCTGTTTTGTATTATCCCTTTGTATTGATATTCGTTCACAAAGCAGTCCGGTGTGGAATGATTCACGCAGACATAAACGAATTTCGGCAGAACTGAGGGAGACTTTTCTGGAAAACCAAGTTAATCCACCTCGTTTTCAGCAGCTCAGATTTAGGTAGTAAATGAAGAGAACTATGTGGATTAATCCATCCAGCTACGGAACACCAAACACAAAACTCTTGGGAGAGATTCTCGTCAGTGCAGCAATGGCGGACTCAATGGCTGTGAACGCGCTTAGGGCGGTTCTATGTTCAAACGGCAGTGTCTGTCAACATTCGTGGACGGGGCCTGTGGCTTTTGTGACGTTACACTGCCAGGAGATCTGGAAACGGCTTGTTTTGAGACACTGCTTATGATTTATGGGGATTAAAAAAAAAAAAAAAGGAGTGGGTGTATTTTTATCACTATAGGGTGGTTGTGTGCACACGCTGCCAACACACATTTATGTCCAAACACCATGCAAAAGTGAACTTTGCATAATTGGTCCCCTTTAAGTCTTTTATTGATGGACCCCTAGAGTGTATTTCCCGATGCATCCAGTAAGAGGCATTATTGTTGAAGTTTGCCGTCTGCTGAGTCTGTGCGTCATCATATTATTACTGAGAGAACGGTGTTATGAAATATTCGGTGTCTGAGATTTTCGGTGACACTGGGCGGAGCTTACATGAATATTCACGAGTTTTCTGTTTTGTGTCAAAGCGCCACTGAAACTTTTAGTGGACTATCCTTGGAATACAGAACTGTTTTCTGTAACGTTATTGTGTTTCCGCGTCGAATGAATTTATTATTATTTTTTATTAATAACTGTTTATGTATGCTCAATAGTTTGTAGGTTACATTGTGTCGTGAGATATACTTTAGTAGTGATTACAGCTACTGGTCTATCGTTAGGAAATGAGCCAATATCGAGTTTGTTTGTTTTAGTAGGCTATAACTGTTTTGATTTTATTTTAGTTCGTTTGAGAAGATAACTTATATAAATGTATATGTGGTTGCATAATAAAAGTTTCAGTTGTGATTGTGTCATTCCCTATTGCTTTCTCAGATAGCCTGCATAACCTTAACCAGACATTATTATTTTTAAAACACATTGAGAGTTAGATTTATGTTCCATTTATGTTTTTGACATGCATGAATTAATATAACCTTCTTTATCCTTTTCTGCAAAACACACAATGCTCGAATAGAAACATGAGACAGTGATATTAGCTTCCCTGCAGCACTTTCACAAGGTTTTATTTTAATGCGCTTTCCACAACAATTAAAATGTTAAAACTGATTTACAAGTGGTTAAATTGATCAGCTACAAAACTAAAAGTTACTAATGCAGGTTATTTGAAAAAATATTTAGGCTATATGGGGAAGACAATTGTCAAAAGTATGAGGAATATTATTGTTATGTGGATAATCAGACATATATACATACTGTGATTGTTCTGTCATTTCTTAATTGCTTGCTCAGTTGGTAAATATTTTTAAAGAGACTTTATTAAACCCTAAAGTTGTGTTATTTTTTTCATATTATTAGGAAACATTCTCAATCTTTTTTTTTCTCACAAAATGATGCATTTCACTGACAAAAAACATTTTAATGTGGAAAAAACATGAAGCACTGTGAATCAGGATTCAGTTTCACACAGTGTTTATATGAAAATATATGGAACGTCTAGGTTACTATTGTAACCCCCGTTCCCAGAAGGAGGGAACGGAGACGTTACGTCGATACTGACGTAATGGGGTCTCACCAGGGAGCCCAATCACCTCCAAGGGTACAAAACAAGCCAATGGGAATTGGCCTGTGAGATTTACATGCCGGGCCCCTCCCCCGGCATCCGGGTATAAATAGGGCCGGCATACTCACCTTCATTCATATTTTTGCTGAGGAGCCGAGATAGGTATCTGGCCGCTCAGCGGTGACTCAGAGCTATGGCAGGGGAATGTAACGTCTCCGTTCCCTCCTTCTGGGAACGGGGGTTACAATAGTAACCTAGACGTTTCCATTTAGTCAGTCACATTCGACGTTACATCAATACTGACGTAATGGGGTCCCGTGGAAAACGCCATAGCAACTGAACCACGTTATGAGTGTTAGGGAGGCAGATGCTGGCAGGCCGTAGCGTGCCAAATGCAAGTGCAGCCCATACTCGCAACCCTCCAGCGCCCAGAGTAAGCCCAGGAATGTCTTCCATACCAGTAGGATGGAGAGGACAGGGCGTTACAATGGAACGGTCGAAGCTGCTGTTCCTTACCCACGGGGAAGAGTGCTTCGGAACTCAATTCCCTCGTTTTTCAGCAATGACCAAAACGCCAGGAAAGCGTTCCCCGAGGAGGGGAAAGCTACGGAGACCACACCCTGCCCGAAGGGAGGTAATGTGTGGAAGACACATATGGACTGGTCTGAGAACAGTAACGCATATGGAAGATCTCTGATGTAGGTCCTACCTTCCGGGAGGAACAACTAGCAATCAGAGACAGGGCAAAACGAAGCCGCCCAGGGAAAGACACGGGTTTACCATCAGGGAAACCGTACCGTGGACAAACACATATGGGATTACCCGCGGGGAATCACAGCATATGGGCATCTAGTCCAGTACAAGGGCAGACCAATCGGGCATACACACGAGTACTGGACCTAGCGCCGGACGCCTCCGCCGCGTCCAGCTGCCGCAGGATGCAGGAGGAACTCCACAGGGTTCACCGTTACGGGGAACTGAACTGAGGAGCGGGAAAAGTGCTCGCATTCCCTCTCCCGAGGGAAATGGCACAGCAAGCGAACACCCATGGCTATCTACGAGTAGACAGCACACGGGTGGACTACGGTTCCACTCTGAGATTATAATATCTCGCGAATGTATTCGGTGTCGCCCAGCCTGCAGCTCTGCAAATATCTGCAACAGAGGCACCGTGCGCCAACACCCAGGAAGAAGCAACACCCCGAGTGGAGTGAGCTCGCAACCCGAGGGGGCACGGCTCGCCTTGGGACTGGTACGCCAAGGTGATGGCATCCACTATCCAGTGGGCCAACCTCTGTTTGGAGACAGCCTTTCCCTTCTGCTGACCTCCAAAACAGACAAAGAGCTGCTCAGAGCTTCTGAAGCTCTGCGTGCGGTCCACGTAAACGAGCAAGGGCTGGGTCTGCCTCCTCCGGGGGCAGTGCTTGCAGGTTCACCACCTGGTCCCGGAAGGGAGTGGTGGGAACCTTGGGCACATATCCAGGCCGGGGTCTCAAGGTAACGTGAGAGTAGTCCGGCCCGAATTCCAGGCACGAATCGCTGACCGAAAATGCTTGCAGGTCCCCAAACCTCTTGAAGGAAGCGAGCGCGGTCAGGAGCATTGTCTTGAGAGACAGATGTTTCAGCTCGGCTGACTCAAGGGGCTCGAAGGGAGCTCCTCGAAGGTCCGAGAGGGTGGCGTGGGAAGGCGGTGCGTTCCCGGGGCGCCAAGACCCTGCCCGTGGCGAAGGAAGGAGTGGCTGAGGGAGAGGGAGCGAAGGCTCGATCACCCCCAGCACAGACCTTCTTATATGACCCAGAGGTTTCGGAAGTTGCTCTTTTATTGACAAAAAGAAAAAGAAAACGGAACACAGGATTCTCCCCCGGGCCCTCTCCCGCTTTTGCACTGCCGAGAACTGCTGAGCGAAGTCCTCGACAGTGTCGCCGAAGAGGCCGGCCTGGGAGATGGGGGCGTCAAGAAAGCGAGCTTTGTCGACATCCCTCATCTCAGCCAGGTCCAACCAAAGATGCCGTTCCTGGACCACCAGGGTGGACATCGTTTGACCCAGGGCGCGCGCCGTGACTTTCGTCGCCCAGAGGGCGAGGTCGGTCGCCGTGCGCAGCTCTTGCAGCAACCCTGGCTCAGCACTACCCTCGTGCAACTCTTTCAGAGCTTTCGCCTGATGGACCTGCAAGATGGCCATGGCGTGCAGGGCAGAAGCCGCCTGTCCAGCGGCGGAGTAAGCCTTGGCAGTGAGAGCGGCCGTGGTCTTACCCGCCTTGGACGATTCCGCCAGGTGGCCGCGGACTGCGGGCACAAGTGCACTGCAATCGCACGCTCCACCTGCGGGATGTCCACGTACCCCTTGGCGGCTCCACCATCGAGTGTAGTGAGAGTGGAGGAGGCAGAAGACCGTAGTCTGGCAGTGTGAGGTGCCAACCATGTCTTCTGGAGCTCCTCATGCACCTCCAGGAAGAATGGTACTGGGGCGGGACGCGGCTGGGAGCTGCGCCCCGAACACAGAAACCAGTCATCCAACCGCGAGCGCTCGGGACATGGTGGAGAGTTCCACTCGAAGCAGATGCCCGCGGCGGCCCGGGCAAGCATGGCTGTTAGCTCAGAGTCCGCCTCCAACTGAGCAACCATCCCAGAGGGCGGAAGCTCGGAGTCGTCGTCGCTCTCTGAACCGTTCAGCCCACTCCCCGATGCAGCGATCGACATCCGATCCTCCTCCGGAGCGCCGAAAGTGACGTGGGGCACCCCCGAGGAGGGCCCCGCGGCAGCTCGACGGCACATGGTGTTGTGGAGGAGTGGGAGGTTCGTGGGGACGGACCCGACGAAGTGGCTCCCACTGTAATCAGATCTCCCAGAGCACTAACCGGACCGGCGGCTGCTACAGCCGCTGGCGCTGGGGTAGTGACAGAGGGGACCCTCGCTTCTGTGTTAAAGAAGGAGAGTCGTGATCTCAACACCAACATGGACATGCCCTCGTAATGAGGGCATGTACCATCCACAAGCGCTGACTCAGCGTGCGGTCTACCCAGACACGTGAGACAGTGGTCGTGGCCGTCAGAGGAGGTCAGGAAACGACCGCATCCAGAAACACACGGACGAAAAGACATCTTGAAAAAGACGCTGATCGCCCGTGCTTGCTCTTTCAGTATACCTCACCAGCCGAAGCACCCAGGGATGAGTGCAGCACCGTCCTGTGGGCAGCGTGCCGTCACACCCACCGCTGAGCCTGCCTTCCCAACCAGCTGGAGAGACTTGAGCAGCCACCGGAACAAACAGTCGATAGCAATTCAAATTGCTGTTTTTCAGGAACTTATCCTGTAGCAATTATAATTGCTGTTTGCTCTTTTTATGAAGAAATTCGCTCTCTTGAAGAGGTGAATAGTAGATCCGATCTGATCGGCTCCAAAGCAAAAGTATGAATGAAGGTGAGTATGCCGGCCCTATTTATACCCGGATGCCGGGGGAGGGGCCCGGCATGTAAATCTCACAGGCCAATTCCCATTGGCTTGTTTTGTACCCTTGGAGGTGATTGGGCTCGACGTAACATCGAACGTGACTGACTGAATGGGAACTAAATGATCAAACCTGCAGTATATTCACAATGAAATGTATTAGTTCTATTCTACAAGCATTCCATAACAATTAAAATTTTATGTTAAATTAGCTGCTAAAATAATAGACCATGTAGTAATTTGCATATCTGTAATATCAAAGATGAAAGTAAATAATGAGAGTAGTTTCATTTTGAATAAAAACTGATTCTGTGTTGGAATTTTATTCACAAATGAGAAGAAGTCACAACATATAATATGACATATTTAATTAGCAAAAACACTTGTATTTAAACACACATTGACACACTTTACACAGGGTCTTGGGATCTCAGACAATTGAAAGTTTGGTCTGATCATGTGATCCCAGTGATTCCAGCCTTTGATACTGACACATTCAATCTGAAATATATAATAAAATGACATTACAACAAACATGTATTATTAAAATTTTTAATACACTGTCATGTTCAAAACAAAGTGAAAAATAAAAGTGTCTGCTTAATTGTCTGGTGTACAGGGATATTTATTGGCAAAAGTCATATTTGGGAAAGAAAGAATATTGGCTATAGATATTATATTAGTTATCACATGCGTAATAGGTTGGTTTCACGTGACGTCACAGCAGCAGCGCGAATGTGTCCGGAGGGCAGGGAGTGATGTTTCTATATAGGAATCCTATCAAAAACTCAATATTCGTATGTTTTGCGTTGTTTATGGTTGCTCAAATCGTTAAAATCGAGAACCCAGAAGGTGTTTTTATCGTTTACATATCTTATACCGTTTTTTATAACTTATTTAGTTTTTTTAACTTTAAAAGTTGTCGCCTTTTATAGCGTTTTGCGTCTGCTGATACTGAAATGAATATGGATACCTTACCTTTTGTTTTTGAATTGGTTAAATATTCACATTCTTCATGCTATCGTTTGCAGGGAGGAGAAGATATTTTATCCTATTGAATGATAATTTGGTGTTTTAACTTCATTTTTGTAGAATTCCGTTCATGTTGATCTGGTTACCATGAAAACAGTCACGCGCTGCTGCTTCAGCCGTCGTATTGTAGAAAATGTCCAAATAAAATAAATGTTTAACAAGCTGACAGAAGTCGATGCATTTCTTTGTTGGAAGCGTGTAAATGTAACTAGTTTTAATGTTGTTTTTGTAAATATTCACTTTCCCATATGACCACGAAGGAGAATCGGAGGGTCACATTCAGGGACAGACACCGACACGCTGTATTTTTGTATTTATTTCAACAAATGACAACCGAAATCAAACCTATAGAAGCTCATCAACAGTTTTGAAGTGGCTGTGTGCAAGTTATAATCATTCACAAGCGAGTGAGTCATACTCACAAACAATGTTAATTAAATATTACACAAAAACCAAATACAAAACTCAGCTAAGTACAGTATGTGTTTATTTTGAGTGAAAGATAGTGGGTTTATTTAGTGACATTATTACATTTGCTAGTCGTCTCACCTTCTCAACCAAGGCAAAAATTGTATTAGCAGTTTTTTTCCCCCCGAACGATATCGTGAGTTCCTATTACAGTTCTCGATTCAGCATAAATGACCAACAATGGCGACATTTTTCACAATCATGACAGAAAATTAAAATACTGCCCTTAACATCACTTGCAGAAAGGCAGCGCGATATAAACAAACCCAGACTAGAACTGAACACGGCGTTACGGCAGCTTAACAACCTCTATATCTACCTCCTCGATGGCACTCAAGTCTTTCAATTCAGTGGAAATGTCGCTCCTCTTCATAACATAAGTATCACGTCCAACATATGTTGTGATTTTCTGTCTAAATCAGCACAGAACGGACTTTTTCCCATCTCTTCCATTCTAATTTTCACTGCTTGCCCTCCACCGGAATTTCGCGCGTCACGAGAACCACGTGACTGAAAACAACCTATTCACCATGGCCTATTTGGATAATAAATAAACTATATTTAAAGTACATTAACATGTTTTCTTGCATGTGTGCAATTTTTGAAACATATTACATATAGAAATTCAAGTCTACCCAGATTAGAAGTGCTTCTGCAAACTAGGAAAGTTCACTACTGCCTTCACCACAGGAGTTTACAATTAATATTATTATGCTACCATACATTTTGGCAAACTTTCAAAACTATATGCTTAAAAGACTCAAGTTAATACAGAAACAACAAAAATAGGCTACTTAAAACGCTATTGGCTTGTTTAGCGAATCCTAACGACACATCTGGCGAATCATTGGCTGTGTTCATATCAAACATAGCTAACACATGACACAACATAACACAATATAGCTTATATATAAAATCTTGTGCATCAATAACAGTTAGAATATAAGCTTGACTTCGTTTAACGCTGAAACATAGGCTAATTATTACCTTTAATGTAAGCCGAAGAGCGTGCACTAAAATTTTCAGTGGCGCTTTAACACAAAACAGGAAACTCGCGAATATTCATGTAAGCTCCGCCCAGTGTCACCGAAAATCTCAGACACCGAATATTTCATAACACCGGCAACTGCGCACTTAGTTTTTCCTGCCTGTTATTTCGGATTTTTTTTTTTTTTTTTGGCGTTTGGTGTGTTAGTTCATGTGCATAAAGTAAGTTTTCTTCGATTTATATATGTTTTAAATGCGTTTGAAGTGTATTATTTAATTTTGTACATTTGCACGGGCATGCACGGACATGTAACGTTTCACGTGTGCTGTTCGATAGACAAACAATATATGCTATGTAATTTCTACTAAATACAGATTCAAATGTTACAGTTTACATAGTAATCGATCTGTAATCGCTCATGTTTTGATACTTTGGAAAGATTTAACCCGTATTACTGCCTTTTGATGGTTATTTGGGAAATTGCATTGTTTGTTAATGTAACTGGATTTATTAATATATTAATACCGAAGTCATTTCATGGGACCAGACCAGTAGTTATATTGTCTTCCTTTGCACATCCTCTGCATATTTAAAACTTTAGCAGTCATTTAAAGATTATATTGGAAATGTTAGTATTAAGGAATGTCTGATTTATTTGTGATTATGTACCTATTTCCACTTTTACTGTTATGTTTTGTTATTTGTAGACTAATATTCAATACACTTTGGAAAGAAGCTCCAGTCTCATCATTCTTTGTGTCCTGACCGACACCCCAGGGGTGTATACTGCTGATAGTTAGAACCAGAGCCTAGCAGTCTCCTTTCCTCTCCAACACTTGCACTAGAATATTGTATATGACAATTTAGTTTAAACTTTGACCTGAGGAGGGCAGTAATACACTTAGCAGTGTCTACACTGCTGGAATTCAAATAGAGAAGAAGAGAGCTAGTTCAAGATGAGCATTTATGGTTAAAACGTATAAAAAAAAATTTAGAAAATGAGCAATAGTTTCTCTAGATAAGATCCTTATTTCTCGGCTGAGATCGCTGTAAACTGTAATTTTGACCTTCAACCGTTTGGGCTCCATTGAAGTCCACTATATGGAGAAAAATCCTGGTATGTTTCCATCAAAAACCTTAATTTCTTTTCGACTGAAGAAAGAAAGACATGAATATCTTGGATGACATGGGGGTGAGTAAATTATCAGGAAATTTTAATTAGAAAGTGAACTAATCCTTTAAAATCTAACGCAATTTTTTAAAGAAAAAACTATTAAAAAGCAGTGGCGCTTACTGCGCAGTATTCACATCATCTCCATAAGAACTTTGTGCCCAAAGCAGATTTTTACATCAACACATTCTGACTTGTACATGCTTCTTTTTTCATACAAGTAATTTACAATTTATTGGTATTTTTGAAAGGTCCTATTCACACATGATCTCTTAACGTTAAAAAGACTATGCGTGAAAGGGGCTAATGAATTCGTTTATAACACCTTAACAATATAGCTTAATGTGTGTAAAGATATCTACTTTTATTTGAATTAACTGAAGAATGAATGAATAAAGTTTCTATCTGTTATTAAGTTCTATCTGTTTCTAGATGCACCTCAGACTTCCATCTATCCAAAGGATAATGTACAGCTGGGTATTCTGAACACCCTTGTCTGTCATGTGACTGGCTTCTACCCTCCATCTCTCAGCATCTCATGGACTAAGAATAATGTTAATGTGACAGAGGGTATGAGTTTAAGTCAGTACCGTCCAAGGACAGATGGTACATTTAACATATTCTCCACTCTCAAGTTTACACCTGCTGAAGGAGACATTTACAGCTGCACGGTGAACCACAGAGCCCTCCAGGGTCAACCTCAGACCAAAATATGGAGTGAGTGTGATATTCAAATAGAATCAACAGACATTATATTTCAGTACAGTCCAACATAACAATAATAATAATACTAACAGAAAGCTTTTATCATATTCATGCACCCTCCAATATCCTATGCATGTGTTGTCCAGATGTTGAAGTTGCCCTCCCAGGTGTTGGTCCAGCTGTGTTCTGTGGAATGGGTCTGACTCTTGGACTGTTGGGAGTCGCTGCTGGAACATTGTTTCTCATTAAAGGAAAAAGCTGCAACTGACCTATGGAACCATGGAAGCACACTTTGAAAAGTTCCAATGGTAAAAGTTTACAATAAGGTTTCATTAGTTAACAATAGTTGACATCCTCCAGAAAGGGAACGTCTAATGTAACCTCTTTTCCCTTAGAACAGGTAATGAGACACTGCATCTCCCTGCCATGCCTTGGGGCTGCCTGCTGAACAGTCTCTACAGAAAATAAGTAGATGACATGTTCTCTAGGCACCCCTTATATACTATACGATTGCCGTGATTTGATAAGCATTTCAGACACCAGTTCACATAGAGGTGTTCCCCAATAGTGTCATCGATGCAGTGTGTCATTCCATGTTCTCAGGGAACAGAGGTTACATTAAAGGGTTAGTTTACCCAAAAATGAAATTAATGTCGTTTATTACTCACCCTTACGTTGTTCTACACCCGTACCTTCGTTCATCTTCGGAACACAACTTGAAATCCGATGGCTCAGTGAGGCCTGCATAGACAGCAATGCCACTGAACTTCTCAAGATCAAGAAAGGATCTGAATCTAAACAAAACATTCAAAGCAGTGTTTTAAAATCGGCCACCGCCAAATATTGTTGTATTATAAAGCAACGAGAATACTTCTTGTGCCAAAAAAGTATTTATTAACTTGTCTTAATGTTCATGTTCACGTTAGCTCACAGTCAGAAACAACTTTTCTAACAGCTTTTTATTGTTAGAATATTTTTGTTATTTCATGTTAGTCATAGCATTTACTGCATGTTTACAAATGAGACCTTACTGAAAAGTGTTTCCGATCTATTAATCAACTGAGCAATCTGAAAATAATGCTATATTTCACTTTTGTGTCATTTCAAACAACAGGTGACATTCTTGATGTTAAAGATATAAATACATAGAGGCATAAATCTGGATTAAATCTGTCCTAGCATTTTATTGTATCTTTAATATTTCAAGAAGCATTACCACCTTTGCTTTCTATGTAACACCAAACATGCATGTTAAACCTTATTTCTTTAAGAAAACCTTACTAAAAACATAACATTTGCAATTCAAATTATTCTTTTGAAAAAAAAAAAAAAAAAAAAAAAAAGTGAGATTATCAATGTATCCTATCTTACTAGTTTCTTTCTGGGTGGATTTAAATATTTCATGCAATATTATATATATTATATAATATGTATGTGTATATACATACATACACATTAAACATTTATTTGAAAATGAGGTATAAATGAATACTAAATATTATTACAGTATGTAATGGTAGTAATCCAATAAAATTAATTTACTCTAAATATACTGGCATTTGTATTTTATGATGCACTTCACATAAAGGAGAATGGGAGCTGCAGAATGTTTCTACTTCTACTATGTACCTTTGTTATTTTGTAAAGATGTATTCTTTTACTACTTGACTATGATTTCTGTTGCTATATTTTCAGAAGCTTTTTTCATCTTCCACAAAAATACCATCTAAAAACTAACTGTCACATCACAGAAAGGAACAGACAGGTGAGTAACACAAAAACTTTATTTAAATCAGAGGCACAGATCTGGACAAAGGAGATGAATGAATGAATGAATGAATGAGGCATTTATATAGCGCTTTCATATGTACTACTGTACACCCAAAGCGCTTTACAATCATATCAGGGGTCTCTCCTCATCCACCACCAGTGTGCAGCATCCACTTGGATGATGCGACGGCAGCCACAGTACAACGGCGCCAATGCGCTCACCACACACCAGCTGAAGGTGGAGAGGAGAGAGAGTGAAAGAGCCAATTCAATGGATGGGGATTATTAGGAGGCCATGATTGGTATGGGCCTATGGAGGAAATTTGGCCAGGACACCGGGGTTACACCCCTACTCTTTACGAGAAGTGCCATGGGATTTTTAATGACCACAGAGAGTCAGGACCTCGGTTTAACGTCTCATCCGAAGGACGGGAATGGTGAATGGTGAGTATAAAGTAGAAAGCATGTTGAAGTATGACTTAGCTGAAAGAAACACAATGTCTCTTTGCAGGATTGTTGAGAAGACTGAAGGCTGACAGATGGATCAGGTAAGTAGCAGGGAAGTGGTCTTGAGGTTCATATGGATGTTGTGGTAACATGTAGACAAGACCAGACAAGGATGGTGACTGCAGATATAGGGAGTGCTGATGAGAAGTGTAGGTGCAGGTGATTCCATATGACGAGCTGACTGGGTGCAGGTTTGGATCAGGTGGGATTCTGGGAAATGTAGTGCAGGGAAGGTGACTGAGCTGGTGGCTGACAGTACTCCTCCCTCCCGGGAGGCGCGCCCTCACACCGGGGAGGGAAGGAGGGCATCCTGGAGTCGTGACAGGTGATCTGAGTGATGAGGGCAGGTCATCTCCAGGAAGGTACAGGGAGCTTGGACGGATCTGGCAGTTCAGGATGACATGGCAGTTCAAGGGGCCATGGTGGATCTGGAAGTTCAGGAGGTCATGGCGGTGTTGCCCATTCGGGAAGCCATAGTGGTTCAGGCAGTTCAGGACCCACCCCCCACCCCCCCTACGGTAGTCAGGGCCTGGAGCCGGCACTGGACGATAGTCGAGCTGGAGTCATTGTGTGCGAATTCTGGGAAATGAAGCGGGCTCATTGGCTAGAGCGGGCTAATGGGCTGGAGCCATCTCAGGGCTCTCGACGAGGCAGGGAGTCGCCTCTGGACTCGGGACGAGTAAGAGGCAAAAATGCAGATGACGAAATGTAGCTCTTCAAACAGTGAGATTGGGGAGTTCTCGGGGATTGACAAAGTTTGCCCAGATCTGGTACAGGGTCTCGATTGTCTCATCATCTGAGGAACTAGTATGAACAAGACAACAGAACTTATCTGTGAATGTAAACAGATCATGGCTGGATTGAGCTGCCGCCACGATCTGTCCGGCGAATTTCCAGTCGTTGTCGTATTTGGTTTCAAGGATTTGGATTTGGTTTTAACTTTAAGGGGGTTGAAGTGTTCATATTGGCTGGAAGGACCAGCTCTATCGTGTCCTTTGCCGCATGCAAGACTGCGTATCCACAGTGGGGCAGTGAGGTGGAATAAAGGGACCCGGCTTGGGGTCTCTCTTTTCGAGGTGGCCCACAGCAAGGTCCGAGTGTGCATCGCAACCTGGTTCCACGAATGGGCAGAGGGTGTTTGAGAAGGCTTGGTCGCATCCTCGAACTGCTCACTGCTGCCTGCTAGCAACAGAAGAGGATGAAAGTGGTCCGGTTCTACCCGCTCCCACAGGATTCTGTCCCGCTCCCACTAAAAAATGTTATGTTGTCCTGCTCCCACCCAAATCACTCATGTTTTGTTCTGCTCCTGCCCGCAAAATCCTGCATAAAAGTAGCTTATAGATTTTTGTCAGTACATCCATGAAAAATTCAGTTATGTGTCGCCACAACACCCCAGCATAAACGCTTCTGATAAAATATTTATTATTAAAGCATAAACATTCACAAACCACAGTTGTAACCAACAAGAAAGCTGCAGCATGCATGATTTGGTTTGGCAGAGCGCTTCCTTTATAAGGCCGGTTTCACACCGCAACCATCAGCGGCGCGTTAGCAGAGCGTGAACGTGAACTGCAGCTGCAAAGACATGCAAGTATTCACACTGGAAGCGTTTGTACAGTGTCACAGCAGCGGCTCCAAGCTGCATATAAAGTGAGCATTTCTTTAAAAAGAACAAGTTGGTCATTTATAAACTTGATAGTCTTGAAAGTTTGTTAACATGGGGTGTACAACACTCACATACAAACATAAAATAAATACAAATTAATAAATAAAAGCCTTTAGCTGTTATCCATTGCTGGACACGAATGAGGTAAGCTTTGTGCTTTACATCATCTGCCATGTGCACGTTTACAACACAACAAACTTGGCAAAAAAAGCCAGCAAACTCAGGTTTGATTTGGGTATGCTAGAGCCTATAGCTGTCTGTGTAACAACTACAATAATGTTTATGTATCATATTTTCTGAACAGTTTATTTTAGTTTTAGTTAATACACCATATTTTAACCCAAACTGAATAATTAAAAAGTTTAAATGAGTAAATCTAATATTTTTTTAATATTAATTTTCTTGTTTTAATATTAATCCAATTCTTGTTAAAACACACTGGATATGCTTATTCTGTGCATTTTGAGCACTTTTTGTGTGAAATCACATTTATTTTGTCCATCAAAGGTGTTCTTTCACTTTAATTGAGCATTAGTAGCGCAGCAAAAATAGACCCAGCGCCGAAACGATTGTGGCACTGCTGCTTCTGCTCTGCTCCTGCTACGCACTGCCGCAAAGCCTCTGCATGTGGTGTGAATGCTCTCATCTGTTAACATAGGCGGCGAAAAAAATATGCGCTGCTTATGCTCTGCTGACGCGTGAGGTGTGAAACCGGCCTAACGACTAAAAAGCTGACATCTCAGTTCATCGCGATCTCACAAAGCTCTGTTATAACACAAATGAATATATGAACAATGAATCTTTTATAATGTTTACACTTCGTGTGTTATAATAATAGGATTCGTGAGCGCAGACATTTCAGCACTGCATAAAAATTCTAACAAACACCTGATTGTGTTGCGTCTCCTCCATTGCGTCTCAGAAATCAACAGATATGTCTCTGATTGGCTACATTGCTCAACACTGCAAACACAAGTTATAAACAGAATCTTGCATATGCTTGTGACTGTAAATCGTTTTTATTTTATTTTATTGTTGCTTTTTTGCAATATATGAATAACAATTTATTAGTTTTTAGATATTTTATGTTTAGATATTTCTATTTTGTGGGAGTTCTGCAAATCATTTGATTCTCCTGCAACGGCACACGAGTAGTGTCTCACCGCCTGCGCCTGCACATCAAATCTTGTCCCTGCATGCTGCATGGAAATGGAAGCTGAGGCAGGGGGCGCTCTCAGTGATGAGCAGACAGGGGTGCTGCAGCTGGTGGTTTCTTGGTGGAGGCAGCAGCTGACCGCCAAGGCAGGATGCACTTGATAGTCTCTGTCTGCTTTTGAGCAGGTAAGACCTCTGGGCAAAACTCTCAATTGCATTGCTGAAGAGGCCTGTTTTTGAATTTCCCTGTCTCCCAGATCACCGAATTCAAAGACCGGATCTCATCGGCATCCCACATCCCACATGTGGACATCACAATAACCAAAGACTGCACAGTGACCTTCGCTGCTCGAAGCATAAGGTCTTGTGTGATGCAAAGCTCTTGGAGAACTTCTGGATCGTGACCACCCTCGTGCAGGTCCTTGAGTGCTTTGACCTGTGGGACCTGCAGTAATACCATAGCGTGTAAGGCAGAGGTGGCATTTCCACAATCCTGGTAAGCCTTGCTGGTTAGACTTAAAGAATGCATACAGGCCTGGGAAGGGAGGCACGGATGCCCACGCCAGGTGGAGTTACGGCACAGTTACATTGCAATGGATTTGCGACCCTTTGCCGCCCAGCCATCGAGGGTGGTGAGAGAGGAAGAGACACCAGGTCTATTTTGGGCAGTAAAAGGCTCCTCATGCACCTCCAGGAAGAAAGGAACTGGGGTGGGGTACTGAGAAGCAGCACGAGCCGCCCTGAGAAACCAATCTTCCAACCTTGAGGGCTCAGGACATGGTGGAGGATTCCACTCAAGCAAAGACGTCACCTCTGAATCTGACTCAGATGACGCTACCATTCCAGAAGGAGGCAACACAGGTGAATCTTCATACCCAGATAGAGTTGGCTTACCCTCAGATGCAGCGGCTGACATCTGATACTCAGTGGGAGCACAGAAGGATACGACTGGTATACACCTTTGAGATGGTCCAGCATGCTCCTCAGGCAGTTCGACTGGCTGCGGAGCGCAGGAGGGGTGAGGGGCCCTAGGGGGTTGGTTCCCCAAAGGAGAAGCCCTCACCGCAGAGATGTTCACAAGTCTTTTATCTGAAGTCCGAGTCAAGTCTGAAGTCTTTATCACTAGAGTCTGGGTCAAGTCTGGAGTCTTTTGTCACGAGTCGAGTCGAGTCTTGAGTCATTAAATTTTTTTTTCTCTCATAATCAAATCCTCTGTTTATCCTAGTTGGATTATATAGACAAAATAATATGATCTTTCTATCATGCTTTATTTAAAACAGGGCTTAAAAACAAACAAACAAAAAAAAAAGAAATCAATTGTTCCACTCCGAGCAGAATCGGTATTTTAACGTTTCTGTTCCAGCGTTCCTTCTGTATTATAAATGTTCCGAAACCAGTTTGATTAGAAAAAATAACAGTTTATAACGTTATTTTTATTTTATTTATTTTTTGTGTGTAGCCTACTTAATAATTATAATATACGTACAGCATTTTATTTATTAAAGAACAAAGAGAGTGTATTTGCCGTCTTAGCCAACAGGCCTACAATTATCTTTTATAACAAGATTCTGTCAAAATGTAAACCTATTAAGTCAAGTCAAGTCAAGTCAAATTTATTTATATAGCGCTTTTACAATTGGTAATTGTTTCAAAGCAGCTTTACATATTAGAAGCACAGAAAAAAGGGAAGTGGTTAAAAATAAGCTGTACAACAAGCGTGGTAATATGTAACATATACAAGATGGTGGTACATTAAGCCAATGTCGGCTGACTCCCAGGGGTGGAAAAAACCCCCTAGGAGAAAAACCCAGCGTTCTAACACTGGGAAAAAAGTCCTAGGAGGGAAAAAACCCCTTGGAAGATATATATAATATATGTAAATGGATATGGAGATCAAAATCTGAATTATACATTTTATTATAGAGATTAAAAATAGATTATATATAAATATATGTAAGCGGATACGGGGATTAAAAATCTGAATTATAGATGCAGCCAGAACTGGATCTGTAGGCCCATTGTCTCCTGGGCTACGTTGTAGTCAGGTCCAGACACAGGTTCTCCATCTGATCTGGATACGGCCTGGATCCAGCACCCGGCAAACCTCAGGATAAGCAGAGAGACAGATATTAGCGTAGATGCCATTCTTATTCTGATGTACAGGTATATCTAGTGTTATAGGAAATGTTCTCGGTTCCGGCCGACCTAAGTATTGCAGCGTAACAATCCTTTAACGGATTTGAAAAATGTTAGTGTATTGATAATGTGTTATGTGTATGCAAGAGCAAAGAGATGTGTTTTTAGTCTAGATTTAAACTGACAGAGTGTGTCTGCTTCCCGAACAATGCTAGGAAGATTGTTCCAGAGTTTAGGTGCTAAATAGGAAAAGGATCTGCCGCCTTCAGTTGATTTTGATATTCTGGGTATTATCAACTGGCCTGAATTCTGAGATCGCAATAAACGTGAAGGACTATAATGCATTAAGAGCTCGCTTAGGTACTGGGGAGCTAAACCATTTAAAGCTTTATAAGTAAGTAGCAAGATTTTAAAATCTATACGATGTTTAATAGGGAGCCAATGTAATGTTGACAGAACTGGGCTAATATGGTCATACTTTCTGGTTCTAGTAAGAACTCTAGCTGCCGCATTTTGGACCAACTGTAGTCTGTTTAAAAGCCGAGCAGAACAACCACCCAGTAGAGCGTTACAATAATCTAGTCTTGAGGTCATGAATGCATGAACCAACTGTTCCGCATTTGTCATTGAGAGCATATGTCGTAATTTAGATATATTTTTTAGATGGAAGAATGCGGTTTTACAGATACTAGAAACATGACTTTCAAATGAAAGATTGGTATCAAAGAGCACACCCAGGTTCCTAACTGAGGACGAAGGTTTAATGGAGCACCCGTCAAGTGTTAGAGAGTATTCAAGGTTTTTTCGTGAGGAAGTTTTTGGTCCAAAGATTAGGATATCAGTTTTTTCTGAATTTAATAATAAGAAATTTCTTGTCATCCAGTTTTTAATGTCAGCTATGCATTCTGTTAGTTTTGTGAATTTGTAGGTTTCGTCAGGGCGCGAGGAAATATAGAGCTGAGTATCGTCAGCGTAGCAGTGAAAACTAACACCATGCTTCCTAATTATCTGTCCTAAGGGCAGCATGTACAGAGTGAAAAGCAACGGTCCTAGTACTGAGCCTTGTGGTAATCCATATTGAACCTGTGATCGATACGACATCTCTTCATTAACTACTACAGACTGATAACGGTCAGATAAGTACGATTTGAACCATGCCAAAGCAGTTCCACTAATGCCAATATAGTTTTCAAGTCTTTTTAAAAGAATGTTGTGATCGATAGTGTCAAAAGCAGCACTGAGATCTAATAACACTAATAGAGAAATACAGCCACGATCGGATGATAAGAGTAGATCGTTTGTAACTCTAACGAGAGCAGTCTCAGTACTATGGTTTGGTCTAAATCCTGACTGGAAATCCTCACAGATTCCATTTCTTTCTAAAAAGGAGCACAGTTGTGTTGAAACTGCCTTTTCTAGTATCTTTGACAGAAAAGGTAGATTCGAGATTGGCCTGTAATTTACTAAATCTCTCGGATCTAGTTGAGGTTTTTTAATAAGAGGTTTAATAATAGCCTGCTTAAAGGTTTTTGGCACGTATCCTAGTGTTAAGGATGAATTAATTATATCAAGAAGTGGACCTACGACCTCTGGAAGCATTTCTTTCAGTAGTTTAGTCGGCATTGGGTCTAACATACATGTCGTCGATTTTGATGATTTGATAAGTTTAGATAATTCTTCCTCTCCTATAGCGGCGAATGATTCTAGTTTTACCTCAGGGACACTACAGTGCACTGTCTGAAGCGAAACTGTAGACGGTTGCATGTTTATAATTTTCTCTCTAATATTATCAATCTTGCAAGTAAAGAAGTTCATAAAGTCATTGCTGCTGTGCTCTATGGAAACGTCAGCAGTTGAATCTCTGTTTCTAGTTAATTTAGCCACTGTGTCAAATAAATACCTAGGATTATGTTTGTTTTCTATTAAGAGATTTGAAAAATAAGTAGATCTAGCATTTCTTATAGCCGTTCTGTACTCAATCATTTTTTCTTTCCACGAAAGGCGAAAAACTTCTAGTTTTGTTTTCTTCCAACTACGTTCAGCTTTTCTCACAGCTCGCTTTAGAGCCCGAGTGTGCTCATCATACCACGGCGTTGGATTAGTTTCCTTAATCTTCTTTAGACGTAAAGGAGCGACTGCATCTAATGTGCTGGAAAAGAGAGAGCCAATAGTTTCTGTTGCAGCATCGAGTTCTTCTAAGTTGTCAGGTATACTAAGGCGATGAAACTGCTCGGGGAGATTATTTATAAAGCAATCTTTAGTGGTAGACGTGATGGTTCTACAATATTTATGGCTGGGTGGTGGTTTTGTAGCCTTGGCTAATTGTATTATACACGAGACTAAATAATGATCTGATATATCATCGCTCTGCTGTAGAATTTCAACAGCATCAATATCAATTCCATGCGACAGTATTAGATCTAGGGTATGATTACGACAATGAGTGGGTCCTGACACGTGTTGTCTAACTCCAATAGAGTTTAAAATGTCTGCAAATGCCAATCCAAATGCGTCTTTGTTATTATCTACATGGATATTAAAATCACCAACAACAAGGACTTTATCCGCAGCCAGTACTAACTCTGATAGAAAATCAGCAAATTCTTTGATAAAGTCAGTATGGTGCCCTGGTGGCCTGTATACAGTAGCCAGCACAAATGTCAACTTACATAATGTTACATAAAGCACCATCACTTCAAAGGAATTATATTTGAAATTCTTTTGAATGATTCTGAATATATTACTATAAATTACAGCAACACCTCCCCCTTTGCCTTTCTGTCGAGGATTGTGTCGATAATCATAACCTTGAGGACTAGATTCATTTAAAGTAATGTAATCGTCTGGTTTTAGCCAGGTTTCTGTCAAACACAGCAAGTCTAGTTTATTGTCTGTGATAATTTCATTTACAATAAGTGCTTTTGAAGAAATAGATCTAATATTCAGTAACCCAAGCTTTATCATTTGTTTATCTGATTTATCTGTGATTTTCATTTTTTGAACATCAATTACATTTTTACCCTTAAAAGGTTTCGGAAATTTTTTGTATTTACTAGTTCGAGGTACAGACACAGTCTCTATGTGATAATATCTAGGTGTAAGTGTTTCTATGTGCTGTGAATTATTTGAGTTCTGTGACGTGAGGCGGCTAGCAGACGGTCGGTTTAGCCAGTTTGTCTGCGTCCTGATCTGGGCCCTGGTTTGTCATTAGTCATTAAACGAAAGGAAAAACTATGGTTTATAAATTAAACTATTTTTTCAAGATATTTTAATGTTTGCTGCATGGTTAAAAATACAGAATACGAAATAGGCTTATGTCGCATTTTATTATATTACATTATTACATCTTTGTTTATAATGTTTGTAAACATAAATTATGAACAAACCTGCCGTATATTATTTATGTACTCCACAACAAAACCTCTAAAATTAACAGTTGGACTATTCAGGCTTTATAAATGTCAAGCCAAAATTATATTTTCTTTTTCAATGCCATTCCAGTTTCTATTGCTATATTCAAGGCGAGAAACAGGTTTATTTATTGGAAATAAAACTAAATAAAATGCAAAACGAATTAATTTAAAGTGAATCTGTAGCCTACCTTTCTCATTCGTCATGCATCCAACTGCGTAAAACATCCTTCACATAACAGCACAGTGAGGCGGTGGTAAATGGCAGATTGTATTACAGAATTGAATTGAGCAGTGTAACAGTTAGTTGATTATATTTAATTTTAATATTTAACAGGCTGCGATATCAAGTAAGCAATGCAAGAATTTGTGTGCCACTTGAGGCGCCGGCGGGACCACTGGATTTGTTTTCCTTCTATAAGACAGTAAACTGTAGGCTACTCAGTAATTTATGGTCATACAGATAAAAGCAAGACATAATTCATACATTTACAAAAGACATTCAAATAACGAAAACAAGCAAAATGTCTGTTTCCTTTTCTAGATCTTTGGAGTACGCCACAAATAACCAATTTCAAATAACCAATTTTTAATCTGTAGACCTAATTATTTAAGTGAAATATTTCACGTAGCCTATAGGCCTAAATATTCCCTTTTATTTTATGTGTTATGTAGGTAGGCCTAGTTTTCTCCGTTCACAGAAGCACTGCAGATGCGTGATGTGACGTTGAAAATTGTACTATCCTGCAATTTTCATTGGTTTCAAAACGCACAACAAGCTGCATTACGTGACATTCATTTTCACTTAAATGTAGGCCTAATACTTGACGGTTGGTGACATATATCATTGGAAAAACTAATGCCAGGGCATTGTCAATGTGACTTACCTATGATGACTTGACAGCTGAGCCTGAGCGTGTCAGGTTGGATGTGTCAGCGTCACATTTTCATAGGCTGTACTTTTTGAATTCGTGATTGGTTGACTGCCAAATCAAAATATTAAACGGAACGATGAAATAACGTTATTAACCGGTTAATGGCCATTTCAAATTATCGTTTCTGTTCAGAACGATTAAATTTGATTCCATTTGTGGTTACATTCTGGTCAAAATTTTGTTTGTTTCCGGTTTTCGTTTTCGTTCCTTGAACTGGTTCAGAGTCTTAAAATTAAGGTCCTATGATGTAAGGGATATTGTACATCCAGCTTGTTACTTTATAATCCATTACAATGTACAAAACAGTCATCCTGGCAACTCAAGTAGTCATTTTCAATACAGTCGTTAAGTGGACGCAAGATGGCGCCAATGAGTCACTGTTTGTTATACAACAGTTTGTTATATAGCTTTGTTGTTAGTGATGACAGTCATTATCAGAAAATATCAAACCTCGGAATGTTTAAGAATGTCAATAGAAAACTCTACTCATACTGATTGTGATACGTTAAAATATGAGCTTTAAGTAACAAATGGATTAACATCTCTTTCTATCTCTCTCTCTTATGGACACACATTAAGAAATAGAAAAGCTGCATATAATATGATTGATTTGATATAAGATTGATAAAAAGTAGTGCTAGATTTAAAGTCTAGATTTTTTTGTTCATATTTTAACAGGCTGGCAATTCAAATTAGCCATGCAGCTACACCACACTATAATAGCTAGCTGCGTGAGTTAATGTGACTAACCTTTGTGGATGTGATGTCTCATAAAATTTGATGATGTTGTTCCAGTGACTTTAATTGTTTTCCCACATTCTGTGCATCTAACCGATCTGACGTGATAAACCCAAACGGAAGAACATATGGCATCCCGAACAAGAACATCCCCTCGTGTTTCATGGGACTCTTATGACATTTCGGAATTTACGCACACGGACATACGTAATCAAATTCTATGACAAGAATCCGATCTACCACAACAAATAAGGAAATATATGAGATGCAGATATTATATAACTATTTAAACACAACACAAATTCTTTATTTATTTTATCAGTAGTTAAGTCTAAAACACTTGAGTTGTTTTTAAAATATTTTGAGTCTTTTGTGCTGAGTCGAGTCAAGTCTGAAGTCATTTCAGGTCAAGTACGAGTCAAGTCTGAAGTCTGTTAAAATGTGACTTGAGTGTGACTCGAGTCCGAGTCACTAACTCAAGTGCCCATCTCTGCCTCACCGTAACCCTCAGGTCACCCAGGCTACTGCCCTAAGTAACCCCTGTTTAGGAAGTTTAGATCGAGGAAGAGGTGAGGGGACTTTTGAAGTACTGGAATCTAGACCACAACACCAAGATGGTCATCTTCCTGCAGTGGGTACATGACATCCACAAAAGCTACCATCGCATCCTTAATGCCCAGACACGTGAGGCAGCGATGAAGTACACAGGGGTAAATTGCCGCGGCAACACTGCCGGGGAAAAGTGTAGCCTGCAGTGTGCACTCACATTCGTTGAAGGCACCCTCTTACTAGCTGTGATAACAGCTTTTCAGCGCCCTCAATGGCGCACAGCTGTGAGAACAGCCTTTAACCCTTTCAAGCGTGAGTTTAAAATATTCTGACCCCCCAGAGTGATTTTTTTTTAAGGCGACCGTTATTTTAGAACATCTGCCTTTATTGTTTTCATGGCGACGCGTCATGCGTGTCACAGATGCTGAACGCAGCCACAATAACACTGTATGACAGATGGAAATTTATTTTGTTTTTCCTTTTTTATTTAAAATGTTCACAAACTTGCTTACCATGTCATCATCTATCTGATATTCTGATTCTCAAATATGTGTAATTGAGTGTGTTTTGGCTTTTAAAAACCTTTATAAATGATCTTGATCTATAATGCGAGATGGGCTCCGCCATCTTAGTTTGACCCACAGTTCGCAGAGTCCTGTCAGTTGGATTTACAGCAGGTGAATTCATCAGTTTCTCTCGAAAATATATGCAAGTAAGTGGCTGGTGAACTGGAAGAATAAGAGTAAATTTTTACAGTTACTTAGGCCCATTATGTGTGTCTGATATGCATAAATGTCGGCTAATTATATTTGAATGGATTGTTATTGCTGCTTCCACAGATGTCTGACATCAGTGTGTCTTTTCTAAACTCTAAATCTATTGTTTTACTGGTGCTTATGCGTATTTAACCCTTTTGAGCGCGAGTTTAAAAAATTCTAACTGACCCCCCAGAGTGAGTTTTTTTAAGGCGACCGTTATTTTAGAACGTTTGCCCTTATTGTTTCCATGGTGACGTGTCTTGTGTGTCACATACACTGAACGCTGCAACAATAACACTGTATGACAGATGGATCGCTATTATTTTGTTTTTCCTTTTTTATTTAAAATATTCACAAACTTACCATGTCATTAACTACCTGATATTCTGAATCTCAAATATGTGTGAGTGTATTTTGTTGTTGTAATATATGACAAGCACTGTGTGCGTCCGTCTCACAGTTAAAGTGCGAAAGCACAGTTTGAATCTGGCAGTTTTGTGACATCGCTGAACATTAAAAATCCCATATGTGGGATTTTACGCCCAGGGGCACTGAAATAAAAATCCCATATGTGGGACCATACCGCTCAAAGGGTTAATACTCATGCTCACTCTAAAGGCACAAAGAAAAAGAGAGCAAAAAAGCGAATGAAAGGCTCAACCACCGCTAAAGTGCCAACTCACCAACACCAACATCGAGGATGCTTCTTTCCAGAAGAGCTTGACTTAACATAAAGAGAAGTAGTAGTTGATTTCAAGTTAGAAATAAGGTCCAGTAACTCAGAGTGTGAAATAGTCTGTAGGCAAAAAAAGGTAGAGGGACTAATATTTGCATATTGACATATTGAGAAGTTACAAAACTTTTCCCTCAATAAACTCCTATTTTACTGCTTATTAATAGTTAGAAAGTTAGTTGTTAAGTTTAGATATTGGGAAGGATCAAGGATGTTGAATAAGGTCATGTAGAATAAGGCACTAATATGTGCTTAATAAGTACTAATAAACAGCCAGTAATATGCATGCTATTAAGCAACTAGTTAAAAGACCCTAAAATAAACTGTAATCAGTTTTTTTTTTTAAACATATTAGTGAAGACTGAATTACCAACCATAACTAGAGGAGCCAGGCCTACAAAATCCCTCTGAGTGGTGTAGATCCTCATGGTGCCTTCAGACGCCCCCATCATTTTGACTTCATCTGGAAGAGTCAACTCCCACTTGAATCTCTGATTGACTGCTGACATCCTCCACTTCAGTTTGCTTAATCTGAAAATATATATTAAACCCTCTTAATCTTTTGTGATCAAATTGTCAAATGAACTGCATTTGCAAGTTGCTCTGTTTGATTCTAAAAAAAATGAGTGCAACTATTGACTTTAAGTCAATAATTGTATATTGATTATATCGTCATTGCCACTAACAACCCATTTCACTTGAATAATGTGACATTTACGAGTGAAACAGGATATTCAACATAAAAAATATAGGGCAGCATGTGAATTTGTCCATCGGGAATTGATTAGATGGTGAAAAGTAAATAGGGTCAATTTAATTTCATGTTAAATTTCAAAGATACATGGCTTGTGGTACCAACCTTTCAGCAATCAGCAAGCCATATCATTTTAACCTCTTAGTAGTGCAACCTCATCAATGCCCTGCATAATGCTTTCAATAGAACATGAGATCACCCCTAATCTGATGCATCTGTCTCAAATCTTAGCTTTAAAATGCACAGCTTTCAAGCTATGGGGATGAACCAAAGAGTTCAGATAGCTATTTTGTGTGAACAGCACATTTGTTCATAGATGCATGTATGGATCTGTTTGTACAACCAAAAAGGCAATTATTTCAAAAATTAGGATTGACATAGAAATGACTTTTGAAGAAATCAAAATGATACTATTCTTCAGACGTATTACTTCAATATGTTTAAATCACTTTTTAAGACAGGATATTGTAATAATAATCCTTCGGGCTTGAATATGGATGCCTACCATAAGATGTTTTTGTTATGCATCACATACTTTATTTAAAATAATAATAATAATAATAAAACAGATTACTGACAGATACACTTCTTTGCCTCCGCAGCAATATTGGAGAGAGATTTTGGTTATTCTTTATTCAGAAATGCAATGTATGGAGTGGGCAGGCTTTATTCATAAGAGGCAGGCAGTAGGTCAAACACCAGCAAACAGTAACAAGAAGGCAAGGCAAGAGAGTAATCCAAAACACAGGCAATGGTCAAGGCAGGCAGCAAATGATCAAAAACAAGAAATCAGTCCAGGGTCAAAAAACACAGGCAGAACAAGGAAGACAGGATAACATACAATACTTACTTAACAATACTTAGCAATGTGTGTGTGTTAGAGTGCAGCTTATAAAGTGTCAATGATGGGAAACAGGTGTGAGTGTGTGATTAGTTCCTAGATAGGGAATTGTGGGAAATGGAGTCCATATAACCAAGTTGATTAACACAGACCCAGGGCACATGTAACAAGAAATCACTTGCTTATTGGCATACAATCCCTGTAAGGGATATAAAAATCCCTCTATTGTTCTAACATTAGGTGATTGCTGTAGGTGATTGCTTGAGCATATTATGGATTAGTTCTAAGATAAGATTCGTTCTAAGATGTAAATTTGATCCTAATCCTTAGGGGAAGAAAATACAAAATGAGGATAAATGACATTCTCTCAAAAAGATGTAGATAATAAAGGCTTTTACTGAGCTGTGTTAAAAGCATTCTTTAAAATATCTTGTTCCCTTTCAGTCGGTCACGTTCGACGTACGTCAGTAGTGACCGACGAATTGGGATATCGCTTAGAGAGCCCTATCATCTTCGTGTAAACTAAAACAAGCCAATGGAATTGGCGTGCGATATTTGCATAATGCGCACCGCCCCCGACAGGTGTATATAAATAGGAAGCAGATGCAATCGCACTCTGTCTTTCGCTTCGGAGCCATTCACTGGTGTCCTGTTTTAGAAGACTCCTTTCTTCGTTTGTTTTATTCTAAAACATTGCCTCAGAAGAGGATTTACAGCGAGCTTTCAGTGCTGGTGAAAGGGCACGTTCAGCGAGGTCGCGAGTCTCCGAGGAGCTGAGCTATAAGCTCGAAAACTGCTGTTTTCACAGCAACACAAAGAGTGTGTGCGTGTGTAGCGATTTGGGCCGGTTCCTCGGTGTGTCAGGGAGTGGTGTACCTGACACATCGCGTCGCTCCCTGGGTGCTTCAGCACGAGTGAGTTGACTTCCCCTTCTAAAAGAGCTTTACAGACGAACCCTGACAGTATGTCATTTCGTCTGTGCGTTAATGGGTGCGGTCGTTCCCTGGTCCCTGCTGATGGGCACAATCGTTGCATCTCGTGTTTGGGCATTCTGCACGCTGAAGCAGCTTTTGTGGATGGTTCATGTTCCCATTGCGGGAACATGACTATCGCGATGCTGAGGTCGAGACTCTCCTTCCTGAAGTCTCAGGAAGCGGGGGTCCCCTCTCCTATGCCGCGTACGACCGTTTTTTCCGGCCTCGAGAACCGGAATGACGGTACGGCGCTGTATAGGAAGGGTGACCGGAGGATTACGGTCAGGGCTTCCCCGCCGAGCGGAAACGCTCCTCGGGCCCCTGCCGCCTCATCAGCACCGCAACCCATCGTGCCACCGTTGGTTTCCGCTGGGCCCTCTACGGACTGTCCAGCCGTTACCTTTGGTGTGCTGGCGGCGGATCGGATGTCGATCGCTGCATCGGAAGGTGAGCCTGAGTCCTCGGGGGAGGATTCGGACGCGCTGCCGCCCGGGACGGTAGCGTTGCCCGAGTCGGATCCCGAGCTCACGGCTGTGCTCTCCCGGGCCGCCTTGTGCGTCGGGCTTGAGTGGAACCCTCCACCCTGTCCCGGCCCATCTCGGTTGGACGATTGGTACTGGGCGGGGGGTCGCGCTGGTCAAATCCAGCGTCCCGCCCCAATGCCTTTCTTCCCGGAAGTACACGATGAGGTGACCAGGTCTTGGCAAGCTCCGCATGGGGCTCGTACAGGGCCTGGTCCCTCGTCCGCCTTCACCTCCCTGGACGGCGGGCTAGCCAGGGGGTACGCGAAGATCCCGCCAGTCGAGCGGTCTGTTGCGACGCAGTTGTGTCCAACGGCCGCTGGCTGGCGCGGTGAGCCGCGTCTCCCGTCCCAGGCCTGTGAATTCTCAGCCGGTCTGACTGAGAAAGCTTACAGTGCCTGTGGGCAGGCTGCCTCTGCCCTGCACGCGATGGCCCTTTTGCAGGTCTATCAGGCAAAAGCGCTGTCGCAGATGCCCCAGGAAGGTCCTGACCAACAGCTGCTTGGGGAGCTGCGCGCTGCCACTGACCTTGCCCTCCGGGCAACGAAGGTGACAGCGCGTTCTGTTGGCCAGGCGATGTCTACTCTGGTAGCCCAGCAACGCCACCTCTGGCTGACCTTGGCAGACATGAGGGAGACCGACAAACATCGGTTCCTGGATTCCCCCGTGTCTCCGGTCGGCCTTTTCGGCGACGCGGTGGAGAGCTGTGCCCAACAGTCCTCCGCTGCACAGAAGCAGGCTGAGGCTATCAGACATGTCATGCCACGGCGGTCCGCTGCTGCCTCCACCCAGCCGCCCGTGGCTCAGCCTCAGCCCGCTCGTCGCCGAGGGCGCCCGCCTGCGTCTTCCTCCGCCCCTGCTAAGTTGGCAAAGCAGCAGCCTACACCAGCCAAACAGCAGGGTGCCGGGCGCGGACGTGGTGCCCAGCCCGTCTCTGCCAGCCAGGTGGCAAGCGGTCGGGGAAAACTCGGCCCTGAGACGGGCGACCTGGAGCAGAAGGTTCCTGCCCTTTGGGAGAGTATTCCATCTGCTCTCCCACCCCCGGAGGAGGGCCGGGGGGGATTTTGTGGCGGCTGTCTATCTACCGCCGCTGGCTCTCCGGAGTCCAGCGGTACCCACTTTGCCACAAAAAGAGCAGTTTCCTCAAACTCCAGGTCACAACAAGGGGTGTCTGCCAGTGTGCCAGGCTCCGCCTCACTGCTGTCAGCTCCCTCCCCATTCGCCAGCAGGTGGCAGTGTGATGGTGCAGACCGCGTCCCGTGCGCCGTCTCCCATGCACACTGCTGCCTCGCAGAGTCCGACCCCACTCCGGGCCGCCCTCAAGCCGTCCGAGTCGGGTCCCTCTCTGCCTTGCTGCCCCACCCCCGGTGCGTCTGTGGTGCCTTTGGTCCCGCTGGCTCAGTGTCTGGAAGCGTGGATAGCGCTCCCCAGCCTGTCCAGTTGGCTCATTCGTACTATCAGACTCGGCTATGCGATTCAGTTCGCCCGGCGTCCCCCGGTCTTCAGGGCTGTCCACTTCACTCAGGCGTCGTTGGACAGTGCTCCTGTTCTCCGGGTGGAGATTGCTGTCCTCCTGGCGAAGGGTACAATCAAGCCGGTCCCTCCAGCCGATATGAAGTCAGGGTTTTACAGCCCCTACTTCATTGTACCGTAAAAGGGCGGTGGGCTACGGCCAATCCTGGACCGTCCCCAGGATTGGTTTGCAGCAATAGACCTGAAGGACGCATACTTTCATGTCTCGATTCTGCCTCGACACAGACCCTTCCTAGGTCGGTCTGCGTTCGAGGGTCGGGTATGTCAGTACAAAGTCCTACCCGACATGGTTGTAGCTCCCAACCGGTTGGGTCTTCAGGTCAACTGGGACAAGAGCAAACTCGCCCCCGGGTAGAGGATCTCTTGTTTCGGTCTCGAGCTAGACTCGGTCGCACGGACTGCGCGTCTCACCGAGGTGTGCGTCCAGTCGGTGTTGAACTGCCTGAGCTCGCTCAAGTGCAGGACAGCGGCTCCACTGAAAGATTTTCAGAGGCTCCTGGGGCATATGGCATCTGCAGCCGCGGTAACGCCGCTCGGATTGCTTCATATGAGACCGCTTCAACACTGGCTCCGCGGCCGGGTCCCGAGATGGGCGTGGCAGTGCGGCACGCTCCGTGTCCCCGTGACACCGAGCTGCCGTCGCACCCTTGTCCGGTGGTTGGACCCTTCGTTCCTGTGGGCCGGAGTACCCCTCGAACGAGTGTCCAGGCACGCTGTGGTCTCCACAGATGTCTCTGCCACGGGATGGGGGGCCACGTACAACGGGCATGCAGTGACAGGTCTTTGGACGGGGCCTCAGCTGCATTGGCATACCAATTGCCTCGAGTTGCTAGCGGTTCGTCTTGCGCTGGCCCGCTTCAAGGAGCTGTTGTCAGGCAAGCACGTTCTAGTCCGCTCACTAAGCACTGCGGCTGTTGCGTACACCTACCGTCAAGGTGGTCTACGCTTCCGTCGCATGTTGCAACTCGCCCGCCATCTCTTGTTGTGGAGTCAGAAGGATCTGAGGTCCCTTCGGGCCACTCGTGTCTCAGGTGTGCTCAACCGTGCAGCCGACGAGCTGTCACGGCAGCATCTACTTGCGGGCGAGTGGCGGCTCCACCCCCAGGCGGTCCAGCTGATTTGGCAGCGTTTCGGCGAGGCCCAGGTAGTCCTGCTTGCCTCCCCGGAAACTGCCCTCCGCCAGTGGTTTTATTCCCTGACCGGCGGCACGCTCGGCTCGGATGCCCTGGCACACAGCTGGCCCCCGGGTCTGCGCAAACATGCGTTTCCCCCAGTGAGCCTTCTCGCACAACTCATGTGCAAGGTCAGGGAGGACGGGGAGCAGGTTCTGTTAGTGGCTCCGTACTGGCCCACTCGGACCTGATTCTCAGACCTCATTCTCCTCGTGACAGCACCTCCCTGGCCGATTCCTCTGAGGAAGGACCCCCTGACTCAGAGACGGGGCACCCTGTGGCACCCGCGTCCCGATCTGTGGAACCTCCACGTGTGGTCCCTGGACGGGATGCGGAGGTTCTGAGTGATCTCCCGCAAGCGGTCGTAGACACCATCACTTCCGCTAGAGCTCCTTCCACTAGGAATCTCTACGCGCTGAAGTGGAACCTGTTCGTCGAATGGTGCGCCTCTCGCCGAGAGGACCCCCGATCATGTTCGGTCGGATCCGTGCTTTCCTTTCTGCAAGATGGGTTGGAGCGAAGGCTGTCTCCCTCCACCCTCAAGGTGTATGTTGCCGCCATTGCCGCACATCACCATGCAGTTGAGGGTAAGTCCCTGGGGAAACACGATCTGATCGTCAGATTCCTGAGGGGGGCCAGGAGACTGAATCCTCCTCGCCCTTCCTCCATACCCTCTTGGGATTTGACCCTGGTTCTCACAGCTCTCCGGGGTCATCCCTTTGAACCTTTGCAATCAGTCGACCTGAAACTAATGTCTCTTAAGACGGTTCTTCTGGTTGCATTGGCTTCCCTGAAGAGGGTAGGGGATCTGCATGCATTTTCGGTCGACGAAACGTGCCTAGAATTCGGGCCCGGTGCTTCTCACGTCATCCTGAGACCCCGGCCTGGATACGTGCCCAAGGTTCCTACCACTCCCTTCAGAGATCAGGTAGTGAACCTGCAAGCGCTGCCCTCGGAGGAGGCAGACCCAGCCCTAGCTTTGCTCTGTCCCGTCCGCGCTCTGCGCGTTTACGTGGACAGAACGCGAAGCTTCAGGACCTCAGATCAGCTCTTCATCTGTTACGGAGGCCAGCAGAAGGGAAAGGCTGTCTCCAAGCAGAGGATGGCCCACTGGATAGTGGATGCCATCGCCTTGGCGTACGAATCCCAGGGCGTGCCTTGCCCGCTCGGGTTGAGAGCCCACTCCACCAGAGGGGTGGCCTCTTCCTGGGCGCTGGCTCATGGCGCCTCGCTGACAGATATCTGTAGAGCTGCGGGCTGGGCGACACCTAACACGTTCGCTAGGTTTTATAGCCTACGTGTAGAGCCGGTATCCTCACGTGTACTCGCATCCACTAGTCGGTAGACGTGTTGTACCCACTCTAAGTGTCGGCTTGCAATGCCATTCCCGCCACTGGCCGGATACGTGCATACTTTCACTCCAGTCGCGTTCCCTGCTTGGCGAACCCTGTCGAGTTCCTCCGCCTCCCCCTTCGGCTCGGACATTGCGGAGTGTCTGATGCCAGGCCTACATCCGTCGCTGACGCTGTCTGTTGGCTGGGGCCCATATGTCGTGACCCCTCTACGTGAGCGGTCCCATATGTGTATTCTCCACGGTTTAAAACTCCCTACGGGCTGAGTCCGTGTCTTTCCCTTAGCAGAGCCAGCTCTGCTGTCACCTGTCAGATGAGTCTCCCCCTAACCAGGTGGAGCCATCCCAGGGACTCCATATGCGTACTGCCCCCCCGGGCCAGTCCATGTGTGTATTCCCACGTAAACTCCTCCCCCATTGGGTAGGTAGTGGTTTCCGCAGCGTCCCTTACGGGTTCGCTTCCCCAGTGTGTCTAGTTTACTTAGTGGGTAGTGGTTAGACAGCAGTAGACTCTCTCGGTGTAAGCTCGCCCCCTTCACCGCCAGCCGGTGCTATGGGCGGCTGAGCTTGTGCTGGGCACTGGAAGGGGTTTCGTAACTGTGGCGCTTTAGTTGGGATCCCAATTCGTCGGTCACTACTGACGTACGTCGAACGTGACCGACTGAAAGGGAACGTCTCGGTTACGTATGTAACCCTCGTTCCCTGAAGGAGGGAACGGAGACGTACGTCCCGTCGCCACAGTTTCTGTACCCTCGCTGTAGTGCGGACACCAGTTGTCTCCTCAGCGAAAAACAGAGTGCGATTGCATCTGCTTCCTATTTATATACACCTGTCGGGGGCGGTGCGCATTATGCAAATATCGCACGCCAATTCCATTGGCTTGTTTTAGTTTACACGAAGATGATAGGGCTCTCTAAGCGATATCCCAATTCGTCGGTCACTACTGACGTACGTCTCCGTTCCCTCCTTCAGGGAACGAGGGTTACATACGTAACCGAGACGTTTTGCATCATACAGGCAATACAGGTTTGGAACGACATAAGGGTGAGTAAAAAAGTTTTTTTTTTTTTTTTAGTTTTAGGTCTACTGTCCCTTTAAGGGTTATGTTGCATCCCGCTGTACTTTTCTTTTTGTCCACTGAGTTCCCAACATCAACATCTCAACATTGCTAGACTCTATTTGACCCCTTAAAAATCTGTAATTAACTAAGATTTAGAAGTCTTAAAAATCTTGATTATTTGATCATGTTTGCTGACAACAGGAGCTGTAGTGAGGTATCTGATGTCACCCTGAATCCTTCACTTAGCAGTTGTTTAAAAAACTAGTTTGTCACATTAAGTATCCTTCCAGCACAGAGCTCTTAGATGCAAGTGTTTTTCCTATATATATTTCAAAGGAAATCACAAAATAATAATGCAGCCAAACATGTGGTGTTTAAAAATCTGGTCAGTCACGCTAGATTCTAACTAATGACTTTGCAGTAAGACTTTATAGTAATGTTTAGTTATTAGTTACTGATGAACTAATCACTTATAAAACATGACTATACATTCATAAATGATTAATGCGTGATATGCTAACATTTAATTGATATTTTGTTAATTCATTTATAAGTGATTTATAAGTTATTAGTTAATAATGAACTCATAATTTACAAAACATGACTATACAGTCATGATTAATGATTAAAAAGTGGTACGCAAGTGATTTACAAATGTGTTATTAATTGTTATATTACCCTCTATGATACGGTGTTGCCTCCAGGCAACATGGTCTATTTTAGTTTGTTTTTAATAAAATAAGGCACCAGTTGATTGATCAAACATATCTCAGGACAGAATAACTCAAATACTAATCAATAAAAGTGCAAAAAAGATCAAAACATGACCAACAGGGATCCATTTTGTGTCTTGTTTTAGCACATGTGCACATGTCACATGACTCCATATTTTCTCTAATGAAAAGTGTTCACTTTTCTCACTTGTTTGTATCCATTTAATCACCCACAAAAAAATATCACTGGCAAGTAAAGAAGTATTTTTAAGAACTTTACATTATATATCATCAAATGTTTTAGAGAAAATAATGAAAAACTTTGTGTTGCCTCAAGTCAATATTGTACCATAATGGAATTGCATATGGCCATACAGGCATAATAGGTTTGAATACAAATGTATTATATTCGTAAGGAAAAGAGTTAGAATTATCTAAATATGTTGCTATTTTCACATGATTTTGTAATGCACTTATAAGAATAGTAATTCACATACTATATCTGCATATATTATGATCTGCACATTTTCTATAGCACTTCAAAAAGGTATAAAACATAAGTAGCACTGGCAGTTGATGAGGGTGAGGATGAGGAGTTAATGAGGTGTCATACTGTGATGAGGAAGATGAAATCATAATGGCAATCCGTCAGGAAGAGAGTGAGGGTGAGGGAGAAGATGGAGATGAGGATGAATATGGATATGATAACTTGATATAATAACATAGTAATATGATGGTTTGGTAATATTTGTGTTCCACTATGGTACAATGTTGCCTGAGGGCAACAGCTGGATATAAAATGTTACTTTTTATTAAATATGAAACTTTTAATATTAAAAACTAGATAAATTTGTTCAAGTGTGTAGTTAAAGAATTTGATGTTATCAATAAATATATTTCTTTTTTCTACATGAAAATGCCAAATGTTTAAATTTTTCCATTGTGGTACAATGTTGCCTCGAGGCAACAAACTTATAAAAATTAAATGAATTAAGAAATTCTGAAAATGTTTATTGATATTGTTAAAGTGTCCAATTTTAAGCAGGAAAAACAACACAAATATTTTTTTCCTTATTGATATATTGCGTACCATAGAGGGTTAATAACTTTTTTGTTGTTAAATGATTGTATATTATCTCAACAAATGATGAACAAACCATTAGTAAATGATCAGTATATAATTAATTGATGTATTGTGAATTTGTAAGCTGTGTTTAAAAGCACAAACATGCAAATGTGCTAAAGCAAACTGAAAAAATTTTTTTATTTTTTTTTTTTTATGTAATTTATTTGTTTTAAGTAAATACACATTTATAAATGACTTACAGTCAGGAGATTCCAGTGGGTTATGTTAAGTCCTTATTTACTCATCAACAGACTTGGGTTCTGTGTGGAGTCTATGGGATCTAGTGATAATGTGAGCTTCACTGGAAGGATGTCACACACTCCACACAGAACCCAAGTCTGTACTGATGAGTGAAAGTACTTAACATAACCCACAGGAACCCACGTCGATGTGATGCGATGCATCAAAAGCAGTGGTGTAGTCTACATGATACGCAGGTATATGCTGTATATCCACTAGGAATGTTCAAGGATTTCTGTATACCCACTTAAAAAGTGTGAGGATAAATAACCATCCAATAAATCACAAAATATGATTTGTGGTTTGTTGCTTTTGACATGAAACAAAGTCTCAAGTTTCATATCTTGCCCATTTTACTTCGGAATAAATAAAACAAAAACCTATACCGTTTTGGCGCTCTTTAATGTGTAACTTAGTGACAGATTGCAGTATCAGTTCAAGAGAAGCGGCAGCCTGACTCACACGTGAACTGATCCTCTCCTCTGCTTTAATACCAGTTACAGCGTGAAATAAACATAAAGGAGCAACTCAAGGTATGATAAAAGATACAGTTCAACTTAACAAAATCCATATCATGAGATATACTCGCTTAATCAGTGTTTCAACCGCGGAAAGACTTTAATAACCGCTTGTAAACAATGTCACATAACGTCACATTTACCTCAGAAAAACATTCAGTGACCATAAACTCGTTAGTCAGCTAGAAAAATTAACTCTAGAGAGAAGCATTTAGCTAAATATATACACCATATCTATTAATTCCAACCTGCTTGGTAGTTTAATTTAACTCAACTATTGCTTAAAACGACTCTATATATGTCACAGTTCCCTCTGTTCCCGGACTCCATTACCCACAATCCTTCGTGTTTCCACACCTGCACTCACTTCCTCGTCATCTCCCCATCAGCACTCATTTCCTGCACCTGGACTTCATCATCTGCACACCCTTTATAATGGACTCACTCCCTGCAATCCTTGTCTCTTCTTATTGTTCGTTAGATATGTTTTGGTTGTGTTCCTTCTCCTACGTATAATAAATACCCTGTTTTGTTGAAGTCCTTTGAAGCCTCTTCTCTACTACAACCTTTTTTAAAAAGAGCTCATTTAAACAGCAGTAACATTCACAAGTGACAGCATATCTAAACGTATATCAACTTATGATGAATATCACTTTGACACAAGTATAAACGGAAATACTTACCATTTATAAACGTCCTTTAAAAACCGTACTTGCAGAGGTTCTGCTTGACCCTCTTCATCATTACTGCTATCTGGGTCTGATTCGGGCTCAATTTGATACAGCAATATAGATGCCATTTTTTACATTTCCACAGAAGCACATGCAACAACTAATGGTAAGGGGCGTGGCGTTTCCAGACGCTTCAGTGAATCACAATACACTGGGCCAGCTAACCAATCTGAGCACATTGCGTATTTCGGAGGGAGTGGCATCATAGAATCAGGAAGTCATCCTGCCGTTCAAATGATGGAAACAGTGGTGTAGAATAAAGGTAAAATATATGAAAAATATGGTGTTCATTTTTTTAAAATGAAGCGTTAAGACATGTTAAACTGCACCCCATAAACGCAATCAAGACTAGAAAAAAACAGTGAACCAAAGTGTTACCGACTTTGCTCTTAAGGCATTAAATGCCACATCATCTAATGCTCAAATCAAAGGCTGAAATCCTAGAATCATTCCTGCCGTCAACCATAAATACTGAGGAGACTTAAAGTCAGGCTTTCACTAATAGGATTCTGACACACACCACTGTACAACCCTGACCTTTGTGCTCCCATCTAATGCATGCATAGTAAATCATACATGCAGAGCTCAGTGGCAAACATACATGTGTATGTGCGTATTGAGGTCTGTTAGCAATTCTCAGTGTTTCTTTGGTTAATTCACTTGAAACTGAAAGCATAAAAGCAGAGCATAAAAGTTATTTTATTAAACAGATAAGGACTACTGAACCAATTATGGGAATAATAACAGAAATTCACTTTGACCAATCTGCTTAATATTTCCATGAACAATATTTCCAGCCTGGCAATGTCTAATCAGAGGCACCAGTGAGAGTTGGTTAAACACCATCTAATCATCTGATTAAAAAGTAATGAATTAAATTTTCCTTAACAGACACACTCACCTTTTCACGTTTGCAGTTGTCTTTCTCTGACAGATCACTCCAACACTTCCATCTGGACCTGTGTCTAGGGTAATGTCCCACAGTAGCGTGTTGGTTGGTGTGGCTGTATGGAAGGACACACCCTTTTTTACCATGGCTCTGTTAAGTGTAAAAAAGAAAAATGGTTAGATTTGCCCTAGTATCACTTTAAGCAAATGTATTAATTATGAATAGATTGCAGAGTCTTTATTAGTAAGCAAAATAGTGGTTAAACTAGTAACACAACAGGTCATCTCATAGACTGTTATGACAAATAAAGTTGAATATTTTTTTTTTTTAAACAATATAATGGTATACTGTGATAATGTGGTGTCCCCCAAGGCTTGATTCTGGATCCTTTATTGTTTAACTTATATAGGTTTCCACTGGTGTAATTAATCAATGTCCTTTTTCGCATTTAGACTGCATGCCCACAAATCAATTTACAAATGATTTGCCTATCCTCTTGCCTATCATGTTCCTCAAACCATTCCTGAACAATGTGTACAGTGTGGCTGGGTGCATATCCTGCTGAAAGAGGCCACTTCCACCAGGGAACACCATTGTCGTGAAGGGGTGTATCTGGTCTGCAACAATCTTTAGGTACTTGGCACATGTCAAATGTACGTCCACATGAAAGGCTGGACCCAGGTTTTCCCAGCAGAACAGTATCCAGAGCATCACATGACTTGTTGCCATTCCACAGTGTATCCTGATGCCAACACTTCCCCAGGTAAATAGCACATATGTACACAACCATCCACATGATGTAAAAGAAAATGGGACCTACTAGACCGGGCGACCTTCTACTGGAAGCAACACACAAGCCTTACCATTTCAGAGATACTCATAGCCAGTCACCTTACCATAACAATTTGACCCTGTTGAAGTCTTTTAGATATTTTATTCCTGCCCATTTCTCCTGCATCCAACACATTAATTATGAAAACTGATTGTCTGCTCATCATATAATCTACCCATACCTTGTTTGGGGATGATCAACGATATTCACTTCACCTCTGACTGGTCATAATGTTTTGGCTCATCAGCGTACATTCCCAGGAAATCAAACCCTTGACTTTAGTGTTGCTAGAACCATGATCTGTTGTTTGAGGTACAGAAACACCTGTCAGACAGTTTGCATGGTAAAATCATCTTGTAAAAGGTAAGTCTTTACATTTATCCCCTTTACTCTATACTCTAGTATACTTTTCTTTTTGTCATTTTTTACTGGTTCCATGCGCATTGGAAGCAATGCTCATGTTTCTATACATAGCAGGTTTGCATGTGTAGGTGCACGTGTATGGCAGGGGAAGATAAGGCCAATGATGCTTTGTTCAAGAAGTGTAAAGCTGAGGCTGACAGTGTGGTTTCCAATATAGGGGTGAAGAAAAGTATGTTAGTCTCCGTTCTCTTACAGAGGACAGGAAATCAATGACATCCACATCAGACCCAGTTAGCCAAGCCTAAATGGTCACAACAACCCCAACCTACACACAGTCACACACAACCACACAAAACCCTTACAACCTTTGTTTCAAACATTAATTGTTTAAAAGCTCTGTCAAAGAAACAAATAACTGTAATGAGACGCATATATTGCATGATGCAGATGCTCCACTGGTCAACTGAAGTTGCTCTCAGAAGTTCCTGTGAGTATAAGACTATAACTAGTTCCTGTTCCTCCTAAACTTTTACAAACTGTCACACTGACCCTATATCACACTATTATCAGAATAATATATCAATATATTTGAACATTCAACTGCAACATTATGTACCCACAGGAGAGAGGAAGTTCAGCAGCTCAATAGTGTCAAAACCCTGTTTAGCCCAAGGGACCATTACAGCTCTTGGAACAGAATATAAAAGCTTCCCGAGAACCAATACAGCCAAACAAAGTGGCATAGAGGATATCAATATGAGTAAAAAAATATGAGTAAAAAATATGCACCTTCCAGATTCCAGGACCTTCTAAGGCTACGTCCACATGAAGCCAGAGCTTACCCTATTCGATCTTTTGTTTTCCTCGTCTCAAGAAATATCTGCGTCCACACGAAACCACTGAAACGACTCAAAACGATGTAGTATACATGCCAGACCATTATGTGGCGCTGTAATTCTGCCACAGAGATACACTTAAAACAGCAAATAAGACTTGGAGCATGTGCATAAACCTTGCACGCTGTATATAAACTATAGTAAAGCTTAGAAATAACGCTCAGTAGCTTCTGCAGCACAAACACAAGCATCTAGAGCAGGGGTAGGCAAGTTCGGTCCTAGAGAGCCGCTGTCCTGCTGAGTTAGGTCCAACCTTAATCAAACACACCTGAACAAGCTAATCAAGCTCTTCAGGATTACTAAGGCTATAGGCAGCTGAAGGTTTTTTCAGGGATGGAGCTAAACTCTGCAGGACAGCGGCTCTCTAGGACCGAACTTGCCTACCCCTGATCTAGAGTCTGCTATTGTTGTTGTTGTTGCGGTTTTGTGCTGTTAGCGGCTTCTGACTAGGGTCAACACGTGGGGTGATGACATCATCATTTCACAAAATATACGGATAGGCTGTCCACATGAAAACGCAAAGACGCCATCTCCATGTGCACGGGGCCTAAATCAGTGGTCTCAAACTCAATTCCTGGAGGGCCACAGCTCTGCACAGTTTTGCTCCAACCCTAATCAAACACACCTGATCCAGCTAATCAAGGTCTTCACGATTACTAGAAACTTCCAAGCAGGTGTGAATTGGACCTGATTGGAGCTAAACTCTGACTGGCTGTGGCCCTCCAGGAACTGAGTTTGAGACCACTGCTCGAAATCTTTTGTACTCTCAAAGCCTTAATTGTGTTTTCATCTGTTGCTGAAGGGACTTTTTTTCTCCATGAGTGTCTATCATAAATATTAGGGTTATAAAATGCCATAGGGCATGATATTAGTCTCACATGGGCTGTACTGTAAGACCCTAGCTGCCTGCCTGCTTGACTGTTTGGTAATCGGGCCAGATTTGTTAAAGGATAGTTGAACATGCACACATAATCATGTTTGCAAACATATAAGCACAGGGAAGATTGCATTATGTTGATTTTTTTAATGAAAACAGAAAGATTTGTGTTTTTCGTGCATGTAATATAGGGTTAAGGTTATGTTTCAGAAGATGTGATCCTTTTGTGTTTAAAATGTGTGTGTGTGTATGTATGGGGCCATCTGTGCTCTCTGTTCTTTTAAGATGTGATCACTGTCTTGAGTGAAGGGCTCATGGGAGCACTAATCTTGGCATTGACAGATTCCAAGAGATGATTCTGGGACTGTTCAGACGTAAGATCACAATCGGCCCTCCTTTTCTTGAAATGTTAAATCTTTTTTTCTTTTGTCATCTTTCTGCTGCAAGTTTCTGAATGTGCATTTTCACTTTCAGTACCAGAAGCATCAAGTGAGCCAGCAAATTTTGAATGCAGTGTATTTCATAATGTTATTTTCAATTAGAATGGTGTAGCTATAAACTGCTCTCTCTAATTCCTATTTTGAAACACTATGCTTTCATTATATTTGTGTTTGTGCATTAAAATGTCTTTGTAAACACACAATTTCATGATATTAATTCCATGTAAGATGCAGATTGTGTGACCCTACCCCTAAAAGTGAAACTTTGCCTATGTTATCATCAATTTTTTTTTTTTTTTGAAAGGCTGCTGCAAAAATATTTGATGAACGATGTCCCTTCCCAGTACGTAAAGTCCACACTTCCCCTTCTCTGTCATTGACATTCCTGGGAAACATCTGTCCAAGACATTTAACACTGCTAACCAAATCAATCTATTTGACCTATGGAGACCAAACAACTTGTGAAACATCCATCCCATATCATCTTCTGTCTGTCACTGTTGACAGCCTCACAGTATTACAGTAGATGGTATGAGAGCGAGCTCGACATCTGATATCACGAATTTGTGAGCCCTTATTTAATTATCCGTCAAACATCACTGACATTTCACATAATGAATGTAGGCTTTGAAATGTCATGCACATACTCAAACAGGTACAGAAAATGCCAAAGCACCATATTCAGAATATTAAATGACCAAGTGGTTGGGAAAACACCCAGGGCCAAAAATTAACACTCACCAACTGCTAAATGTGAGGAACAATGGGATAAACAAAGTGGGATTGGCTTATCATCAGATAATGGTGCCATTCGTGGTCCATTTGTATTTGCATTTCTGAGAAAATTCTGAGCTGATTTTGCTTACCTCTCCCCCGTTTGGAAATAATGGTTTGATCTTTCTGCATCGTAATTGAGAGAGTGGCTTTCTATAACAGTGTTAAAATATGCTTTAGGGTTAGAATATTGACTCTTGACTAGTCAGTGTGGGAATGATAGTGTGAATCAAAGATTCAAAAGGTCTACTAAAAAAGATCGTTTCATGCCACATGATGAAGAGTTCAAGGTGTTGCCCTGGCTTCCAAATTCCCCAGATCTCAATCCAGTTGAGCATCTGTGGGATGTGCCGGACCATCAAGTTTAATCCACAGTGGCTTCACCTCACAACCTTCTTGGTACCAGATACACCTTCAGGAGTCTTGTAGAGTCCATGCCTATGTGGCTCACTGCTGTTTTGGCAGCATGCGGAGAACCAACCACATATTAGGCAGGTTTTTGAGTAGAAAGCAACAAATCATACACATGTATATTTTAAAATAAATACACATCTAATAACAGTAATAACCCACACTATAACACAATCTGTATGCATGAATAATGTTTATGTTTTATGTGTCCATTCAATAACAATCCTCTATAATGCCCTAATAATGCTCTACTGCTATTGGACCAGTCAGCTACCGTAATTTATAAGTGGTCATGTCTTTTAAAAGAACATTAAAACAAATTCATTAAGCCCAATACGAATGGTATATTTCCCATTTCTGCTATAGTTTCATCACCATTTAAAGCCACCAAAGTGATATCACAGCATGACATACTGTATCAAACCTCACTAAAGCTCACAAATGTTAACAGCTCAATGCTTCAAGGGCAACTGAGCAATTGTTCATTATTTGATTATAGCATCAGACAATGAAAAGTTTCTATTGGCCATCTGGAACCATTTTCAAATTGATTAATGTATTTCATTCAGAGGTGTAATCATGTTTGCGTGCATTTAAAATGTTTTGCGATTAAAGAGAAGAGAAGAGAAGAGAAGAGAAGAGAAGAGAAGAGAAGAGAAGAGAAGAGAAGAGAAGAGAAGAGAAGAGAAACTGGATTTGCAGTGACTGATGTGAGTTGTATAGAAGAGAGCTGGCCATGGACAGACTGAGATTTAAGGTGACAGTGATTAAGTGGCAAGAGCAACAGGGCTTAGAGAAAGAGAGAGATGGTATTTCAGCAGCAAAAGCTCACACACAGGGCTAGATGAAGAAATGTGCTTCAGAGAGGAATGAACTTCAACAGGGATGCCTGAGACAACAGAGATGGATGTTAAGAATGAAGGGGATTAGGGGGAGGAGTAGGCAAGATCAACAGGTCCAGCTGTCCTCTTAAGACCCTAATAACACAGAAACAGCCTGGCATGTGAATATAAAATGGTCCACACACGACAAAAGTCAAAATATATGCTCATAAATCACAGAAGTAGAGCAGATTTACATGTATACCATGCTTTCAGAAAGCATAAAGGGCACACTACTGAAAGTCTACAACTGACATCTCAAATGTCCTCAGTCTTCCTAAGCTTTTTAATTTAATTTTCTGAGATTTCCTCAGAGCTGAAATCCACTGCATCACAAGCTCATCCACATCTCAATTATATTCTTTGAAGAGAATTAATTGATGTTTAGGCATCAGTGATCATCAGTGATGAGTGACATTCATTTTTGTGTACTATTCTATGAGCAACACATTTTAGAATTTCTGAATTAAAATAAAACTTTAAAATAAGGGCAAAAAGTCAGAATATCAAAGTGTTACAACCCTGCATATATAATAACATTTTTAAAGGCTCATTAAAAAGTCTTAAAAATACTATAATACTATTGTTTTAAGATACTAATATTTGAGAAATATTTGTCTGACAAATTGAAGTCAAGGTATAATCAGATCAATATGTTTCTATAAAATATCAGAGTATTTTGTTTTAACTAAATGGCAAATTTAGTTCAGGTTGTCAAAAGGTACAACCTTGTGTCAATCAAAAAAAAAAAAAAAAAAAAAGCGTTACATTGACCAACTTCATTTTTCATTAATTTTACTTTTACACCCAAAGAACATTTGAGAAAAAGTTAACAAAGGCAACAGCTTCATGAAGCTTTAAAACACTTACAAATCTTTTGTTTTGAATCAGTCATTCAGAGATTGTTTCAAACTCACCAAGGCATGTGATTTTCTACAAAGCTTTGTTACCTCATACTGTTTCGAACTTTTGTTTTAAAACATTTTCATAGAATGGCACAGTTTTCTGGTCTAAACTTTGTCAGATAGAACATGCCTGCAAAAAAATGGGTAATGGGTGGTGCCACTCAACACATTAATTTTAAACTAGTCATTTCTCCTTGAATAAAGGTTCTGACTGAACCCTTCCTGGTTTCTAAATGATGCTCACCTTCTCTAACCAAGTAGAGACTCTCTCTATTTATACATGCTTTTAAAAGAACAGCATGACAATGAATGAGCAGCCAAAGCATTCAGAGAGCGAGAGAAGCAAAAAGAATGTGTTTGTGGCACAGCATATAATCTGAGAGATTAAACGTGCATGTCTTTTTTCAGTCATATAGCTAGATGATCAAATCTGCACAATGAGATTTCCAGGCTGTGTTCCCAGACTTGACCCCAGAGTTCTGCCATCAGAATAACAGCTCAAAATATCATTATGTGTTATTATCATTACATGTATTTCTCCTCTCTGCACTTATAATCTGCACTACTTCCAGAAAGGATGCTAAAATTACTGGTATTTTCAGGAAAAAGGCATAATCCATTAAAATCTTGTTCCAAATGTATTGGTATATTTTTCATAATGCATTAGGTCTGTGGTAAGGCATTTCTGTTTAGTAGCTTAAAGAGCATGGCATCAGCAATGGCAAGGTTGTGGGTTTGATTCCCAGGAAAAGTTATGAAATGCATAAATATCTTTTTTCAGGACTTACCTGAGGGAGAAAGTGTCCAGGTTGGCTGAGCTCCTCACGTAGACATAAAAGGAAGCAATATCAGTCTTCTTAAGGGGTTAAGAGGAGGTCTGGATGACCACAGACTCTCTCAGTCTGAGCACGGACACTGGCATGGCCCCTTGTTTGACCTGCTGGAGCTGAACACTCCCGATTCTCTGCATGGGGGTCACAGGCATGTACTCAGCCTGAGGCTGCCCAGCATTTCCACCACCCAAATCCCACCTCTTGCCCTCCTCCCCACTGGCTGTACACGGGCCGTAAGCACTGGGTCGGGCCTGGTAATACAGTTCCACAGGGTTCCCCTGGGTTGGCTTTTGTCTTTCCCGACTGGAACTGTCCTCAACTGGGCTGAACCAGCTCGCAGGAGGGTCAACCTCTGCCATGCAAGACCCATGCTCATTTCGGATGACACAAGAGCCACGGACCTCCTGAGTCTGCCAGAAGGCGTACACAGTCACGCATGGCAGCTCATCTTTTGTTCCTTTCTCCTTCTCTCCTCTGTCCCAGTCTCTCCCAGCCACGTAGAACAAGACACGCACTTTGGGAGAAGATGAATAGACCCACCGGGTCAGGACAAAGGACTGGACTCTCCAATTGAGGGTGAAAACTGGTGGTGAGGGCCAGAATAACTGCACCGACTGCACTAAGTCCAGGGGGATCTCCTGTTTGGTTGAGAGTGGGCCGTAGCTGGCATTGATAACTGGGAGACGTTCCGCTTGGAGCATGACAAATGGCTGTGTGTGGCTCTGCATGCTGGAATTGCGCATGATGTCCTGTCCTGCTTCTTTTAGTAGGAAGTATTCAGCATCCCATACCTGATAATTTACGGGAAGGAACAACGGATATGGGGTGGAGGATTTGGTAGCATCGGAGATCTCCTGACTGTCCAGCTCTGCAGGAGAACAAAGAAACAATTGAAAAAGGAGAGAAATAAGTTTAAGAGAAATGTGTAATATTGTCTGCATGTCATACAATGTGTCTACATAGTCCTGCGTGTGCACCACCAAAATGTCTCTTAGTAGCTATATTAGATTTTTTGGTTTAATTATTTTGGATGTTGCTTACGACTATACAACCATGGAAACTCCTGATCTTGGAAGCTAAGCAAGGTTTAGTCAAGTCAAGTAATTTTTTTTTTATATTAGATTTACACTCCTTTCAAATTTATGACTTTTGTACCATTATATCACACATACTGGCCATTTTATGACATTTAAATCACACTAAGAAATGCATGTTTGTATCATAGCAACATTTCTGGCATGAAAATATTCAGAATCTCCCAATTTAATTCTCCCAGCATGCAACACTTCCACTCTGCCTACACCACTGTTTTGAATCAAATTTAGCAGTCATTTAAGTAAGGATTTTACAATTTTTTTTCCACAGTTCTCAACATGTTTAGTGATAGAAGACATTCCGATATTCAAAAAAAAAAAAAAAAAAAAAAAAAAAAAAATATATATATATATATATATATATATATATATATATATATATATATACACAAGACTGTTTTTCTGACTATATTGTATACAGTGAGTGGGTAATGTTATTCATACAACAGAGCTCATTCAGTAAATATATATAAATAGATAATTTCCTCAAAATTATTTTTAATGTATCCTAATGAAACTTTATAGAATGCAAGAAGGTTGCTCTGACATGAACAATACTGTGTTTGACAAACAGAAATTGTCCAAATATGTTTGTCCAAATATGTTTTTCAATAATTCATCCTTTCTGTTATAAGAAAGCAAACATATTTGTATTGTTTTACATGAGAAGTATGCTTGCCCAATATTACTTTAAAATAAATGCCACTTAGTTTGATACTTCTTTATATGGCAAAGGCTCATACATTTTTGCAGCCACTTAATGCTAGTTTGCCTCAATAATTCATAAGGTGATGTCATTAAAAATATCTTATCATATGTGCACAAGAAACAATTGGTAGAGTGTCATTTCCACTGCAAGACTGGGCTTCAAACATATAACACACTGTGGAGATTTTTTTGCAATAGAGATATGGTTAAATAAAAATAAAATAAAATGCACAGTTTGAAGACCAATTGTATGATGATGAATTTGAAAGGCAATACTGTCTTTAATATTTCTGGTTCATTAACCAACTTGAATTGACCGGACTTAAACATGAGAGGCATATTTGTCAAATATAAAATAAAGAAAGCTCTATTAATGCCCTGGTCTGCTACCACATATGGAAATATGGGTAACACTTTACAATAAGATTCATTAGTTAAACATTAGTTAATGTATTAACTAACATGAACTAACCATGAGCAATACATTTGTTATTGTATTTATTAATGTTTGTTATTAAGTTAATAAAAATACAGATGTTTATTGTTTATTCATGTTAGTTCACAGTGCATTAACTAATGTTAACAAGATTTTAATAATGTATTATTGAATGTTAAAATTAACATTAACAAAGATTAATACATGTTGTATAGTGCAGTTCATTATTAGTTCATTTTAACTAATGTAGTTAACTAATGTTAACTAATGAACATTATTGTAAAGTGTTACCGAAATATGAATATTACATTTTAGAAAGATTGAAGATTTTTGATTCCAAATACCAAATGTAAATCTGCAATACTGCATCCAATGCAGCCTATTTTAATCCACCCGAGCTCAGTCACTTTCATCTTATAGGCATAATATCAATTCAATATTCTAGTATATCCATGAAAAACTCCTGCTGATTGGTAAACTCAGAGAAGTCTGAGATCCTGCATTGTGTATGCCAGTAAAAATAAAAAAAATAAAAAAAGTCAACTCCAATAACATGGATGAGCTCAAAAGAGATGGTTCAAAATTCCTGGAAATAAGTTTTAAAAAAGCAGATTGAGTGGTAGGGTCATGCAGTCAATATAGTGAAGGCCAGTTGACTCAAACTAATCTCAAACTGAACTCATGGCACATGACAACCCCTACACTCACATTTACAGCTGAAACAGTGACAGAACATGAAGAAAAGATTATTTTGAATTGGATAAAATTCTGCCTGTCTGACATTGTCAATGAAATTATTCATTTTCTGTGTTTTGCACAGTTGTTGGGGGAAAAGTAATTGAACCCTTTGGACTGGATTTGTACACAAACAACAACAACAATGAAATTCATTGAACCTAAAAGGAAGGTTTGAAATGACAAGAGGGTGAGTAAACAATGACAACATTTTGAAAAGAATATCCCTCAAAATACTGTTTGTGAAATCAAGACTCTAAAAACACTCACTTTCATTTACCTTTCATTTGCTTTATCTTTTATTTTTCACTTTTAAATAGTGGCCTACACTTTCTCATAATCTCTTTAGAATAAACTTCACACTCGTTATGCTACTACTACTTAAGAACATCTAAGAGCAAGGTTACGTTTTTGAGCACGAATGTTAAATTATGTGTTTCTGTAGTGTTTTAAGTCTAAATGCTTCATTCATGAAAAAAAATCTGAGCAGATAATGTGTATATTTGTTAGAGAAACTATGTGTGGTGAGTTGTTTGTTTCAGATTTGGATTTGGCTTTGAGTTCACATAAAGGTCTCTCTGCTAGCCATCAGCAGGACTGGATGCATTAGCATGAGCAGTTGTGCAGGTCAATCGGTCAACATCTATTCTATATACCCCCCATTTCAGCAGATGACAAAGATAACATCTGGCTGGATTCAGCTCTAATCCGTAGGTATGATGGGCTAATAAACCTGCTAGTCACACTATGGGGAAAACAGTGTTAAGGATGCATGCTAAACACTGAGATAAATGCTCAGTATGTTTAATATGTGTTTTTTAAACACTGAGATATACGTTTAATTTGCATAACTGTATACTGTAAATGGGAAGTTACATTTTAGCATTTTATGAAGTCATAGAAATACAATTAGATGCATGACTTTGGCAGGTCAAAAGGTTGGCATTGCCATGAATAACACTGGTAACGTGTCATAATAAGGTATCATTTGTTTACATTAGTTAAAGCTGCAGTCCGTAAGTTTTGCCTCTCTTTGCATCTCTGTTTGAAACCTGCAATTGCAGTTATTTGCGGAATTATCATCTTTGCGTGGGCTGTGCATCAGCACGGCTCCTCAGTGTGGATGAATCTAATGTTTGGTGTCAATCACTGCACCAGGTGGATACTGTACTTCAAAATCACAGATTCTACATCTTGAAGTATGACCAAAATAAGAATTTTCACTGGAAAATGTCATCTGAACAAGTAACATGTCTGCCACTTTTGTTCTGACCAACTGAGGAAAAAAAGCAATAAATCGAACTGCCAATGGTGATTAAATCTAATGGACGCTTATCTCGGATCACGTCAGACCCTGCAAATTATTATTATTGTTATACTTTTTTCTCAAATTGTTAATATTAACAACAGCATTGCATGACTATGTGTATTTAGTGTGTATTAGCGTTAACTGTAGATTTAAATCTCTGTACCCACTCCGCAGTCTGAAGTCTTTTGCTTTTTGACTATGGGTGAATCTCCAGTTGTCACTGATGATTGTCATTTGGACCATTCTGGATTACAATCCGCCATCAAAATGATAAATTTAATTATTCCAGCCACTGTAAAAAAAGGCTAAAAATGATCTGCTATCAGCAGCATCCTCACATGATATAGCGTACTAGCTGGTACTCCTTCTTTATGTAAACAGACGTAATGATGCAAAGACGAACGGCGACATGCTCAAATTTCCCACGGAAACCCAACAGTACTGATTTTATTAGAAAACATTATTACAAGCTTACCGTTGTGAATCAGGCTAAGGTAAGGAGATTGTTTTAAACACTGGCTGGTTATGTACTTGCTCAAAATTTGCTGCCCACAAATGACATCTACTCTGACCAGCACGTTTCCGGCACACGCTGTAAGCAGTAGACCAATAACAACAGACTGGACCATCTGACCAATCAGAGCAGAGGCTCTCGGCAAGGAGGTGTTTAGAAAGATTGAATGAATAGAACCATTTTCAGACTCTTTGAGAAAAGAGGTGATGTGCAATGTATAAGAAAATTAAAGAGATTTTTTAATTTTGGATGTGTGTAAACATATTGCAGGAGATCTCCAAAATAAAATTAGGAACCTTTAAAGGAATAGTTCACCCAAAAATGAGAATTCAGTCATCATTTACTCACCCTCAAGTTCTTCCAAACCTGTATAAATTTCTTTGTTCTGCTCTACACAAAGGAAGATATTTGGAAGAATGTCAGGAACCAAACAGATCTCACCCCCCATTGACTAACATAGTATTTATTTTTCCTACTATTGTGGTCAATGGAGTGCATGATCTGCTTAAATAGGGGCATTTTATTATTATTTAATGGACCAGGGCTAATATAAACTAAAAACTTACAGTTGTATTTAAGTTAACAAAGATATTATGTACTGTAACAAAATGCTTATTGTTAATCAATGTTAGTTAACTAATGGGACCTTAATGTAGTACTAATGAAACATCGATAGCAGGTTTGAAAGCAGATATAAATAATATTATTTTGATTTCACCCTCCATAAATATTCTTGAAAATATATAGTAAAATTCTATCCATCCATGCATCATCCATCAGTCCACCCTATGAATCATTCTGATGTTTGTATGTGCTCAGCCATGTGGCTTTAACAGCAAAAGTGGTGTGACTGATGTTCTAGATCAGGGCTTCTCAACTGGTTTTGCTTCAAGACCCGGAGCGTATATTTGAAATCAATTGCCGACCCATCACAACACCAAAACTGCAACAAAAATATCCTTAAAATGTCCTTGAAATATATTATATTTAACATATAATATAAATATACTATAATATTAATTATATATGTTTGGACCAACCTGAAATGTGAGAACAATTTTTTAAAACAAGGAGACTCTTAAGTAGATTTGATAACACTGAAAAAAGCAGTGGGTTTCACCATCATGCTGTGAGAATACAGTAAAAAGACTCAGAGGACTACAAACAGTAGCTGACAGCACAGATGTGTTTCCCCTCGAGACACATCAACAGCTGTCTCTCTTCTTTCAAATACCTCAAACTTCTTCGAGTAAAACTGGAGATGACACTCTTTTATTGCTATGACACCTTAACACCTCACTTTAAGTCTAAAAAAGGATTAAAACAATTTGACACATTCACTTACTGTTTAAGGAAGGAAGTTTGTAAGTTAAGTAAATTGGCATTACATTACATTTACACCAAGAACGATAAAGATATCTAAAACGATAGCTATAGCGTCCACACCAGCGGATATCGATCAGTTTATTCCAAGCACGCACTGCAGTTTATGTTGTCTGTCACCTTAAATGCTTGAGCTCTTTATAGCAGGATGGATTGTGATTGGCTGTCAATGCTTTTATCATTCAGCTGGAGAAAGAAAAGTGATCCCAACCATATAGTTTCTCTGTGCTGTTGTCTTTATAGTTGTGGTGTGGACTCTGCTACTCTTTTATATTTAGAACAATTTTTAGAACTATATCTTTATTGTTATCACTTTATTTTTTTGTCCTTGGTGTGAACGGCCTTAATTCATATTTACATTTTCCAAAGTTTAGAATTCTTTGAGGATTTTTTAATATATAATGTTTTGTTTATCTTTTGATTAAGCAAATGCAATTAATTACAAAATAATTCAGTGCAGCAGTTATAGCACCATTTACGCTCTAGGATTTGCAAGAACAGATGGCAGAGAAGAGACCATTCACACTGACCAATTGGGGCCTTAATGCTGGAAGACCTTGGTACTGATGATGACATAAATATAATGTTATGACAGCTGTTAGTATATAGCAGATACTTTCTGTGATTATACTAGATTATCACATTGTCAACAAGCAAGCTTGCATGCTACTTTTTTTCCTTTTAATTTAGCACCAACCTTTAATGCCAAATGTCACCACATTAAACTGTAAGAAAGTGACTTAAGACTCAAAGTGGGAAACTGATGGGGTCTAATGAAGTCTAACACAGATGGTAGACATTTAACAGCATATCAATAGACAATATTGAAATGAATGTAAAACATATGCCAGCATACTGTATAACTATGGCACATATCATTTGATGTTGAACAAATGGTACTGTAACACTGAAAATGTTATTGGCCAAGTGCTTTTCTAAGAGGGCTTGATTATTTTGCTTCTTTTGGAGCAAGTTTTGTTGGTAGAGACATAAAATATATAAACTAACTGGACAAATGTTGTCCAAAAAGTTACTCAATATTAACTTTGTTATGTATAAAAGCATTTAATCAGTATAATAATAGCACAATTTCTTGCGTCATACGGTTTCCATATCTTTTCATGTGCAACAACATAGAAGTGATCCTAAAATGTCTTAAAACACCATTAAAGAGAGAGAACACACACAGCACAGATGTCTCAGCCCCTATGAATGAGTGAAGCTGTAGAAACACTGTTTCTGGGACAGGATGAGCACTAATCCTATGCAGACCATGTCTTGAGAAACAAGCACTCACTACAAAAAAAAAAAAAAAAAAAAAAAGTACAGAAAGGATTGAGACAGATGAGAGAAATGGGAATCTAAAGAATGAGAAGTGAGCAAAGACCTTTGAGGAAAAGTTGGATAATGATTCTGTTTCCAATAATGCCCTTAAAACTTCTTTGAAAAATCAGTTTTATAGGGATTTAAACTTTATCATGCTATTATCCAGAATGTTTAAGGTCTTAAAAATAGTTTCTGCAGATAAGTAAGCCTACCTTACAGATACAGATATAACATGATTCATGTGTGTCAGAAGGATCAAGTCCATTCATTAGATGGTGCGTGCCAGCATATAAAAATGAATGGGAAATTGTTTTTACTCAGTTAATTTAATATAATTTTGACCGATCTACTACACTGTTGTACAATTTTAATCAAACAAACTGTATACTGTAGTTTATACTGATACTGTAAGAAGGTTTTAAAGTGTTTAGGTCAAACATTTGACATTTGATTATACATTTGATTTGTTTTAAACCATCAACTTTTAATGCTACATTAATTTTATGAAATATAACTATTCAGTAATAAATCTCAGAAAAAAGGGGGATTTGTGTCTCTGAAACTTAAAAAAAAAGAAAAGTGGAATGTAACACAATTAACTCTTAAAGTATAGGCTAAAATTCCTTTCCTGGATTCTGGCCAATAGAATGATTAGATTTAAATAGCCTGTATAAAACGAAACTCGAGTCACCCATTTCTTCTATGTTAAGATTCTGAATGCTCCTGAATTCATTTTCAAGAATTACAAACCCCTTTCACTTCCTAAATACAGTATAATACTATTTACAATGACAAAAACATTATGATTGAGCTCTTCCAACTTGACTAGAAATCTACATACCTTGAGTGACAGCCGTGATTATCGTTGCCAATAATATCTGCAGAATCCGCCATAGGTGAGAATAGACGCTCATTTTGGCCACAGGGGTTATCTATGATATGTCCCATTAACGTTTCTGACATTTATGAACCCTACACATGAGAGACAGAGGAGCGCATTTGGTCCGTCGGCATCATGATGCTGTTTTACCTGTGGAATCTTCACCTGTGCACGCGCTCCACAGACTATGAAGAGCTTCACACTTCTGAAAGATTCATTCCAGTTGGAAGGGCGGCACGTGTGTCAAAACCTAACTGGGTATCTTTAGCGAGATGTATTAGTTTAGAACACATTTTGTTGATCTTCTTTAAATTAATGCACAGCTTTCCGTTATACTCCAATGAAAGAAAGGTAACATTTCAGTTTTCTCTTGTTTGAAAACTGTCGCTGACTTCATACGTCCTGCTGTGGTCTCGTCCGTGTAGAAACTAGTGTCCTGACAGCGCGAAACACTCCAATAATCTGTCCGCCTGTCACCCATTGCGAGCTCTAGATCCTCAGCAGTTCAGAGCACGAGCGACAGGATTTACTGCTAACAGTGAATTAAACACGAGACAGACAGTGAGAGTCATGCGATTAACTGCTCAACGCAGTGCATCTACAGCCAGAACGAGGTTAAATATGTTTGTGTTATTCATATCATATTACATGACAAAATGTGTAGTGTAACAGTATGAAATTGTACACGTAAAAACACCAAAAGTTTCTCTTAAATCACCAAATCTCTCATTAAGTCAGCCTGTGCTGTGCTTGTGGAATTACAGTGACATCCCGTGGTCATGTTTGAGACTACATTTTGTTCAGGTTTTTTTTTTTTTTCGTTTTTTTTTTCAGAAGGCCTCCTAACATTTCGTTCATTTCATAACATTCCTAACAAAAACATTTTACAGCCCTGCGGTGCCAATATATATTTTTTATGTTGTGCATGCTATTATCAGCTTTGATCTTTTCCCCAGAACAACCAGTTAATTTCTGAAATAGTTTGAAATTAGTTCTGTATAAAGTCGACATTGAATTACAGAACCAGCACCACATGCAAATTTCTGGACGGATCTTTCTGAGTGAAATTGTATCTTGGACTTATGTTTTGTTCAGTTGTGTCCTCTTTACCTACCTATTGTATGTCTAATTTCATTGACAGTTTATGAGATATTCATTGATAATGTTAGACAAGGTGCTATAATGTGGTGAGTCTCAGAAATAAGGGTTGAGATCTAAATGAGCTTTAAGTGGCTCTTGTTCACTCATCAAAAGTGAATGTGGATGGAAGCCATAAAACTTATACTTACTATATAGTTTTTAGAAGCAATATTCGTGATGAACAGAGAAAAATTAAATGTTATTCCATGAAAATCCTTCTCCTGCTGCAGCTCTCAAATGTCATTTACGTTACTGTCAAGTGATTCCACAATATTTTGCAAGATTCTCAGTGTGCAGAACTCTACCACTTAAAAAAGATGGCCCACTACAAGACGAAATCAACTGGACTTCACTCATTGATCTCAGTGAATTCAAGCGTGGTACCGTGATAGGTTGCCACCTGTGCAATAAGTCCATTCATGAAATTTCCTCACTACTAAATATTCCACAGTCAAATGTTAGTGGTATCATAACAAAGTGGAAGCAACTGGGAACAACAGCAACTCAGCCACGAAGTAGGCCAGATAAAAATCACAGAGCGGGGTCAGCACATGCTCAGGCGCACAGTGCGCAGAAGTCACCAGCTTTCTGCAGAGTCAATAGCTACAGCCCTCCAAACTTCATGGCCTTCACATTAGCTCAAGAACAGAGCGTAGAGAGCTCTTCATGAAATTAATGGCCGAGCAGCTGCATCCAAGCATTACATCACCAAGTGCGATGCAAAACGTTGGATGCAGTGGTGTAAAACACACCTCCACTGGACTCTAGAGCAGTGGAGACGTGTTCTGTGGAGTGATGAATCATGCTCTTCTGTCTGGCAATCCCATGGACGAGTCTGGGTTTGGCAGTTGCCAGGAGAACGGTACTTGCCTGACTGCATTGTGTCAAGTGTAAAGTTTGATGGAGGGGGGGTTATGGTGCGGGATTGTTTTTCAGGGGTTGGTCTTGACACCTTAGTTCTAGTGAAAGGAACTCTTAATGCTTCAGCATACCAACACATTTTGGACAATTTCATGCTCCCAGCTTTGTGGGAACAGTTTTTAAAAAATATATTTAGCTACTTGTAGTACACTATGGGTTCAAATGTACTATAGTATCTAAATACATTTTTAAAATACAGATATAGTATATTAAAAGCACATTTTAGTTCATATTTCATGCTGTCTCAAAATAGCACAGTTGAGTACACTTAGATGTTCTTAAAATGATCTTAAAAAGTACTCAAGAATAATTATTATTATATTAAGTACAAAATTAGTGCAAGAAAATAGAGCATTTTAAGTATATTATAGAAATGTACTTTTTTTTTCACCTGGGTATATATTTGTTTATTTGTTCTTATTTTCATTTTTATTTCACAGTTGTCCTATTTTCCCTGAGCATAGCACATACCAAACCATACCAAAACTGTGACCCTAAAACCATGATAAATTGAGCCATGTGTAATTTGAACTGTTACACCTCTACTAATTATGTACCATCCCTGTTGGTTCATTCAGAATCAGATGTAGTTTGTAGTGCTTTTATTAACATCAAAATACATACGGAACCAAGTTTGAGAGTCAGGGCAAATTCTGCAAAAACTGGTCTGAAAAGTAATGTTTCTTTGTTTTGTTTTTTTAGTGTTTGCAGGTTCATTCCAAGAATCAACCCTGATGGCACCAAATACCCAATTCAAAGATCAGATGGAAATCTCAAAAGGTCCAAAGAAAAGCTTCAGCCTGAACCCATCAAGGTGTTTCTCATCAGAAAGCTTGTCAACTTTGACTGCCGTAATTATTGAAATGTAACACAACACAGACTGACTTTTACTACATTTTTAAGGCCTGTTTTGCTTTTCAGTATGTGTACTTTTTTTGCCGTGCTACAGAGGAAAGAATATTTAAAATGATTAAAAAGAATATTATATGGACAAATGTTCAGTTATTGCGTTTTTTTGGGGGGGAATTGTAAAAAAATAAAAATAAAATATGGTTTACAGTACTATACCACAATTGGATAATTTTATACTGGTTCAAAAATTATTTTGATTAAATTAAATGACAACACAATAGTAAATACTGTAAATTAAAAACAAAACTGTACTGCACAAATACCGTAAATTTCATTACAGCACTATACTGTAACTGAAATACAGTACTGTACAAAATGATGTAATTGAAAAATACAGTAATAATACTGTAAAACATTTTCCAGTAAATTACTGGCATCCAGCTGCCAGTAAGTTACTGTAAAATTTACAGTAATCTCTTTACAGTGTGAAAAAAAGAAAAAACATAGCGTGTGACTTTTAATTATAAACAAGCCCGAAATACACCGGGGGCCTGTACCATGAAGCTGGATGAGCTCGCTAGCCAGGTAAGTTTCAGATTAGTTTGCTCCAGTCCTGGGTTTTAGGTACCATGAAAGTGACTTGGCTTTTAGCAGTGTTCATCACCATAGTAATTTACGCTCCATGGCTAACCTGCTCCGGGGCAGGTTATGTTCTGGATTAGAGATCTCAAACTGAAATTGGGCCAATCAGATGTGAGCAAACTGACACTGACACATCCAAGGCAATAAAGTCTCTTTCTCTTCCTCCAAATTAAAGGTCACTATATAGCAAAAAAAATATTTAACAATAAAATTGTCTGGCTTTAATGGTAATTATTTAGAATTATTTTATGATTTATATCAATTATATAATTATTATATGCTATATTATTATTAATTCATTACACACAAGCAATTTTAGTTTAGCAGTTATTAAGCATTTAGTTTTAATTAATATATACAGATGTAATAAGCTGTAAATAACCTTTAAATATGATGTGACCTTACATGTTTGAGTCTCTATCGCTCTATATTATCAACTATATAAACTAACTTCACAAGTTTCACTTGCACTGTGTGGCAAGCTCCTAAAGCACTCGTCAGCGTTGTCATGGAAACGGAGTGGATCCAATTGCCAGGAGGCGGAGTTGGGAAATGAGAGCCACCTGAGAGCCATCACTAGAGGAGGATATAAGCACAGCAGAAAGAAGCTTATGGGGTACTAGATCTCCCAAGACCAGACTAACCCTTTCTCTGGTTCCTTTCTCCTGCAGGCTCCAGTGACTGTTAAGGAAACCCGACTGCAGTTCGTCAACAAATTTCCACACGTTCACTTCTGCACTGAAGCACCAGTTTCCCGGCTCCTGGGAACACCCGCACTAATTTCAAGTTTTGTCACTCAATAAAGGCCCCCTCGGGGTAATTTCACCACGCATTGAGTCTGGTCCTCTTTTCTCCCACCACAACTGGTGGAGAATGCGGGCAAGTGAGAATTGAGGACAGACTTTGATTAAAATTGTTCCCCCTCTCTCTACAGATCCGGCTCTCTCTCATTCTCTCCCTGACACAACATGGAAGACATCTTGCGCCGACTGGCTGAAGTCTCACTCCGCCAGCAGAGGTTTTCAGAGGAGTTAGCTGCACGTCAGGAAAGGGCAGAGAATGCGTTTGAACAGCTCCGCCTAGGGGCGGCCATGCAAACTCCACTACCCAGTCCACGAGCCACAGCTAGCCAACTACTCACCAAATTGTCAGATCTTGATGATGTAGAGGCCTACCTCCACACATTTGAAGTTGTGGCCGAGCGGGAAGGATGGGACGAGACAGAGTGGGCTGGCATTGTTGCGCCCTTTCTAACTGGGGAAGCGCAGCGTGCCTATTATTCATTATCCCCCGCTTCGGCCACTGATTATGCAGTTTTAAAGCAAGATATATTGGCTCGGGTGGGGCTTTCACCTATGTGCGCAGGTCAACGTTTCTTCGAGTGGGCATATGACCCTCGTGTCCCAGTTCGAGTACAGGCAGCCCAACTCTCCAGGTTAGCCCATCTATGGCTTCTTACCGTCCAGCCCACTGCATTGCAAGTCGCTGAGAAAGTGGTGGTAGACAAGCTGCTTCGATCTCTTCCCCGAGTACACCGGAAGGCTGTGGGGATGCGGAATCCAGAATCGCTGAGTGAGTTGATGCAAGCAGTGGAATTAGCGGAGGCCGCTCAAGCTCGGGACATTGGAGAGAGAGCCGGAGGATTTCCCCGGAGGGGGCCGAGTGACCGACGACCACTAGAGGGCACCTCTAGGCCAGTGAGCAGACCAGTCATGACAGGGCCCCGTGATGAGCCCATGCCCACCGATCCCAACCCACCAGAAGTGCGGGCGTGGCTGGCAGGTTGCATTGTGCACCGTGCTATGCCCTCTGGGGCACCAGAAAGGAGAGTGAGGATTAATGGGCGCCCAGTGACGGCATTATTGGAGTCTGGCAGTTCAGTGAGCCTGGCCCGTCCAGATGTGGTACAAACGAAAAACGGAAGTAGAACAGTGATGCCCATCACCTGTGTGCATGGGAACCCGATACGTGCCAGCCTGTATGGTTACCGTTGCTGCAGACCCTGGAAGCTGGAGGATAGATGTGGGAGTAGTACAGGATTTACCAGTACCCCTCCTGCTTGGTCGCGACTGGCCTGGATTCGACCGCCTGCTGTCAACCACAATGCAGTCTGCCAGACGGCGCCGGCCGGACAGAGGAACAGCAAAGAAGGATGCCTCACGACAGACAGTGATGCTCGCCACTGACAGTGAACGAGAGGGTGAGTCCCATGCCTCCCAGTTAAATGTGTACTCTGATCTGTTTCAGCAGGTAACAGCAGGAGGTTAATTTGGCAGAGAACAGAGAGAAGATGAGCGCCTTAAGAACTGTTGGGATCAGGTCAGAGTGGTTAATGGAGAAGAGCGTCTTTCCCAACCTCATCCAACACCACACTTCATTGTGGAAAATGGTCTGCTCTACTGCGTGGCAATCAGGAGGGGTGAGGAAAAGCGTCTTCTGGTGGTGCCCCATACCAAGACAGAAATGGTCCTGACCCTGGCCCACACTCATCCATTGGCAGGGCATTTGGGTCCTGAGAATACTCTCCAGCGAATCAGGGATTGGTTTCACTGGCCAGGAATAAATGCAGAGGTAAGGCGTTTCTGTAGAAGTTGTGAAGTGTGTCAACGCACATCCCCACAGAAACCACCCCCCAGCCCCCTGATCCCACTGCCCATCATAGAGGTGCCCTTTGAACGCATCGGAATGGACCTGGTGGGGCCGTTGCCGAAATCAGCTCGGGGTCATGAACACATCTTGGTCATAATGGATTATGCCACCCGGTACCCGGAGGCAGTTCCACTCCAGAAAGCCACCTCCAAGAACATCGCCAAGGAGTTGTTCCTTCTGTTTAGCCGGGTGGGCATCCCCAAGGAAATATTGACCGACCAGGGTACTCCATTTGTCTCCCGGCTTATGGCGGACTTGTGCAAGTTGTTAAAGGTAAAACAACTCCATACCTCAGTCTATCACCCCCAGACAGATGGATTGGTTGAACGTTTCAATCAGACTCTCAAAAGAATGCTGAAACGAGTGGTAGCTGAAGATGGGCGCGATTGGGACCTCATGATTTCCTATGTGCTGTTTGGGGTCCGCGAGGTACCACAGGCCTCTACCGGATTCACCCCCTTCGAGCTGCTCTTTGGGCGCCAACCACGAGGGCTGTTAGATGTGGCCAAAGAAGCCTGGGAGGGCCAACCATCCCCGCATCGAACTCTGATTGAACATGTACAGGAGATGAAGGAGAGGATAGACAGAGTGATGCCCCTGGTAAAAGAGCATCTAACAGAGTCCCAACGTGCCCAGCAGCGAGTGTACAACCGCCCCACTCAAGCTCGTGAGTTTCATCCAGGTGACAAAGTATTGGTGCTAATCCCAAATGTTGCTTGTAAATTTCTTGCATCCTGGCAGGGGCCGTATACTGTGTCTGAGAGAGTGGGGCCAGTAAATTATCGAGTTCGCCAGCCGGGACGACGACGTGGTGAACAGATCTACCACATTAACTTGCTGAAGAGGTGGGTTGAGTCAGCCAACCAAGTGGCGGCACTGGTCGTAAAGGAACGGGCTGTGGTGGATCTGGGAACCCAGCTTTCAGCAGCCCAGAAGAAAGAACTGGAGGCCCTGGTAAGCAGCTTTTCAGATGTGTTTTCAGAGACCCCGGGCCGGACCAACATCCTATGCCATGAGATTCGCACCCCTCCTGGAACCATCATTAGGCAGCGGCCTTACCGGGTACCAGAAGCACGCCGACAGGCTATAGAGGAGGAAGTGCAGAGAATGCTTCATTTGGGGGTAATTGAGGAATCCCGAAGTCCGTGGTCCAGCCCTATCGTTATGGTGCCCAAGAAAGATGGGACCCATCGGTTCTGTAACGACTTTCGAAAACTGAACGAGGTGTCCCAATTCGATAGCTACCCCATGCCCCGAGTGGACGAGCTGGTCGAACACCTTGGCAGAGCCCGCTACATTTCAACACTCGACCTCACTAAAGGTTATTGGCAAATGCCATTGACTAAGGATGCCAGAGAAAAGACTGCCTTTAGCACCCCTGGGGGGCACTGGCATTACCGGGTTCTACCCTTCGGTCTGCATGGGGCCGTAGCAACGTTCCAAAGGCTCATGGACATCGTACTACGTCCACACCGGGCTTATGCTGCAGCCTTGTGACTCGATCGCGGATGGTTTCATTATCTTGGGCGGATATAAATGTATAAGAGGATAAAAATAATAAAAGCAAAAATGTGTCTCCAAATATACCTGGGCGGCCCGCCCAGCTAACACACGACATAACAGTTACGTAATGTATTCGTACTTTTTGGTAATTTCATGACTAACATCGCTTGACGTTGCATGCCAGTAATTTACCTTCAGATTACCATCTCACAACGTCGTCACTATCTTCTAATGTTATAAGAAAACCAAGGACGTTCCAGATACATACTCTATTCATAATATATTGGTAATTCCATGACTTACTAGTAATGTAACTACAACGTTGTATGCCCGTAATATTATTACCATCAAATTACCATATCACATCGTCAGTAACGATCCAAGGACTTTCCAGATACGTACTCTATTCGTAATATAATGGTCATTCCATGAATTTGCTATTTAAAATGTGTAATTAAATGTCAGACACAAGACTGAAATTTCCCTTTAGAAACAAAATTCTTTCTTTTTACCAAGTCAGAATATGGATGACTGCTTTTTATATATAATGATGTGACCTCCACAAATGGACTGCATGTGCGCACAGTATGTTGACAAGAGAGTAAAGTAAATTTTTCTGAGAAAACACGCAGACATTTGATGCAGTTTTCTTACCGCCTGTGGTTCCAACTCCAGGGCCGTAACCACCATAGGTACCCCCCCCCCCCCCCAATAATTCAAAATGGCCAAATTGTCCCCCCTAATATTTGATATAACAAAAATCCAAATAAAAATAATATAATACACCCAAACTATAAATAAAAACATATAGCCTACAGAGAAACATAAAATAAAAGCATAAAAAAATGACACCACATTTTTTTAACAGTAATCAGGACAGAAGAGAAACCATACACGCATACCCAGTATCAGCCATTTTCTGCTGAACTATGGTAGGCGCAAAAGGACAAAATAATGACTGTCTGCAATTTATTAACCACTAGGGGGCACCAAAACACCATTTGATTGAACTTTCCCTCTAATTTCATGTAATTAAACAAAATGAATATGCACTTACATGCCGATTGCGAACAACACGCAGACATTTGATGCAGTTTTCTTACCGCCTGTGGTTCCGACTTCAGGGCCGTAACCACCATAGGTACTGAGGGAGACATCCCCCCCCCCCAATAATTCAAAATGGCCAAATTGTCCCCCCTAATATTTGATATTTCTTACTGTCGCTCTCCAATACACATCGTTCTGTTGTTAGGATGACACACGGACAAAAGATTAAATTTTTTGCTGGTCTGTCACAGCGGTCTAACAGCGCTCGTCAATGTTAAAATTATGGCCAATCAGATCAAAGAAGGCGGGGCTTACTATTCACTGAAGATACAGGTCCTTCTCAAAAAATTAGCATATTGTGATAAAGTTCATTATTTTCCATAATGTAATGATAAAAATTAAACTTTCATATATTTTAGATTCATTGCACACCAACTGAAATATTTCAGGTCTTTTATTGTTTTAATACTGATGATTTTGGCATACAGCTCATGAAAACCCAAAATTCCTATCTCAAAAAATTAGCATATTTCATCCGACCAATAAAAGAAAAGTGTTTTTAATACAAAAAAAGTCAACCTTCAAATAATTATGTTCAGTTATGCACTCAATACTTGGTCGGGAATCCTTTTGCAGAAATGACTGCTTCAATGCGGCGTGGCATGGAGGCAATCAGCCTGTGGCACTGCTGAGGTGTTATGGAGGCCCAGGATGCTTCGATAGCGGCCTTAAGCTCATCCAGAGTGTTGGGTCTTGCGTCTCTCAACTTTCTCTTCACAATATCCCACAGATTCTGTATGGGGTTCAGGTCAGGAGAGTTGGCAGGCCAATTGAGCACAGTAATACCATGGTCAGTAAACCATTTACCAGTGGTTTTGGCACTGTGAGCAGGTGCCAGGTCGTGCTGAAAAAACGAAATCTTCATCTCCATAAAGCTTTTCAGCAGATGGAAGCATGAAGTGCTCCAAAATCTCCTGATAGCTAGCTGCATTGACCCTGCCCTTGATAAAACACAGTGGACCAACACCAGCAGCTGACATGGCACCCCAGACCATCACTGACTGTGGGTACTTGACACTGGACTTCAGGCATTTTGGCATTTCCTTCTCCCCAGTCTTCCTCCAGACTCTGGCACCTTGATTTCCGAATGACATGCAAAATTTGCTTTCATCCGAAAAAAGTACTTTGGACCACTGAGCAACAGTCCAGTGCTGCTTCTCTGTAGCCCAGGTCAGGCACTTCTGCCGCTGTTTCTGGTTCAAAAGTGGCTTGACCTGGGGAATGCGGCACCTGTCCACCTGTCTGACTCAGTCCACTGCTTCCGCAGGTCCCCCAAGGTCTGGAATCGGTCCTTCTCCACAATCTTCCTCAGGGTCCGGTCACCTCTTCTCGTTGTGCAGCGTTTTTTGCCACACTTTTTCCTTCCCACAGACTTCCCACTGAGGTGCCTTGATACAGCACTCTGGGAACAGCCTATTCGTTCAGAAATTTCTTTCTGTGTCTTACCCTCTCGCTTGAGGGTGTCAATGATGGCCTTCTGGTCGGCAGTCTTACCCATGATTGCGGTTTTGAGTAATGAACCAGGCTGGGAGTTTTTAAAAGCCTCAGGAATCTTTTGCAGGTGTTAAGAGTTAATTAGTTGATTCAGATGATTAGGTTAATAGCTCGTTTAGAGAACCTTTTCATGATATGCTAATTTTTTGAGATAGGAATTTTGGGTTTTCATGAGCTGTATGCCAAAATCATCAGTATTAAAACAATAAAAGACCTGAAATATTTCAGTTGGTGTGCAATGAATCTAAAATATATGAAAGTTTAATTTTTATCATTACATTATGGAAAATAATGAACTTTATCACAATATGCTAATTTTTTGAGAAGGACCTGTAAGTGTGAATTCCAACACGACGCTTTTAGTTCAAAGAGTGCGTGCGTGGTAAGATAAGTAGCTAAATATTTAATATTTGACAACTGTCTTGCGATAGATATGTTTAATGACCCACAGTAACATACAGTAATGCAAACTACTCAACATTTTTTATGGAATTTTTCCATTTTTAATTGAAAATGTCATGAATATGAAGATGTCATGCATAACTGAATGTGATGAGACGAGACGCTTTTTTAATTTTTTTTTTTTTTTTTTGACATATTAGACACAAACATGTATAAAATATTATTTGGAAAGAGTTTAAATTGACTACTTCACAAGGCTACAATTAGACCTAGAACTTCTTTTATATTCTTATTCCCTTAAATCCCTTTTAATTCTTTAATTGTTTAATTAACCCTTAATCGGTCCTTGGGGTCCAGCTGACCCCGCTGGCATTTTCCTTCATTTTTTAAAAGTGTTCCCTTCATCTCAGGGCCATGAAACTCTGTGCCTTTTACTAAATAATCTATTTAAAAATGCACAAAAAATCTGGGCTTGATTTGGTTGTTCTAAAGGTGCGTAAACAAAAAAACACAGATTTAGTCCCTTGGGGTCAGATTGACCCCACAATGAAAATGAATGGGAAAATTTAACTAATTTGACAAAAAAAAAATAAAAAATCCAGAATAAATCTGAAATGTTCTACATTTCCATAATGGCCTGGTCCTTGACTATAAACACGAAGTGGAACGAACTTTCTATCTCATACACACACACACACACACACACACACACACACACACACACACACGTGTATGACTGCAACAGAGGGCGTTTCTGTGGAAATTGGCAAATAAAATCAACAAAACTGGCCTAAATCTGAAAAATTGGCTATAATCACAAAGTCGAATGAACTTTCTAACTCATACACATACACACACACACACAAACACACACATGTGTGTGACTGCAACAGAGAGCATTTTCTAGAAATTGGCAAATAAAATCAACAAAACCGGCCTAAATATGAAAAAAACATTACATGAAAATAAAGGTCTGGTCCTTGACTGCAAATCTGCAAATCCAGTGTCAAACTGGGCCAAACTGGGCAATTATGTCAAAATGTAAGACTGGACGCATGCACAGCTGGTAGAGCGGCGAGCACAGGGTACAAATAATGAACTTTTAATATCAATAGGCTACTTTTCACATATTACAGAATAAATGGATAGATTTATGATTTATAAAAACTTTTATCTTTAAAAATGCCCCTCCCCGCACCCGTGGGGCACTTATTATACATTTATTACAATAACATCTTAGTCTAAACCTAAAGTAATCTTGACAAACTGTAGCATTTGAAAGCTTTCAGAGTTTTCATAATTAGTGACTGATTTTCAAAAGAAATTATAGATAAAAAATAGCAATAGATTCTTCATTTGTGATCAGAGTTGGACAAGATGTAATACATTACATATTACTAGATACTGTCATTTGAAAGTAATTAGTTACATTACAATATTACTGTCTCTGAATTGTTATGCGTTACACTACTTTTGCGTAACTTTTGAGTTACTTTGGTATAGCATAATGACTGTGTAGGCCAGTGATCCTCCAGGGGGGGCTTGCCTTGGAGATAACATTTTTGAGATAGCTTAAAATTAATTTAAATCTATGAATATAATTCATTAATTGTATTATTAATACATTAAATTAAATATTTACAAACACCACCTCTCTGCGTATTCTGCAATTGTTTCTGAGCAGCCCACGCAGTTTCATCTCTCAGTAGGATAAAGAAAACCAGATTTTTAGAAATCTTGGAAAACTGAAAAGTATGAGGATGTACAGCACTCAATACTTAGTTGGGGCTCCTTTTGCCTGAATTACTGGAGCAATGCGGCGTGGCAAGGAGTCGATCAGTCTGTGGCACTGCTCAGGTGTTATGATAGCCCAGGTTGCTCTGATAGTGGCCTTCAGCTTTTCTGTATTGTTGGGTCTGGCATATCGCATCTTCCTCTTCACAATGCCCCATAGATTTTCTATGGGGTTAAGGTCAGGCGAGTTTGCTGGCCAATTAAGAACAGGGATACCATAGTCCTTAAACCAGGTACTGGTAGCTTTGGCACTGTGTGCAGGTGCCAAGTCCTGTTGGAAAATGAAATCTGCATTTCCATAAAGTTGGTAGGCAGCAGGAAGCATGACGTGCTCTAAAGGAAATGCAAAATTTACTTTCATCAGAGAACATAACTTTGGACCACTCAGCAGCAGTCCAGTCCTTTTTGTCTTTAGCCCAGGTGAGATGCTTCTGACACTGTCTGTTGTTCAAGAGTAGCTTGACACAAGGAATGCGACAGCTGAAACCCATGTCTTACATACATCTGTGCGTAGTGGTTCTTGAAGCACTGACTCCAGCTGCAGTCCACTCTTTGTGAATCTCCCCCACATTTTTGAATGGGTTTTGTTACAATCCTCTCCAGGGTGCAGTTATCCCTATTGTTATCCCTATCCCTTAATTTCGGGTTTAAATGAGTTGTTGTAACGCGAGATTGTAAAAAAGATAATATTATCCAAATTTTATTAGTAATGCATTATTATACTGCAAAAAAAATAATATATTACTGTAATATAATTACTTTTGTAATGCGTTACTCCCAACACTGTTTGTAATGTGGTGCTAAACTATAACACATACACACTTTGATTCTTTCTGTATGTTTTTGTGTTTTAGAGATTGAATTCAAAGCAAATATAATGTAAAAGTAAATAGTAACTTTTTTAAACTTTACTTTTACAACTTTTTTTACTCCTACAATAATCTGTGAAGTGTTCCCTTTAAAAATATACCAGACTTAAAGGTCCCGTTTTTCGTGGTTTTTTGAAGCTTTGATTGTGTTTATAGTGTGCAATATAACATGTGTTCATGTTTCGCGTGTAAAAAAACACAGTATTTTTCACATAATTTACGTATCTGCACTCTAAAAAATTCTCGGTTAAAAACAACCCAAGTTGGGTTGAAAATGGACAAACCCAACAATTGGGTTGTTTTAACCCCGTAGTTGGGTTAAATGTTTGCCCAACGTTCTGGGTAGTTTTATTTAACTTAACTGTTGTATAAAAATTAGTGTATTGCTTGCTTAAAATGAACCCAAAATATGCTGGAAATTAACATTTATTAATATGCTTAATAAATGAGCATTTATTAATAAGATAATGAATAATAAACAATAAACATTTATTAAATTGCTTATTAATAAATGTACACCTTTTGATTATTATTGTTGCCTCTAGTAATTATGTGTCTGATTTTTAATTTCTCACCTATTTTGGATTCATTTTAAGCCAGCCATATAGTCATTTTGGGTTAAATAAAACTACCCAGCAGGTTGGGCAAACATTTAACCCAACCACTGGGTTAAAACATCCCAATTGCTGGGTTTGTCCATTTTCAACCCATCTTGGGTTGTTTTTAACTAAACATTTTTTAGAGTGTGTATACCGCTGTTTCCACTGTCATAAAAACGGGCTGATGACTTCCTTGTTCTATGAAGTCCCTCCTTCAGAAATACGTAACGAGTTCTGATTGTGCCAGCGGTTCCTGTGTTGTGATTCGACAGCAGTTTAGCGCATCTTGCCCGGAAAGGTCACGCCTCTTACCATAACGTGGAGATGCACGCGCTCAGTGTTATTGTAAACATGTCTTTAATTTTACCCTATCAATTTGAGCCGGAATCAGACCCGGTGATTGGACTGCGGGATGAAAATAACAGCGTTTCGACGACATGGCGACAAACACACTCTACAAACGCAACTCTTGTGTATTCCTGTGGGCGGAGGTTAGTCAAAAAACTGTTTTAGTGACGTCATTAAAGAAGGAAGTAGAGGGATGTAGTCCAAACTGGCCGTTCGATGTAGGCGACTTCTGTTAAATAAAATATCTCGCTTGGCATTGAAATTTGAGCTTTAAAATTTTACAGATTTTATTTATACTCTAACAACAACATTACACACTAACTAAAGTTTGAAACATGGGATCACAAAGAACGGGACCTTTAAGACTGAAGTATTCAAGATTTTTAACAACAAATTAGTGTTCTGTATTGTGAGTCTGTACAGTAGCATTTAAATAGCTGCCTATATGGGTCAAACTGACCCATGAATAAGATCATATAACATTTCTGTATGCACATTTCACAACACATTAGCGTGTTGAAACTTTGCATGCATGTCCATGACCAAATGAGAAAGAGTCACAAAATTTCAAGAAAAACAACAGGTTTAATTGTATTTCAGATAAATTGAAAAAAAATAATTGATAGCTAATTATATGTGGCTAACAAAATATTTTTATTGAAATAAGTGGGGGAAAGCTCCTTTTTTTTAGCTGCATAGGGTATTTCAGAAACTAAAATAACAAAATATATTCAAGAAATTGTATTATTTTGGGTCTGTACTGTTGCTTTAGAACATTAAAATATGTGGGTCAATATGGCCCGTGAACATAACGTTTGTATGTATTTGTCAAAACACATTAGCTTGTTGAAATTTTGCATGGAAGATCATGACCCTAATTGAGAAATAGTCACAAATTTCAACAACTCAAAAATTTAACTGTGGGTTAAAAGACAGACAATTTTGTATTTAAAAATCTTTTACTATGGTGATCTTTAATTCTGCAGTAGGAGAAACTGGGAGATGACTTTATTGTGTCAGAGGATAGACAATTTTGGTGTACAATTTTTGAGTTTGACAATTTTTCAATTTGGCGTAACAAAGTCAATTACATTGACTTTTCCAGTCATCTATCAATATCACAGGAAAACCTTTTCATTAAGGAGTAAATATCAACTCATTAAATCATTCAAATTCAGTTCAATTCATTCAAATAAAATGCCTAAATATTGAAACATACCAGGATGAAAAGTTGTGACTGGACAAAATGCAGTTAGTGCAAGAGCTTCTGAGGCCACCCTAAAAGAAAATGTCAGTTGTTCTAAGGAGGCAAGGTAAAAACCTACCAGGGTCAGAAACAAATACTAAAATGTTATCTGCATAAAGCATAAGCTCATGTGGTTTTATTTTCTTGTCCTTAATGTACTTATCTTGTCCTGAATAGCAAAAAATTAATCTTTTGAGACTGAATAGTGCTATATGTATTTTAGCTGAGTTAATTCTCTAAGACCACTAGATGTCACTAGACGTTTCATCTTGGTTTCAGCCCTCTTAATGCTATTTTCCAACTTCCAATAAGTTTCTTTGGAATGTGAAGCAATTTGAATGATACAACCCTTAATAACTGCCTTAAGAGCATCCCATGCCACTGATACCACTGAATCAGTTAGTTTCTATGTAAACATTAATTTCTGTTTATAAACATTTAAAGAATGCTGGATTTTTATAAGAAGGATATATTAAACACCATCTATATGATTTTTTTCCTCTCTGTGTAAGGCCTCAACTGTAAACACACCCAGGCATGGTCCAAAATTAAGATGTTCCCAATACTGCATTCATGGAATAAATTATTTTAATAAAAAGGAAAAGACAGTTCTATAGAAAATTCAGGGGGTCGTGGGTGCAGATGGCGAAGTTTTTTTTTTTTTTTTGGTAGTGCAAAGACTGCAATAGGGAAACCACTCCTTAGACAAGAATCCAACAGGCAATCCAAAACTGCCTTGATACAAAATATCCAGAACAGGAACAAGGAATGAGAGACTCAAACATAGCCAGGACAACATGGCAAAATGCAGACATTAAATAGCGGTGCTCATAAGCCACACACACTCACAGAGAGACAGAGTAAACCAGTGAACCTGAAAACTGTGGCAAGTACAATCAAGTACACTATTAGTATGTCATTAGTAGCACTTTTTACCCACATTAAAATATATAAAATGTAGCACTTTAAGTACTTTATGATAAAAGTATACTTACTGTTAAATTGTGAATTTTAGTACACATTTAACCTGCATGTTTTATTTTTCATGAAAATCCATTGAAATAGAACTGGATGGCTACATAGAGTTTAATTTTAAATTAAAAAATGAATTTTAAAAGAGAGAAAGAGAAACAATATATAAGCTGATTTCCTGACAAAATTCAGAAGTGTCAGAAGTGTTTGTGCTTCATTAGAGACAAAGGCCTGTTATTTGTATTTACAACCTCTAGGTAACAGTATTACACCAGCTGTATCTCAATCTTACAAAATGCATATAGATGGGGAATCTTTCAATTTTGGATAACTGAAAATTGGTAATTATATTTTTGTAGTTAGCTGGTATTTGATTTAAGAGTTTGCTATGTGAAAGATTTTCATTATGCAATATTTTTGCAAAATCTCAGAATAAAATATCTGGTAACACTTTATTTTACAGTCCTGTTCCCCATACTATGTACTTATTATAGTAATTGCAATAACTGGGTAATAACTGAACCTACACTCTAAAAAATGCTGGGTTAAAAACAACCCAAGTTGGGTTGAAAATGGACAAACCCAGCGATTGGGTTGTTTTAATCCAGCGGTTGGGTTAAATGTTTGCCCAACCTGGGTTGGGTTACCAACATGGGTAGTTTTATTTAACCCAAAAATTGTTTAAAAATTACTGTATTTCTTGCTTAAAATGAACCCATAATATGTTGGAAATTAATATTTATTAATATGTTTAATAAACAAACATTTGAATTATACTTAAACAATAAACATTTATTAAATTGCTTATTAATAAATGCTCATCTTTTGATTATTATTGTTGCCTCTAGTAATTATGTGTCTGATTTTTAATTTCCAACCTATTTTGGGTTCATTTTAAGCCAGCCGTACAGTAATTTTTAAGCAAAATTTGGGTTAAATAAAACTACCCAACACATTGGGCAAACATTTAACCCAACCGCTGGGTTAGAACAACCCAATCGCTGGGTTTGTCCATTTTCAACCCAACTTGGGTTGTTTTTAACCCAGCATTTTTTAGAGTGTACCCCTAAACCTAACCTTAACCCATGTAGTTACCTTATACTAACCAGTAATTTCTTAGGTAAGTACACGTAAGTGCACATAATGTAAAATAAAGTTCAACCAAAACTCTGGCACAATTGCTCATCAAAACAGTTCAACTATGGACCCTTTTCCATGGTTCTCAGAAGCAGAAGTTGTGTAAACCTCTGTAGTGGTGTAATGTAAGACTAATATGATTTTTTTTCGTTTCCATTTGCTTCAATTGAAGGGGGAAAAATCATAATTATTGTGTTCACAACTCTCCAAAAGATGACAAAATGCAGAGAGATTAAATACGGCAGTCAGAGAAGAATAAGTTGTCAAATTTACCATCATTCATTCAGCCAGTTGTTTTAGAAAGCAGCAGAAATAACTAGTTTTCTGTTCATTAATGCCACTTTACCACAAAGTACAATCTGTATAAAGGATCCATTGTTGTGATTACTGAATTATGAAACCATGGGGAAGTTTTAGATCTGATCAAAACTTCCTCATAGTTCCCCCCAAAACAAACAAAAAAACCTGTTGTTTTGGATTGTTTACAACAATCATGTCAAACCTGTTTTGAAACCCCAGAGATCCATGACTGTCATGAACACCATTCATGCTCTGTATTTTTAAAGTTTGTTACTTCCTCATAAGAAATGAAGTTAAACTCATGTAAATGTCCTATAACTTTCAAAAAAAAAAAAAAAAAAATTCCCCAGCAAATGCCATGTGTAAATATTTAAATGAATGTCATGTGTAAATATTTAAATGAAAAGATTCAACAACTTAGTTTATAAAATGAACAAATTTCACAGACAGTATGTCTCACAGAGTTTGAGATGTTACTCCACTCTTCCAACAAGACACTATCAAACACGTATATAATTGACCACTATTTACACTAAGTATAATAACACTATTTGCAAGAAGATAATTTCATGTTATTTACACATAGTGTAAACAGCCTATGACAATTTGCACTTAGTGCAAGTACTAATAAGCCACAGTCCCTTAAATTAACATTAAAAAAATGAGGGCAATAAAGTTGTAAAAAGGAGAAGACTGAGTCTTGTCTTTCCAGGGGTGCAACATGCACATTAACTTTAATGACATCCCATTCTAAATCCGTAGGATTTAATATGGAGTTGGCCAACCCTCTGCAGCTATAACAGCTTTCCACAAGGTTTAGGAGTGTGTTTGGTCAAAAATTGCCATATTCTTTTAGAAGTGCATTTGTGAGGTCAGGCAGTGATGTTGGCGAGAAGGCCTGGCTCACAGTCTCCACTCTAATTCATCCCAAAGGTGTTCTACCGGGTTGAGGTCAGGACTCTGTGCAGGCCAGTCAAGTTCCTCCACACCAAACTCGCTCATCCATGTCTTTATGGACCTTGCTTTCACAAAGAAGTGTGATTCGTCACTCCAGAGAACACGTCTCCAATGCTCTAGAGTCCAGTGGTGGTATGCTTTACACCACTGCATCCAACGCTTTTCATTGCACTTAGTGATGTAAGGCTTGGATGCAGCTGCTCGGCCTTGGAATGTGACTTTTACCATGCCAATATAGTGTTTTTGGTAACACTTTCTATGAAGCCTGTATTTATAATGCATAATAAGGGTATTCTTAATGTGCTATAATACATGCATAATGGCTTTTAAAGAAGAGCCTTAAAAGGGTTATTATCTTGTTGTTTACTTCCCTTATTAAAGGTCCCCTTGAACATGTTTTTAAAGGATGTAATATAAGTCTATAGTGTCTCCTGAATGTGTCTGTGAAGTTTCAGCTCAAAATACCCCATAGTTTTTTTTTTATTAATTTTTTTAACTGCCTATTTTGGGGCATCATTAACAATGCACTGATTTACACTCGACCCCGCCCCCTGCCAATCGTGTCTTCCAAGCCACACGAGCTCTGGACTATATTACAGTCCATTTACAAAGTTCACACAGCTAATATAACCCTCAAATGGATCTTTACAAGATATTCGTCATGCATGCTGTATGCATGCTTCGAATTATGTGAGTAAATGATTTATTTTGGATGTTAACGGTTGTTTCTCTATGAGTTTGAGGCTGTGCTCTGTCACTAACGGCTAATGCTACACTGTTGGAGAGATTTATAAAGAATGAAGTTGTGTTTATGCATTATACAGACTGCAAGTGTTTAAAAATGAAAATATAGACTGCTCTTGTCTCCGTGAATACAGTAAGAAACGATGGTAACTTTAACCACATTTAACAGTACATTAGCAACATGTTAACGAAACATTTAGAAATACTATTTACAAATATCACTAAAAATATCATGATATCATGGATCATGTCAGTTATTATTGCTCCATCTGCCCTTTTTTGCTATTGTCCTTGCTTGCTTACCTCGTCTGTTGATTCTGCTGTGCACATCCAGACGTTCTGCCCTTTCTAATGGCTTGAATATGAGCTGGCAATGGCATATGCAAATATTGGGGGCGGAGCCCCCGACTGTTACGTAACAGTCTGTGTTATGCTGAGATTCGCCTGTTCTTCGGAGGTCATTTAATATACATTAAAGGTAACCCTTTTTCAATAAGGTTAATTAGTTAACATAAACTAATAATGAACTGCACTTATACAGCATTTATTAATCTTTGTTAATGTTAATTTCAACATTTACTAATATGTTATTAAAATCAAGAGTTGAATTCATTAACTTTAGTTAATGTACTGTGAACTAAGCAAGAACAATAGCAAAAAATGGCAGATGGAGCAATAATAACTGTTGATAGCATGATATTTTTAGTGATATTTGTAAACTGTCTTTCTAAATGTTTCGTTAGCATGTTGCTAATGTACTGTTAAAAGAGGTTAAAGTTACCATCGTTTCTTACTGTATTCACGGAGACAAGAGCCGTCGTTATATTCATTTTTAAACACTTGCAGTCTGTATAATGCATAAACACAACTTCATTCTTTATAAATCTCTCCAACAGTGTAGCATTAGCCGTTAGCCACGGAGCACAGCCTCAAATTCATTCAGAATCAGATGTAAACAATATAACAGTATACAATACTCACATAATCCGACACATACATGCTGCATGCATGACGAACACTTTGTAAAGATCCATTTGAGGGTTATATTAGCTGTGTTTAGGCACTGTTCAAGGCAAGCACAAGCTCCGTGGGCGGAGAGCACAAGATTTAAAGGGGCCGTACAGTATAAAATAGGCAGTTAAAAAAATTAATTAAAACAAATCTATGGGGTATTTTGAGCTGAAACTTCACACCTTAGACTTGTATTACATCTTTTAAAAACATGTTCTAGGGCACCTTTAACTAATGTTTAACTAATGAACCTTATTGTAAAGTGTTACCACTTTAAAATGTAATTTATGCCAGAGATCAAAGCTGAATTTTCAGCATCATTATTCCAGTCTTCAGTGTCACATGATCCTTCAGAAATAATTCTAATATGATGATTTACTATCAATGTTGGAAACAGTTGTGCTGTTTAGTATTATTTTTTATTTTATTTTATTTTCTTGAACCTGTGATATTGTTTTCAGGATTCAGTGATGCATAAAAAGTTTAATTATTCAAAATATAAATCTGTGTGTTCAGGGGAGTGGTGTACCCGAACACATCGCGACACTCCCTGCGTGCTTCAGCACGAGAGAGCTGTTCTATAATCCCCTTCTAAAAGAGCTTCACAGACGAACCCTGCGTCTTTTTCAAGATGTCATTTCGTCTGTGCGTTACTGGATGTGGCCGTTCCCTGGTCCCTGCTGATGGGCACAATCGCTGCGTCACGTGCTTGGGCGTTCAGCACGCTGAGGCAGCTTTTGTGGATAGTTCATGTACTCACTGTGGTAACATGACTATCGCTGTACTGCGGTCTAGACTCTCGCTCCTGTCTTCCCAGGCAGCGGGGGTCCCCTCCCCTATGCCCCGTTCGACCGTTTTCTCCGGCCCGGGCCAGAGTGACGGCTCAGCGGGGTATAGGCAGGGTGACTTGAGGATCACCGCCAGGGCTTCCCCGCCGAGCGCCGCTCCTCGGGCCCCTGCCGCTTCCTCAGTGCAGCTTCCCGCGGCGCCGCCGTTGGTTTCCGCTGGGCCCTCTACGGACTGTCCAGCCGTCACCTTCGGTGCACCTGCAGATGAACAGATGTCGGTCTCTGCATCGGAAGGTGAGCATGGGTCCTCGGGAGATGAGGGCTTGGCTGCGCTGCCCCCTTCGGGGACTGTAGCGTTGCCCGAGCACGATCCCGAATTGGCAGCTGTGCTTTCCCGGGCAGCCGAGAGAGTTGGACTGGTGTGGAACCCCCCACCCTGTCCTGAGCCCTCTCGGCTTGATGATTGGTACCTCGGGGCGGGTCGCGCTGGTCAGGTCCAGGACGGAAATGCTCCAGGGAGGTCTTGACCAGCAGTTGCTTGGGGAGCTGCGCGCTGCCACCGACCTTGCCCTCCGAGCAACGAAGGTGACGGCACGCTCTGTTGGTCATGCGATGTCTACCTTGGTAGCCACCTTTGGCTGACCCTTGCGGACATGAGGGAGACCGATAAACATCGGTTCCTGGACTCCCCCGTGTCTCCGGTCGGCCTATTCGGCGACGCGGTGGAGAGCTTTGCCCAACAGTTCTCCGCCGCACAGAAGCAGGCTGAGGCCATCAGCCATGTGATGCCCCGGCGGTCCGCTGCTGCCCCCACCCCGCCGCCGGTGGCTCAGCCTCAGCCAGCTCGTCGCCGAGGGCGCCCGCCCGCGTCGTCCTCCGCCTCTGCTAAGCTGGCAAAGCAGCAGCCTACACCCGCAAGCAAGCAGAGTGCCGGTCGTGGACGTGGTGCCCAGCCCGCCTCAGCCAAGCCAGGTGGTAAGCGGTCGAGGAAGTCGCGACCCTGAGACGGGCGACCTGGAGGGGATGGATCCTGCTCTCCGGGAGAGTATTCCAGCATCTCTCCCACCCCCGGAGGAGGGCCGGGGGGAATTTGTGTGTGTGTCCAAACAACATCTGCCACCGCTAGCTCTCCGGAGCTCAGCGGTACCCACTTTTTCACAAAAAGAGCAGTTTCCTCAAGCTCCAGGTCACAAGAGGGCGCGGCTGTCAGCCTGCGAGGCTCCGCCTTGCCGCTCCCAGCCCCCTCTCATCTCGCCAGCAGGTGGCAGTGTGATGGTGCAAGCCGCGTCCCGTGCGCCGTCTCCCATATGCACTGCTGCCTCGCAGAGTCCGAGGACCTCACTCCGGGCCGCCTCCGGGCCTTCCGGGTCGGGTCCCCGTGCTCTGCTTCGCTGCCCCACCTCCGGTGCGTCTGTGGTGCCTTTGGTCCCACTGGCTCGGTGTCTGGAAGCGTGGACCGCGCTTTCCAGCCCGTCCCGCTGGCTCATTCGTACTATCAGACTCGGCTATGCGATTCAGTTCGCCCGGCGTCCCCCGGTCTACAGGGGTGTCCACTACACTCAGGTGTCACTGGACAAAGCACCTGTTCTCCGGGCGGAGATTGCTGTCCTCCTGGCGAAGGATGCAATCGAGCCGGTCCCTCCAGCCGATATGAAGTCAGGGTTTTACAGCCCTTACTTCATTGTACCGAAGAAGGGCGGTGGGCTACGGCCGATCCTGGATCTGCGTGTCTTGAACCGGTATCTTCACAAGATGCCGTTCAAGATGCTCACGCAGAAGCACGTTTTCGAATGCGTCCGTCCCCAGGATTGGTTTGCAGCGATCGACCTGAAGGACGCGTACTTTCATGTCTCGATTCTGCCTCGACACAGACCCTTCCTGCGGTTTGCGTTCGAGGGTCTGGCATATCAGTACAAAGTCCTACCCTTCGGGCTGGCCCTGTCGCCCCGCGTCTTTACGAAGGTTGCGGAGGCGGCCGTTGTTCCCCTCAAGGAACAGGGCGTTCGTATTCTCAACTACCTCGACGACTGGTTGATCCTGGCCAGCTCGCGGGAGCAGTTGTGCGAACACAGGGACATGGTTTTAGCTCACCTCAGCCGGTTGGGGCTTCGGGTCAACTGGGACAAGAGCAAACTCTCCCCCGGGCAGAGGATCTCTTATCTCGGTCTCGAGCTAGACTCGGTCGCAAGGACCGCGTGTCTCACCGAGGCGCGCGTCCAGTCAATGTTGAACTGCCTGAGCACGCTCAAGCGCAGCACAGCGGTCCCACTGAAACTTTTTCAGAGGCTCCTGGGGCATATGGCATCTGCAGCCGTGGTGACGCCGCTCGGATTGCTTCATATGAGACCGCTTCAACATTGGCTACGCGGCCGGGTCCCGAGATGGGCGTGGCAGCGCGGTACGCTCCGTGTTCCCGTGACACCGAGCTGCCGATGCACCCTCATCCAGTGGTCAGATCCCTCGTTCCTGCGGGCCGGAGTACCTCTGGAACAAGTGTCCAGGCACGCTGTGGTCTCCACAGATGCCTCTGCCACAGGATGGGGGGCCATGTACAACGGTCTTGCGGTGTCGGGTCTTTGGACGGGGCCTCAACTGCATTGGCATATCAATTGCCTCGAGTTGCTAGCAGTACGTCTTGCACTGGGCCGCCTCAAGAAGCTGCTGTCAGACAAGCACGTACTGGTCCGCTCGGACAGCACTGCGGCCATTGCATACATCAACCATCAAGGTGGTCTACGCTTCCGTCGCATGTCGCAACTCGCCCGCCATCTCTTGATATGGAGTCAGAAGCATCTGAGGTCGCTTCGTGCCATCCATGTCCCAGGTGTGCTCAACCGTGCAGCCGGCGAGCTCTCACGGCAGCCTCCACTTGCGGGTGAGTGGCAGCTCCATCCCCGGTCGGTCCAGCTGATATGGCAGCACTTCGGCGAGGCTCAGATAGATCTGTTTGCCTCCCCAGAAACTGTCCTCTGCCAGTGGTTCTATTCCCTGACCGGCGGCACGCTCGGCACGGATGCCCTGGCACACAGCTGGCTCCGGGGCCTACGCAAGTATGCGTTCCCCCCAGTGAGCCTTCTCGCACAGCTACTGTGCAAGGTCAGGAAGGACGAGGAGCAGGTCTTGTTAGTGGCGCCGTACTGGCCCACTCGGACCTGGTTTTCGGACCTAGTGCTTCTCGCGACAGCCCCTCCCTGGTCGATTCCTCTGAGGAAGGACCTCCTGACTCAGAGACGGGGCACCCTATGGCACCCGCGTCCCGATCTATGGAACCTCCACGTGTGGTCCCTGGACGGGATGCGGAGGTTTTGAGTGATCTCCCGCAAGCGGTCGTAGACACCATCACTTCCGCTAGAGCTCCTTCCACGAGGAGCCTCTATGCGCTGAAGTGGAACCTGTTCGTCGAATGGTGCTCTTCTCACGGAGAGGACCCCCGATCATGTTTGGTCAGATCCGTGCTCTCCTTTCTGCAAGAGGGTTTGGAGAGAAGGCTGTCTCCCTCCACCCTCAAGGTGTATGTCGCGGCTATCGCTGCGCATCACCATGCAGTTGAAGGCAAGTCCTTGGGGAGACACGATCTGATCGTCAGGTTCCTGAGGGGGGCGAGGAGACTGAATCCTCCCCGCCCTCTCTCTATACCCTCTTGCGATTAAGGCCGTCCTCCTGGTTGCATTGGCTTCGCTCAAGAGGGTAGGGGACCTGCACGCATTTTCGGTCGACGAATCGTGCCTAGAATTCGGGCCCGGTGACTCTCACGTCATCCTGAGACCCCGGCCTGGATATGTGCCCAAGGTTCGAGACCAGGTAGTGAACCTGCAAGCGCTGCCTTCGGAGGAGGCAGACCCAGCCCTAGCTTTGCTCTGTCCCATCCGCGCTCTGCGTGTGTACGTGGATAGAATGCGAAGCTTCAGGACCTCAGATCAGCTCTTCGTCTGTTACGGAGGTCAGCAGAAGGGAAAGGCTGTCTCCAAGCAGAGGATGGCCCACTGGATAGTGGATGCCATCGCCCTGGCGTATGATTCCCAGGGCGTGCCTTGCCCGCTTGGGTTGAGAGCCCACTCCACCAGAGGGGTGGCCTCTTCCTGGGCACTGGCTCAAGGCGCCTCGCTGACAGATATATGTAGAGCTGCGGGCTGGGCGACACCCAACACGTTCGCTAGGTTTTATAGCCTACGTGTAGAACCGGTTTCTTCCCGTGTACTCGCCACGAGCCGGTAGACGCGTTGAGCCCGTTCTAAGTGTCGGCTTGCAATGCCATTCCCGCCTCCTGGGCCGGATACGTGCATTTTTGACTCCAGTCGTGTTCCCCGCATGGCGAACCCTGTCGAGTTCCTCCGCCTCCCCCTTCGGCTCGGACATTGCGGAGTGTCTGATGCCAGGCCTACATCCGTCGCTGACGCTGTCTGTTGGCTGGGGTCCATGTGTCGTGGCTCCTCTACGTGAGCGGCCCCACATGTGTATTCTTTCACGGTCTAAAACTCCCTACGGCGAGTCCATGTCTTTCCCTTAGCAGAGCCAGCTCTGCTGTCACCTGTCAGATGAGTCTCTCCCTCCGGGTGGAGCCATCCCAGGGACTCCATATGCGTACTGCTCTCGGGCAAGTCCATATGTGTTTTCTCCACGTAAACTCCTCCCCCCTGGGTAGGTAGTGGCCTCCGCAGCGTCCCTCACGGGCTCGCTTTCCCAGTGCAGTGTAGTTACTTAGTGGGTTTTGGCTAGACGGCAGTAACTCTCCTCTCGGCGTTTAGCTCGCCCCCTTCACCATCCATGTGGTGCAATGGGTGGCTGAGCTTGCGCTGAACACTGGAAGGGGTTTGTAACTGTGGCGCTTTATTTGGGATCCCAATTTTTGACTGAAAGGGAACGTCTCGGTTACGTATGTAACCCTCGTTCCCTGAAGGAGGGAACAGAGACGTACGTCCAGTCGCCACAGTTTCTGTACCCTCGCTGTTGCGCGGACACCAGTTTGTCTCCTCAGCGAAAAACAAGTGTGCGATGCATCTGCTTCCTATTTATATACACCTGTTGGAGGCGGTGCGCATTATGCAAATATCGCACGCCAATTCCATTGGCTTGTTTTCTTACACTCGAAGTTGATAGGGCTCTCTAGCGATATCCCAATTCGTCGGTCACTACTGACGTACGTCTCCGTTCCCTCCTTCAGGGAACGAGGGTTACATACGTAACCGAGACGGTACTGGCACTTTATCAATTTAACGTCCTTGCTGAATAAACGAGAAAAAAGAGAAAAAGTGTATATTGTTACAAAAGAGTTCTATTTGAAATAAATGCTTTTCTTTTAAAAAAAATTTATTCATCAACGAATCCTGAAAAAGTATCACAGGTTATAAAAAATATTAAGCAGCACAACTGTTTCCAACATTGATAATACACCAGCATATTAGAATGATTTCTGAAGAAAGGATCATGTGATACTGAGACTGGAGTAATGATGCTGAAAGTTCAGTTTTGCATCAAAGATATAAATTGCATTGAATAGTATATTAAAATGGAAAACCATTATTTTTGTTTTAATTGTAATACTATTTCACAATATTTCATTTTTTTCTTCTTTATTTTTGGTCAAATAATGCAGGCTTGATGAACAGAGAAGATAATGTTTTTAATGTTTTTGGAAAAAGTAAAATATTTTTAAATATATCTCCATTTATTTAAATATATCTCCATTTTTGACCATTACTGAAGATCTCCAGGAACATAGGAACATGATTGCGCACAATGAGCTAGAGCATTATAGGCAAATAGTCTGTATAGGTTAGTAGGGCTGTAGTCAAGTCCACCTTTGTCAAGTCCAAGTCAAGTCCGAGTCCAAAGGAGACCTTCAAGACAGACAGAAAAAATAAAAGAATCCTCTTCAAGACCATGTACATTGATAATTTATGTGATGCGAGAGACAGCATATCTTCTATTCTAAGATAATCATTTTGCGTTATTATTTGTAATGATCAAAAAGCATTTGCAGAGTAGCAACACTGTAGGATCAAATAAGGCCATTTTATTTACTTGAGGTATAGCAATTTCACTAAAGTCACATAAAGCTGAAGTGCAACTTCACATTTTCAGACTTTTTTATTATAGTGTAACAATCACATTTTGGGCTACCAATGGAAAATGTAAAAAAAAAATAAGCAACACACGTGTCACTAAAAAAAAGAATGTGTTCTCATTCTTAAACTTATTACTTGTCCCAAAGAATCCATAGTAGGCCTACAAAGTAACTAAAACAATAAACCAGTGGGGGTTTTGGAATGATGATGACTTGCGATAAATAAACTAATAATTAAGTGTGCATATTAGAGTCACAGTCACCAGTTCCAGCACTACGTTTCCCAGCATCCCTTCTGTCCTGCACCTGCACGTCATCATCATCACCCGCACCTGAAATCACTCATTATTATCACTCATCTGGACTCCCTTTATAAACAGTCACCTTACCAGTGTTGTTGGTTATCTAGCGTGTTAATGTTGTGTGTAAACCTCTGTTCCTGTATCTTCCATTGGATTGCCTAGTAAAGTTTGACTCTTTGATCTTTGTTCCTTGTCGTGTGTATTGCCACACAGCAACATTCTTAACAGAATATCCAACTGCCCTAATGGATAAATGGGCCAAATTCATCGCTGTGGCTCGGGAGAGCCACAATTTTTTGTTTTTCACCTCCCAGTTTTTTCTCCTTGACATCAACATCCAGTTGGAGGATAACGACTTGAAGAAACTATTCCGGATCGGGGTGAACAACCACGGACCCTGCAATCTCCCAGATACCACCGGCTTGAACTGGAAAGAAGCCCTGCTGAAGTGCTTGGTGTTCAAGTGGCCCCGATCCGGAACCCCGCCGAACCCAGTTCCCAACCAGAGACCCACCGCAGATGGAGACAACAACGCCACCGTGACGTCAGAGCTGCACCAGGAGGAGCGACCGAGTTTGACATCAGCCCGGAGCCTGAGGAGTTTCCATCAGAGGAGAGGTTTGAGTCGGGGTTTCCAACCAGCGTCGAGGGAGTAGGTGTCAGAGACGATGAGCAGGTCAAAAGCCCCGCCTACCTGCCCGTCACTGAGAATGAGTTTGCCGACAACAATTCTTCTCCCCAGCTATTTGACCACTCTATACTGGATTCATTAATCCCCCCAGCCTCTCTCTCCCACATCCTCTCCTGGAAGTATTAATTGACTCTCCATCTCAGCCTTCTTCCCTGACCCCAACCAAGTCTGCTGTCCTGCCTGAGCTGTCACCCATCAGTCCCATCACTTACTCTCAGTGACGTGGTTACATCGCAGGACTACTGTGAGCCATCTCCTCCAGAACGCAAGGATCCCGTGGCTCCGTCTCCAGCATCTGTCCTCATCTCTCCTCCTCGACCCGTCGCCCTGACTCCTTCACCTACGCTCCTCTCTCCCTCGTAGTCTGCTGGGACCTTCGAGCCATCGGCTTCGCGGAGCTGCCTCGGACGGTCGGCTTCACCTGGGTCAGACGTCACATCACCTACGCAACGGACTTGCCGTCTGTTGCTCTCCAGCTAATCGTTTGCAAAATAAAAGTCTGTTTATGTAATATATATATGTGTTCTGTGTATAATAATGTGTATATATAAATACACACACATTCATGTATATATTTAAGCAAAACTTTATATTTATATATAAAATGTTTATATGTAATATAAAATATATATATTTATAATACATGCATATATTTCTAAACTTTATACCTGTATGTGTGTGTATTTATATATACATAATTACTATACACAGAACACATATATATTACATAAACACGGACTTTTATTTTGCAAACGATTAATTGTTGCAGCCCTATCTCCGGCCCTCCACCCCTACTGCTCCAGCTAGCTCCGCCCTCCCTCAGGCTCCGCCACCATGGCTCCTCCCTTCAGTGTTGCCGCCGATGTCCATCATCCTAGTTGGGGACTGGGCCTCCATCCGGCTCATCCACCAGCTTCACCGTCCTCCTCCTGACCCCCCTCAGCCCTCCCCTTTGGATATTCCATTTCGGTGTGAGGACGCTCCTTGCTGGAGGGGGGAAGTACTGTCACAGTCACCAGTTCCAGCACTACGTTTCCCAGCATCCCTTCTGTCCTGCACCTGCACGTCATCATCATCACCCGCACCTGAAATCACTCCTCATTATCACTTATCTGGACTCCTTTTATAAACAGTCACCTTACTCACCAGTGTTGTCAGTTATCTTGCGTGTTAAACCTCTGTTCCTGTATCTTCCATTGGATTGCCTAGTAAAGTTTGACTCTTTGATCTTTATTCCTCGTTGTGTGTATTCCTACACAGCAACGTTTGTAACAATTAGCTGTAGAGCCCTGCATTTCTGCCCGAGCCCGACGGGCCCCGACCTATTTACGGCCCACGGGCCGGACTTCTGGACGATTTTCACGTCATAGCTCAGAGGCGGGCTGTGCCTCGGGCCTGATTTAGGCTTCTCCTCCTTTTAATACTTTAATTAATTAAAATAAACCATGAGAAGTTGATGATGGTAAAACAAACACATGCATAGATATAGTGCTGTGCTGGCGGAAACATGATGAGACCATAGCTGCGTCTCATTTCTGAGGCTGCGTGTGTGCGTCCTCATGTTTAGTGTAGCAGAGAGTGCAGCAGCAACTTCAGCGCAGCAGCTGGAATAGTGAGAAATTAATTAAAATTATAACAGCAGCTGTTTATAGAATATGATGTCTATAGCTATATGTTTATAGTTTGTTTTCTTTTTAAACCGTCTAACCGATAGTATTAATTGGTCAAACTTCTTGGTTAACAGTTAACTAGTCAATTATGAGCATCCCTAATTAAAACTTTCCAATGCGGATACCATGCTTTTTCTCTCACAATTCTCTTTCTCTATGAGAGTGTTCTTCTGGCTGTAGCATGTTGTCTTGCTTTTCATTTGAAAATAAAATAACCATGTTCAGTGGTGAAGCTTTGATTTTGATGCACAGCTGTGGTGTAAAGCCCTATTCGGACGGGACTAGTTCTCCAAACGACGTTTGAGTAACAATTCTTATCAACCTACATCTGTGATTTTATGTACGGATTCGGACGGGACTAACATCTCCGTGTTTATTACCGAGGTAGGAGTGTCTGTGTTTTACATGTGGGCATTTCAGAAGATCACGTGTTCAGAATGTGTGGATTGCGTATGGTCATTGTAGTGTGAAAAAACTAAACATACATTTATCATCATGATTTAATAATGAAAGTAATCTTACCTGAAACTGATATTACAGTAGCCAGTCTTAACAGTTTATGTGATTTGGCTCTTCTTGTTGATTTATTTTTTTTGATTTATTAGATTTCTCTGAGGACCGCCGAGTTTGACGAAAAACAGTAGGTAATTTGCTCTGGAATTTTTACAGAGGTCATGTGAGAAAAAGACAGACATGGCAGAATCGGACGGGATTAAAATCTCAAAGTACGTCTGTGAAACAGAAATTTCTCTAACGTCCCCCTGTGAAACTAGTCCCGTCCGAATAGGGCTTAAGACAACTTGTAAGTTTGTTTTTAAGCCAGTTTTTTTTTTGTTTGTTTGTTTGTTTTTTTTCCACACACTGTTACGAGCAGCAGAGCAGCCTGCTTCAGCTTGAAAAAAATTGCTTTTTACTGTGGTAGTGCTAATAAATGTTTCAACTAACATTGTGATATGTTTATATTAGTGTTTTATATCTATGGCTTTTATTGAACAAGTGTTGATTTGAGAGTCTAAATCGATCAAACGTGCTCAACTCACTGTCGGCCGCTGCGGTCGTCACTTTAAGAAACAAACTTCAATTTAATAAACAGTGCTTCAAACATTTTTCTAAATTAACTTAATAAATAAACGAAAATGATTACAACTACTTTGAAATTAAAAACAAAACTGAACATTTTAATGGCTGCAACAAAGGCTGCGTTATGGAGAGGATTAAAAAAAAAAAAAAAAAACGGGCTCCAGTCGGGCTCGGGCCGAAAATTCTGACAAGCTGACGGACACGGGCCGGGCTAAGGCTCATTCAGGGGACACCTTAGACTTATATTACATCTTTTAAAAACATGTTCTAGGGGACCTTTAAACTAAAACCGCCAGTAGGTGGCGGAAAGTCACTGTCTAAATGAGTGAGTTATCGAGTCATTTATTCAGTAATGAAGCAAGTGGCGATATTTTTGAAAGGGTAATTAAATCATTGACTCTTTTCACAGCCACAGATTCGTTCACAAAACATTGATATGAGTCTCAGTTCTGCTGTTGCTTTCGTTTGAACTAGAGATGCGCTGATTGCAATTTTCTTGGCCGATTCTGATTATTTGATAGTGTGATCTGCCGATACCTATTTTTGCAGATTCCGATTTTCTTTCTAAGAACTATAATTGACAGCATATACAAACAAAAATCTACTTTTCTTCAACGCAAAGTTTTATTTTCATAAAAAAAGTAAAATAAGAACAAATAAAAAAATTGCAAACAACAGAACAAATAAATACAATAGAACAGAGAGCTATGAAACTAAGTTTTTCAGGTTAAGTAGGTTTTTATTCAGGTAAGAAATACTACAGAAATTAAAGTAATCAAATGTAAAATAACACATCCAGTGTTATTTTACATTGGTTACCTTAATTTCTGTATTCTTTATTGTAAATATTAAATGCAGATTTATTCTTACCATTAAAGTTATAAAACCTATTCAGTCAAGAGCAGAAAGGGATTTTCTTTGTCTTTTGTTCTTTAAATAACATGACAGACAGTAGCAGGAATATTAGACTGCTGTCCCTATAAGAGTTTATTAACTGACCCAATACCGTTACACAACATGCGTTCTCTTTCTTAGCTATTTAACGATCCAAAACTGACTGTTTTTCTGAATAATCGCCAAGACGGGCATTTTGACATAATTTTGTATGTATCTGACCTTTTAAGCGCAGTAAAGTCACTCATTTTGGTACTTGTGACAGTAAACTGTTTTTGCAGTGTTGTCTTATATTAATGTCCGTTAAAGCAAGACTACTGTATTTAAACAGAAAAACACAGCCACTGTGTCCAAAAGTGGCAATGAGGGGATAACGGACACAACAATTCTTCATGTTTTATAAGATCATTTTGTTTGTAGTGTGATCCAGGGGATTAAAACGTATTTCAGACCCAGTGGAGTAATTACTACTATATTAGTCCACTGGGTCTGCCTATATACGTTTTGAATCACGCTACAAAACATGATGATCTTAACTTTATTAATTATTAATTTACTATTAATAGTAAATATGTAAAGTTGCATAAAATTGAAATAACCAATAAAGTAGGCTAACTTCGTTACCTCAGATGTGTAATGGTTGGATTCCACAACTGTGCTCATAAAACATAGATTAAGACAATACAACATTTACTGTAGGTGTCATAAAATTTAATATATGTCATATGTCATATAAAATTTTCTATTGCGTTTCTGATTTGTCTGTGAGATTCGCCGATTTTGAGTGCGTAAGATGTGATGGATTCTATTGACCAGTTGGCATTTTCACCCCAAAATGGCGGCTGCGGTACTGAAGCGCCACCTCGTGGCTGTTACCCAAAAAGTATCAGAGTTTCGCCTCTTGGTTTCTATAGGCTACTCTTTGAGTGCTTCTCAGTATCCCTCCTCGTTTCCTCGCTCCTCTGTCCTCCATCCTATGACCCGGAAACCAATCGAGCTCAGTCATCTTGAAGGACATCTCAATTCTCTAATTGCACCGCGAGGAGGTGAGGAACGAGGAGTGAGGAAGCTTCCTGAGGAGTCATGAGCGAGGATACACAGGTGCATCTTTTGCAGAAGTCATTCTCCTCACCCTTCACATCTGTCACAATATTTTAAATGTATGCTTTAATATATGCAGTTTAAATAAACTTTACATCTCACATATTTTAATGGGGCATCTTGCTTTATTAATATTTATAATATTTACTTTAAATTACCAAACTTTAATTGGGTAGATCCTTTGATGCTTTGAAGTGACGCTAATGCGAGCGAGGATATATCATTTTACTTGATTCAATTCCTCTGTCCTCACTTCTTTTCCTTGTTTCCTTCCCTTGAATCCTGAAGGTGTGGGGTTAAGACGTGAGGAAAGGAAGCAAGGAAAGGAAACGAGGATGCACAAATAAGAATTGAGAAGCACCCTTTGACGGAGAGAAGCCGGTGTGGTGAGAAAGTCCCCGCAGCAAAGCCACTGGAAGGCAAGCCTGCAACCAGTTTTGGGGTTTAGTGATCTTACGTTTATCTAAAAAAATGATAAAATGTAAATTTTACATATCTTTTTGACATGAAAGATTCATAAATATTTAGTTTTTTCGCTTTAAAAATGTAAATATTTTTAAGTTTTAGTTCTATAAATATGTCAATATTGCATGTTTTAGCACCTTTCTATACGTGTCTTTGAAAGTTATGTATACGTATTAATTAACAATGAGACCAGGCTGAGCATATACACCAAGGGCATGGCTCATCTTTATTCATCTTCTTTGTCCTCATTTGAGGTACTTGAATCAACGTCCTTGTAAATTCCAATTTGGTTTTTAAGGCCAATCCTGATAATAAATACTTTGGTGGCCCTCTACATTTTCAATTATCTTGACATCTTTGCATTTCCACTTGCTTAACTGTGGCTTTGATAACTAGTTACCTTAAAGGTACCCTTGATTCAAAAATTGAATTTACCTCGGCATAGTTAAATAACAAGAGTTCAGTACATGGAAAAGACATACAGTGAGTCTCAAACTCCATTGTTTCCTCCTTCTTTTATAAATCTCATTTGTTTAATATGAATTTTGATTTTAAATTGCAATAGATTTTCACAATATGACTGTTTTTTCTGTATTTTTGATAAAATAAATTCATAAGCATAAGAGACTTCTTTCAAAAACATTATAAATAATAATGTGTCCACACTTTTTGAACAGTAATGTTCAGCTCCATTTCTGATCAAACTAACACTAATTAAATATACAGAGTGTACAGCAATCAAGACACATTAAAATATGTGCACAAGAAAACCTGTCTGGAGTTTTACATCAACCCATACACATCTGATGACTGTGAGCTGCATTACACAGAAGACTGAAATGGTGGCTAACAAAGAAATTTCTAACATTAATTTTGATCATGTCTTGTCTTGAAAAATGAATACAATTTGATTGATGTCATAGAAGTCACACTGCAGGATTGTGTGTTAAATCTTCTGACACTGCTAGAATTTTTCTCAAATCTGATCGCAATGTCCTGTCAATGGACATGTCAAACTAACAATCAAAGACTACATATTTTAGCCTAGGATCAGAGGAATCTTTTAGTATTTCTAAAATTTGTCCAAGGTGGCCAAATTGTGGTCAAAATTGTACAGTGTGAACCTGGTTTAAGATCTTCAGGAGCACTTGATAATTAAATACAGTTGTGTTGGATAAGGGTTGGGGCTGAACTCTGCAGGTAGGTAAATCTCCAGGATTGGGCACACCTGCACTAGATCCTTTGTATTTAACTGATCTTCTATTTTTGTTGTTTATGTGGTGACTGTAAAGGCATGGTTTTCATAAACTTGCACTTTAAATCCCATTTTCAAAAGCTTGTTTTCATGCTCCAAAATGTTGTTGTTGTGTAAATGAATGGGCAAAATGCATAAAATGTTTCCATTTTCAGTTTAAAACAGTGTCGTGTAAACAGCCCCTCAGTTTAAAACAAGCAATGTTTGGGTGTCTTTTCCGTTCTCTTTTGCTCACCTTTCATTTGTATCAGCTGTTTCCCATTACTGCTGGAATTCGTACTCCCGCACATGCACCTGTTCTGTGTCTTCGCGTTGATTGTGCTGCCCACTTCTCCTTGCTCTTTGTTCTTGTCTGTGTCCAGGAATTGCTCATTAGACTTGACACAAATTGTGTGTGTTAGCAGCTATTTATCTGAGTCTAAGTCCCAGTCCAGAGCCTGCCTGTGTTCCTGCCATCCTGCTCAGCAGTGCAGCTTACCTGTCTTAAAGACGAGGATCTGTGACTTGGGAAGATGCTGTATTATCCTTTACTCTCCAGCTGCAGTGGACAATACTGTCCTTTTCTTTGTGTTGCAGGTGATGGTGGAAGGAGACGCTGGAGATGGCAGACGGGAACACTCACACACACAGGCAGGTAGGAACACGAGGAGATCTGGAGACGAAGGAGATGATGAAGACAGGTAAGTATCGCTTTGGGAGTCCTTGAGGTAAGCATACAAGAAGTTGTAGTACAAACGAGACCGGACAGTGAATGTGTGTGAGTGTGGAGCTTAAGTAGTGGTGCTGATGACTGTGGTGATGAACTTCAGGTGGCGGTGATTAGTAGGCTGGTGATTGAGTGCGTGGGTAAGGGAGTTGGGTGGAACCTGACGTGTCTGTGACATATATAGGTTTTTTAATCTTTGATTTTGCCTCCTTGTATAAATCTCATGAAGCCGAGTTGCAAATATGCTTACAATTCTAGAAACAGATCATGTAAGTGTCTCCTCAGCAGAATTTCACAGACCATGTAGATGTGGTTGCACAGAGGTGTAACTTTGTTTTAAAATGTGGGTGGGACAGGAATGTGTGTGTGTGTGTGTGTGTGTTATACAATTGTAATTGTATAATTACAATAATAAATTAACAAAATTTATTGACATAGACCTCTCATGTTTAATATGACAGTTTCTTCCTTACATTTACTATAATACAATTTATTGTTCATCTCAAAAGTATTTACACCAATAAATAATTTGATGCACATTTATATTGGATCAATACATATTATATAAGTATTATATTGTCCTGATGGACGAAGGGTAGAATTTTTGTACAGCGTGCCAGAGGTTCTGGGTTCTAATCTGCCCTTGTGTTATTTGTTTCTCTTTAAAACTAAAGATGTTCTGTCAGTGCTTGTAAATCAAGAGCAGGGACGGGTTTATGTGCATTTTATTTTGTGATTTCATCGGAACGAATAGAGTTAACCGCAACAGCAGTGTGCACAAGCACCAATGATAACAGTGGCAACGAGAACTCAAAGTGATTTCAAAAACAACACATCCCAGAGCCAGATCGCCTATTATTTAACACAAATGAACAAATTGCTAATCAACTAGAGATGTTTCTTACATCCATGCCACGGTATGTTTCAAAAAGTGGTGGGGACATATCAACCCTGGCAAAAAGTGGTGGGGATACTGATGTGTTGTGTAAAGAAAGTCCTTACTATGGCTCATCTTACCTGCCCCCTCTTAAAATTGTCCAGACATTAGTATAGAGTATAACTTTAAACAACTAACACCGAATGTAGTGGTATCTGGTTTTGTAGTCAATTCTTTGAAAATGCTTCGTTGGTGAAATTTTATAGGACAATGTGATACCAGCAAATCTGCTGTCTTTTGGCATGATCAGGCCCAACAGATACATTTAATGTTATATTCATTATTATAAATGAATATTATATATATATATATATATATATATATATATATATATATATATATATATAAAAAGAAATGTCCTCTCACATTCAACTACATTTATTTTATTTGTATTAATATGAAAAGTTCAACAACTGAGACATAAACTGAATAAACTGGGTCAATATCAAAGTATCAGTATCTGGTCTGGCCACCAGTGCATCTCATCCATGGACTGCACTAGATCTGCTAGTTCTTACTGTGAGATGTTACTCTACTTTTCCACCAAGACACTTGCAAATTCTCGAACCCGTCTTGGGGTCACATGGTTACACGTTGGTTGCCCCTGCAAGGGTGATCAGTTGTCTGTCCCATCTCCCTGTAACACTGTCTAGGGCATTTTACATTGCAGACATTGCAGTTTATTGCTCTTTTCACATCTGCAGTCCTCATGCTTCCTGCAGCATATTGACACAGGTAATCAGGGACCCTGGGCATCATTCTTCTGGTGTTTTTCAGACAATAGAAAGGTTTTTTTAGTGTCCTAAGTTACTGTAACTGTGTCTTTAATTGTCTACCACCTGTAATCTGTTAGTGTCCACAGATGCATGTGCAATAATTGTTTGATTCGTTAAATTATGTTTTATTAACAAAGTTTGGGAGGAACACATTCAAATAATGTTTCCAATCATCATGCCATTTTAGCTGTCAACAATAGTAATCAACATATCTATCAGCATCTACCCAATCAGCATGAGTGGAGGCCTATATATAAACACAGTCGACTCCATATTCCTCAACAGTTTTTCAGCATCCCTGTAACTCTTCACACTCACATGGTTACTTTCCTATCCTGAAATATGGGGGGAGTACTCTGGGTTTGTGCCAAATACTGAGCTCGGAGCCCTTTCTTCGGACAGCATGCCAAATACGCATACTATTAATATCTGATACACATTATTTTTAAGTGTGAACTCATGAAACAAGCATGTAAAACATTGTTTATCCCTCTGGGGTGAACAAACAAATCAGGGCGTTGTGGTGGATTTTTTTCACATAGCAGTAAATTACTCATTTACGGTCATACAAATAAAAGCAATACATCATTCAAAACTGTAAAGTTTGTTATAAAGTGTTATTTATGTCAACAATCAAAACAAAATATTGTGCCTTTGTAAAATACAGAAAACAAACAGGGTGTGCTTTCTTCCATCACGGTCTGCATGATCTTTTTTCTGAAGTGCGTCACAAATGAAACCAAACTCAATGAATACTTGTTACACAGACATGCACAATAAAGAAACATTTAAACATCTTTAAATTATCTAATTCAAAACGGAAACAAAAATTCTCTATTCATGTATGGAAAGAGAGCGATGTTCAGTCTGTGAAAAGGGTCCATTGTTGAATACTGTATAATGAAACTAAAGGGAAGTTTGTTAAAATCTGATCAAAACTTACCCATAGTTCCCCCAGATCTTTCCCATGATTACAAGCTTCAGTGCTTCTGTATGTAAAAGATGTAAAAGAACCTGTTTGCAACAATCATGGTAAACCAGTTTTTAAATACCAGAGATGCATGACTTTCACAAACACAGCCAAACCTGCACCGGATATTTAAGTTTGTGATGCTTCCTCATACAAAAGCTCATGGAGTGAAAAGGAAGGTCTTTTAATCATGTAAAAGTTATTGTCATGGTGAGGATATACCTTCATAATATTCAGCTTTTTATAATATTTAGTCACTGCCCACATTTCAATGTTTGATAATCAACAACTGCAATAAACAATACCAGGCGGGTGGCGCTTAAATGAAATGGCGCTATCGAGCCATTTTGTCACATCTAATTCTGAAGATGTAAATTTTCACCACTTCTGATGCGTGTGCAAAGTTTCATGAGTTTTTCGAGCATGTTTAGGCCATCAAAAATGTGATTCATTTCAGAGAAGAAGAAGAATTGACTGAACAATTACAATAGGGTCCTCACACCATCGGTGCTCTAGCCCTAAAAACAGAAATATATGCTGCACAAAAAACACACTGCTCAAACTGTACCAGTAGAAATGTGGGTGCTATGCAAGCTGCAACAACTGTGGTAAACTAAACCATTTCGCAAAGTACTGCAATTCTACAGCGTCACAGCTGGTGCTAAAATATTCCTCCAACACAGGACCCAGCAAAGGGATAGAATACATGAGCTAGATGCACAGATTGATTAGAATGTGCAGGGCACTTTTTTGTGACCATGTTAAGCTCAGAAGGGTGAGAATTTCACAAATCTGAAATTGAAAATTGGGATTGGCCAACTGAAAGTTAAAGTTAACAAATACTGAATAGTTTAGATCACACAATACCTATCAACACAGCGGAGAAAGTCAATCTTGTGTGGCTTATAGAGGAGAGACAATTGACACTGAAGGAACAACAGTCTTGCAGTGCATTTGTGGGCATATTTAATTTCATTTGGTTGATTTTGATGTAAAACCTCTTCTAGGTCTACAGGACAGCATTTCCATGGGACTCATCACCTGGGACCTAATGTACACATGGAACATTTGTCAGCATTAAAAAGGTTTTACACAATTCAACATTTTCAATGAATAGGGCTTTTGATATATATATATATATATATATATATATATATATATATATACAGGTCCTTCTCAAAAAATTAGCATATTGTGATAAAGTTCATTATTTTCCATAATGTAATGATACAAATTAAACTTTCATATATTTTAGATTCATTGCACACCAACTGAAGTATTTCAGGTCTTTTATTGTTTTAATACTGATGATTTTGGCATACAGCTCATAAAAACCCAAAATTCCTATCTCAAAAAATTAGCATATTTCATCCGACCAATAAAAGAAAAGTGTTTTTAATACAAAAAAAGTCAACCTTCAAATAATTATGTTCAGTTATGCACTCAATACTTGGTCGGGAATCCTTTTGCAGAAATGACTGCTTCAATGCGGCGTGGCATGGAGGCAATCAGCCTGTGGCACTGCTGAGGTGTTATGGAGGCCCAGGATGCTTCGATAGCGGCCTTAAGCTCATCCAGTGTGTTGGGTCTTGCGTCTCTCAACTTTCTCTTCACAATATCCCACAGATTCTGTATGGGGTTCAGGTCAGGAGAGTTGGCAGGCCAATTGAGCACAGTAATACCATGGTCAGTAAACCATTTACCAGTGGTTTTGGCACTGTGAGCAGGTGCCAGGTCGTGCTGAAAAAACGAAATCTTCATCTCCATAAAGCTTTTCAGCAGATGGAAGCATGAAGTGCTCCAAAATCTCCTGATAGCTAGCTGCATTGACCCTGCCCTTGATAAAACACAGTGGACCAACACCAGCAGCTGACATGGCACCCCAGACCATCACTGACTGTGGGTACTTGACACTGGACTTCAGGCATTTTGGCATTTCCTCCTCCCCAGTCTTCCTCCAGACTCTGGCACCTTGATTTCCGAATGACATGCAAAATTTGCTTTCATCCGAAAAAAGTACTTTGGACCACTGAGCAACAGTCCAGTGCTGCTTCTCTGTAGCCCAGCTCAGGCGCTTCTGCCGCTGTTTCTGGTTCAAAAGTGGCTTGACCTGGGGAATGCGGCACCTGTCCACCTGTCTGACTCAGTCCACTGCTTCCGCAGGTCCCCCAAGGTCTGGAATCGGTCCTTCTCCACAATCTTCCTCAGGGTCCGGTCACCTCTTCTCTTTGTGCAGCGTTTTTTGCCACACTTTTTCCTTCCCACAGACTTCCCACTGAGGTGCCTTGATACAGCACTCTGGGAACAGCCTATTCGTTCAGAAATTTCTTTCTGTGTCTTACCCTCTCGCTTGAGGGTGTCAATGATGGCCTTCTGGAGCAGTCAGGTCGGCAGTCTTACCCATGATTGCGGTTTTGAGTAATGAACCAGGCTGGGAGTTTTTAAAAGCCTCAGGAATCTTTTACAGGTGTTTAGAGTTAATTAGTTGATTCAGATGATTAGGTTAATAGCTCGTTTAGAGAACCTTTTCATGATATGCTAATTTTTTGAGATAGGAATTTTGGGTTTTCATGAGCTGTATGCCAAAATCATCAGTATTAAAACAATAAAAGACCTGAAATATTTCAGTTGGTGTGCAATGAATCTAAAATATATGAAAGTTTAATTTTTATCATTACATTATGGAAAATAATGAACTTTATCACAATATGCTAATTTTTTGAGAAGGACCTGTATATGTGTGTGTGTGTGTGTGTGTGTGTGTGTGTTTTAATAATTAAAGGTGCCCTAGAACCCTTTTTCACAAGATGTAATATAAGTCTAAGGTGTCCTCTGAATGTGTCTGTGAAGTCTCGGCTCAAAATACCCCATAGACCCCATTTTTATTATTCAATTTTTAACTGCCTATTTTGGGGCATAATTAGAAATGCACCATTTCTGAGAGTGTCCCCTTTAAATGCTCACGCTCCCCACCCTAAAGCTCTATAATACATTGCATAAACAAAGTTTACACACCTAATATAACCCTCAAAATGGATCTTTACAAAGTGTTCATGATGTAGCATATCAGATGATGTAAGTATGGTGTTTATTTGGATGTTTACATTTGATTCTGAATGAGTTTGATAGTGCTCCGTGGCTAAAGGTAACATTACACACTGTTGGAGAGATTTATAAAGAATGAAGTTGTGTTTATGAATTATACAGTCTGCAAGTGTTTAATAATGAAAATAACGACATGACTGATCTCCGTGAATATAGAAAGAAACAATGGTAACTTTAACCACATTTAACAGTACATTAGCAACATGCTAATGAAACATTTAGAAAGACAATTTACAAATATCACTAAAAATATCATGTTATCATGGATTATGTCAGTTATTATTGCTCCATCTGCCATTTTTCGCTATTGTCCTTGCTTGCTTACCTGCATAAAGTCTGTTGACTCAGCTGTGCTGCTCCAGATGTTAATACTGGCTTGTCTAATGCCTTGAACATGGGCTGGCATATGCAAAAGTTGGGGGAGTACATATTAATGATCCCGACTGTTGCGTCACAGTCGGTGTTATGTTGAGATTTGCCTGTTCTTCAGAGGTCTTTTGCACAAATCAAATTTACATAAGAAGAAGGAAACAATGGTGTTTGAGACTCAGCTTCATTATAGGGACATAGGGGACAGTTTCTTAAACAGAAGTATGTCAATTAGATGCAAGTTTACACATTCACTTCTAATCAGTTTTCTAAAAATAAAGAAGTAAAATATGTTCCAGGAAAAATAAGAATCAGATTTTATGCTATATTTATATCATTGTTGTTTTCCTTGTTTTACATTCTAGAAACAAAGCATCGGCTAAAGGATTGTGCAAATTAGGATTGTGTATGATAATTATGTCATAATGGATAAATGCTTCAATCTTAGCCTAATTATTAATTATGTGCACAAGTTATCAGCATTTATAGAGAAATCTACCATCATCAATGAGGTACTAGGATCCTCCCTGTCAAGAAAAAAAATATTTATATATGTTACATGCATAAACAGGCATGATTTCATTCTGAAATATTCTCACTAACCTGTTGATTTCTTCTTGTAATAAATTAATCCAGCAGCTGCTGTGATGATTCCCAGCACCAGACCAGAAGCTCCAATAGCAATTTTATGCCTCTCAGACTCTCAGATGGATCTGTAGGGTAAACTGGTGTGTCAAACTATGCTGTCCACAAAAGTATTACTAAGATGAGAGTAGGTGAGTATCTCCTCTTACCCCAGTCATAAATCATGGGTTTATTGAAGCTAGCGTGCTCCACCATACAGGAGATCTTCTCTCCAGATTTGGGGGTGTACTCCAGCTCAGAGTGAATCTGGTAGTACCAGTCTCCATCAGTTAGCTCCATTGTTGAGGTCGCTTAAGTTTACGGAATTACAGTAATGAAAAAAAAAAGGTAGAAACTATATATATATATATATATATATATATATGTGTGTGTGTGTGTATTATATATATGTGTGTGTGTGTGTGTGTTCACTAATAAGTCTAAAACAAGACACCTGCTTAGCCTTTCAGCTGAAATTACAATCAGCAGTGTTTGAAAGGCACAAGGCTGAAATCTATTCTGTTTTGAATGTGTGGTTCACAGTTTGACATCAGTGTGTTAGCATTTGAACAAAGTGCTGTAAATCCACAGTGTTGTGCAGGTTGTGGTTAAAGTCATGGGATAAGTGTGTAGAGTTTTGAAAACTGTGTTCAAGCAATGAAAAGCGAACTAGAGTTTGGTCCACATGAACTGCTGCTGTGCAGACTGTAGTTAAGAGTTTTGCACATGTGACTCCAGTTATGCCTACTGTACCAACTGTAACATGTCCAAATCATGTCCTTGATTTTTATTTTTGTGTGTTCTTATTGCTAATGCGACAAAAGTCACCAAGTGTCATCTCATTCTGATGAAGCAACGATTTTTAACATTTCAAAATTTTTCGGTCAAAAATGACCAGAGAGGGCCAGTGTTAAATGAATAATTTATTAGATGCATGCTGGTCTGTTATTAGTTTTACATTTTCACAACCCTAAACATGATGCGGAACAAAACAAACTGTGTTTGGTTGCTTTACATGTCAGTCAAACGTCCTCTTGGGCGGTCCTTGGCCAATGAAAGCTGTGACAGAGTCCAGACCTTTTGACATCAGACTCCAGACGTTCTGACTAAATTACATGTAACTTTGTACATTTACTTTTCAAATTTAAAGAAAGAGTAAAATATGCTCATCACATATGGTTCAGTTAGGTCTTTGTCTTGTTTCCATTTCATCAAACTTTTTGCTTCTAAGCACATTATAGTGTATAGAGCAAGAACAATTATCTCTATTATACAATAATCTCCATCTCTGTATTTAACATTATTTACATCATTGCCTGTTACAGTTGGTCTTTATTAAACAAAACAAGGAACTCTGGAGCACACAGATAAAAAAAAAAAAACACTAACCAAAGACAATAACAGACAAATAACAACTGAAACAGAGACCTATAAATACACAGAGTAAATGAAGAACTAAACAATGAACAGGTGTTAATCAGTTAACAATCAGTTACTATAAAACAAATTTCAAAAACCAATAAAACCAAGGAAACAGGAACTAATTGCAGCAAACAAGAAAACTGGAACAACCTAATGAAATGAATATCAAAATAAGAGTCTCTGAATGAAGGTTAAAAAAATAAAAAATAAAATGTTGCTCAAATATGACTTAATATTCATACAATGTTCACATGTGGGAAAAGTATTGGATTTATATATCATGTTTGTTTTTCATGTTTTAAATTTTAGAAATAAAACAGTTAAATAATTGTAGACACTAGGATTATGTGATAGTCATGTCATAAAGGATACATTCTTTAATTTAACTCTTTAACTCTTATTCAAGTTACTGAGTTTGACAGCTGAGTTATCAAACTTTAATGAGAAACTTAACATCATTAATTAGGTACCAGGATCCTCCCTGTCAAAAAAAAACCAAAAAAAAGAAGATTGACTAGTTACATGCATGTACAGGGATGATGTAAATAGATTAATAGCCTTCTGAATTATTCTTATCTCCACTGACCTGCTAATTTCTTCTTGTAGTAAACAAGACCAGCAGCTGCTATGATGATTCCCAGCACCAGACCAGAGGCACCAATGGCAATTTTATTCTTTTCAGATTCAGGAATACAGGGATCTGTAGGTTTAACTAGTGTGTCAAATTAAGCTGCCCACAAGCGTAGTTCTAATATGACACTAGGTGTGTATCTACACTTACCCCAGTCATAGATCATGGGTTGAGTTGAGCTGGCATGCTCAACCATGCAGGAGATCTTCTCTCCAGATTTGGGGGTGTACTCCAGCTCAGAGTGAATCTGGTAGTACCAGTCTCCATCAGCCATCTCCATTGTGGCGGTCACTTCAGAGGTCATCAGTTTACCATCTCTCAGCCAGGACACTTTGATGTGTTGAGGATAAAATTCATATGCACTACATATCAACACGGATGGATGTCTGCCACCAGCCTGCGTCACTAAACTGAGAATGACCTTCGGTTTCACTGAATCAAGGAGAACAACATTCTAAATGCACAGTTTCCATTGCATCAATGCATTGTGAATGTATGTGAATGTGTATGACAAGTGGGGGTGGGGTGATTTTACAAAACCCTAGAAATGTGTTTTTTTTTTTTTTCCTCACAATAGGTTTTTCAGATTCAGTTCTTACATTTCAAAATGCTAGAGTTTTAAACTTATATAATTCATGGTGGCATTACAACCTTTTCCCGTAAATAATTAAAATATATGCTCATGTAAAAATAACATAAATATTAAATTCCACAAATAACAGTAAAGATAAGAAAAGAGTATTAAGCCGCTTACCTGCTTTATCAATGACAGCTGACTCCCTGGTTCTAATATTGAATCTGCATCCTGTATCAACACTAGCTCTCTCTTGTTGCAGAAAGGTGCCATTGTTCCAGAACTCTGCATTTTTCATTCCATACTCACTAAACCCCACAAACCTTCCCAGAGTGCTGTTGAACTGTGTGAATAGATATTTATTAAAATAATAGCTGTCAATATACACCATGTCACTGAGATCAGGGGAGCTGTACATGCATCTGGCCCAGCGGGTTGTGTAATATTCATTAGCTGAAAAAGAATGTAGAGGCAGAACTATCACAGTTTTGACAGATAAATATGTCAACAAGAAAGAAAAACGAGAACATTGATGCATCGGCCAAATGCATTACTGTTTTTTTTTTTCTTTTAAAGTAATAAATACTATAGATAACCCTTAAAAGACCATCAGTCACACATCCTAAGAAAATGTTGCAGCAAAATTTAAATAATTTCACTTCTACTACTACTACTGTTAATAAAGCAAGTTTTCTTTATATTTAATTATATTACTTCAGTATGTCTCATTTTGCTTACCACTTTCTGCTCCAATGAATACAGGTAGTGTAAATATGAGATGGCAACTCAAGTGCTTTAGCAGTGACATTTTCTCTCACTCTGAATCCCAGCTGAATGCTGCCAGTACTTTGTTCATGTTTGTGAGGTAGAAATCTAAGAGGACTATCAAATCAGTTACTACAGTGTCAAGTGTTGCTAGGCAGTATCCTGCTGTCATTATTCAACACACACTGCCCAGCTAACCATTTTAGCAATATCCATTTACTAATTTAAATAAATTTTGTTGTGTGGATTTTTTTCTTACAGAAACTCATTTATTCCTAATGAACAACAAGTAACTTTAATTACATGTATGAAGTTAGTAGTCACACCTGGTTGTAAATACATGCACAAAGAAGATGATGACAGGTTTTCTGTGATCAATTAGCCAGCCTGACCTAAATCCAACATGGGCACCAATGGTGCAGTACATTCAGATTTTGTGGTAAGTATATATAGAGTATATTAATCTCTCTCTTTTTTTTCCAGAAAAAAAGCAAAAGAACTGCTAATATCAATTGTGAACATTGTCTTAAAGGTACAGGTCGTAGGATCTGCCACTAGAGGGCGCACTACAAAACAATAACAATCGCGTGGTTTGATGATGCTAAGAAGGTGCGTGGAATGATGGGATTTGTTGTCTTCTACCCAACCGCTGATGGCCATCAATCAGACGGAAAGATAAATCATGGATTTAACGGATGAGGTAAAGTTTTATAAATGTTGTGTTTGATGTATTATATTGAATTAGACCCGAGTAATGGAAGGTTTACAACGAAATTTTTAGTCATCGATGTTAGAATGTTTGTCTAGTTCGATGGTGTGATAACACAGCACAGTTTCAAGTGTTCAAATCAATAATAAATTCAGACTATGGATCAGACGCGTTCTCGCGCGGGTCTAGAGACGCGATGCCCCGCGTTTGCCGTGTATGCCCCATAATACTGATCGTGTTGATCGTTATAATGGCATACGTTTTCTGTAAAGAATCAACTCACCTGTCAAGTAAAACACAAGCGAGATCGGCTTCTCTTTCTAGATGAAGTCTGTCGCGAAGCTCTCTCCATCTAGAAAATGCAACACCGATATTGATCCTCGCTCTTTCTCTCCTCTTGTCCCAAACTCTTCTTGGGTCATTTGGTTGGCCCGTACGCTTACGTTTACGGGAGCTGTCCTTGTCGACAGAACCAGCTGCAGATGGTAAACAGTAATTATGTTCCATAAATAAGTAACACAATCCACCATAAAACGTGCAAGAAGTAAATAAGGAACTGCTTGAAGCAAGCTAGGGGTTTGCTGGACGCTAGACACTACTTCTGCATTTGTCCACGACACTGTTGTCATGTGGTTTCTACGTCAGTAAAGGCGGTAACAAAGGGTAACTGACGTCATTGACAGGCGACTGCACTGCCCCGTGTCACTGTTTAGAATGGGAATTTTCTCATGATTTACAAGTAGTTGAAAACATTAGAGATATTGTTAGTATTCAGCTGGACAAAATATATAACACTAGCCTAGTGGTTTTTGGATATTTGACTGTGAAAATATTACAGATTGTAGCTTTAAGACGTTGAAAAATTAAGTTATATTTTACTCATGCTGTTTTATCGCATTTTGAAAAGTATATATCTCCCAGGACACGTTGCCCTTTTAGGGTATATAAAAAAAAAAACATTATTCACAGTATTGACAATGAATGGTGTCTCAAGGTAAACTGGGCTTCCTGTACTGGTCATTGCATTATTGCAAATTCTGGGGTGATGAGTGAGAGGTGGGTTGTGGGTGGTGGGAGGGCCAGTAGAAATCTCGGGGTGTCCAAGGGGTGTAAGCGGGTTGCAGTGGTGGAAAGAGTACTGAAAATTTGTACTCAAGTACAAGTACTGTTACATTGCTGAAATAATACTAAGTAAAAGTACTGGTGTCAAAAAAGTACTTGAGTAAAAGTACAAATTACTCTTCTCAAAAACTACTCAAAGTACTAAAATTACTAGTTACTTTTTAGCCGGCGATATTTAATGAATTGCCAAACTATATTCAATCAATCAGTAGAAAATAGCTAATCAACAAAGCACTTTCACCTTATTCATGAAGTGCATGAATTAGTGGGCACAATAATGGAATTTCTAACTTCTATACAATACAAATGATCAATATTCAGTATCATTTTAAATACCAATAACATTACCATTACAGTAATCTCACTTAAAGGCAGGGTAGGTAAGAAATTTTGTTCCAAATTTGTTTAAACTTTCTATATATATCAATGCATAATTAAAATGTAAGTACTCTGATAAAAAGAGTATACAAATCGAGTGACTCCAGACCGTTTAATCTGTATTAAACACAGCTCATTATTTCCATTCGGGACGAAATATAGGATTGGCTTAGGCGACTGTCACTCTCTCGCAACCATGGCAACCACCCTTTTGCCACACATGACCTGCCCACTTGCGCGCGCATGTTTGATTTGGGGAATTCAAGAGGCACACGATCCTAGGAATACCAAAACAATGGCAGAGAAACAGCAAGCAAAATTCACAGTAACGGCCTATGCAGTTAGTGAAGGCAAACCAGGCAAAAAAAGGAAGACAGTAACAGTACAAGAAAAGGCAATGAACAAAAAGTCTTTGGATAAACAAAGAAATAAAACGCGAGTTAATATCGGCGTGGCTTTCCAGCGATGGCGAGAACTGAGAGCAGGATTGTGCACAGTTTGCACGCATGCATCAATCGGCATTTATCATATATGCATCATATAACAGTGGCAGGTCCCGAGGCAGGCGCATATAACCACGGAAGGTCCAGTGGCAGGCGCATATAACCGTGGCAGGTCCCGAGGCAGGCGCATATAACCATGGAAGGTCCCAAGGCAGGCGCATATAACCACGGAAGGTCCAGTGGCAGGCGCATATAACCATGGAAGCAGTGGCGGACTGGGACAGTAAATCAGGCCGGGAATTTGACTCCACCCCAGGCCACCTCTGCTGCTGCAGTCACCACCACCAAATTCATGTGTCCACCAGCCTGCTAAACTTATATACCCTATAACCCTGTTAGTTGATGTAACAGGTAGACTACCATTCATAATATGAATGGATAAATAAATAAACCCTCAAAAACTCACTAGGAATAGACCATCTATACTACCACACCAAAGACAAATATAAAATTGGCTTACACATTTTAAGAAGGGATAATAAAAGATACATATTCACATGTTAAAATATTTATATTTCATATATTTCCAATGCTCAACTCAAGTATATCAAAAGTATCAGAAACACAAACAAAAACAACACAAACACAAAACAAACGGTTCGGTTTGTTTCATAGTTTTAGAGTCACGGTTTCGGTACCATTGTTACAACGGCGTTGTATGTGCTATATTTATCGAAAAACTATACTTTCAAAAATATATATATATTTTCTCATATTATTTAGAATATTCTAACTACAAAAAACAGCACAATTAAATATAATAGATTAAAGATACAAATAAAATAAACTGACTTCAGTTTTTTTTTAGGGAGGTCTAGCATTAGTTTTTAGGTACAGAAATTGAATAAAGTAATAATGTAAAACAGCATTGCATTTTGGACTATAGGGGAGAGTGGGGTAAAGTGGGACATTTTTTACATTTGCTCCCCTCTAAGCGAGCTAAAATGATATTTCAGTAAAATTTACACCTTTCCCATTAATTCAGGATGTTTCCTAGCCACGGAAATGATCAGAATGTATTCAGGATGAAGATCCGTGAAAATATGATTGTTTTTAAAAAAGTCATCTTGTGTCTCACTTTACCCCAGTTTAGGGGTAAACTGAGACAGACCACAAAAATCAAGGGGGTAAAGTGAACCAGCTGGGGGTAAACTAATCCACTTTTTCCACTGTGAAACTACCATAACAACACTTGTTGTAACCGTTTGAATCCTGACAGCTAGTTTGACAACCACACATTCCAGAACTAATGTCGGACTAGTAACAGAATCATGGGGATTGATCAATTAAGCACTTTTTTTTCCCTAAACACTTGAAAGTAACTTTGAACAAAATCAAATACAACATAATATAATTCAAAATATTTTAATTAACATTCAAATGACAGATAGAACCAGTTAGATTAGAACACAGTCTGGGGGTCAGAACACAGGACCCTTAGGGTGCGTTCACACTTGTCATGTTTGGTTCGATTAAAATGAACCCTGGTGCGATTGCTCAGTTAGTGCGGTTCATTTGAACAGATGTGAACGCTGCCTAAAAAGAAACCCTAAAAAGGATAGAATCCTCATGCATGTTGGTTTTTCTTGTCATAGTCGCAAGTTTGCCCATCACAGGCATCAGACGCGCGTCTCGTTTGTGTGTGTAACGGATGGATTCCCGCCGCTATTTTGACTACTTTACACATTTTATGAGCTCTTCATGAGTTCCCAGCTGGTCAAAATACCATCACATGCAGGCTACGCACACACAACAAGCGCATTTACCTCAGCACACAGCATTGTTTTGGATGTTTGTTAAAGGTACAATCTGTAATATTTTTTTCCGCTAGAGGTCGCTAGAAGCCTATTCAAAACAAAGGCATAGTTTGATGACTCCAAGTTTTAGAGCAGAATCTTGGGACATGTGGTCTCAATCTCAACAGACGGTGCAAAAGAATAGGAATTGGAGTTGGGAAGAAATCATGTTCATGGATGCGATTATTAACGTTACTGTAGTATGAAGCAGAGCAGGAGCGAGTGTTGTGGAGCTGAACGAGGAGCTGGAGCGATTGATCCAAACACGCCCCACGAGCAGCGGAACTTTTATTATGTCACAGTCGCCGGCGCCGCTTCCGCTTTTCCGGTCATGAGTATGAGGTTTACGGGAGCTGTCCTTGTCGACAGAACCAGCGGCAGATGGTAAACAGTAATTATGTTCCATAAATAAGTAACACAATCCACCATAAAACGTGCAAGAAGTAAATAAGGAACTGCTTGAAGCAAGCTAGTGGTTTGCTGGACGCTAGACACTACTTCCGCATTTGTCCACGACACTGTTGTCATGTGGTTTCTACGTCAGTAAAGGCAGTAACAAAGGGTAACTGACGTCATTGACAGGCGACTGCACTGCCCCATGTCACTGTTTAGAATGGGAATTTTCTCATGATTTACAAGTAGTTGAAAACATTAGAGATATTGTTAGTAATCAGCTGGACAAAATATATAACACTAGCCTAGTGGTTTTTGGATATTTTACTGCGAATATCTTACATAGTGTACCTTTAAGTTCCAATTCAAAATAGGCAATACGTCATAAAATCTGACCAATCACGTTGTGAATGTATTGAACGTAATGAACTCAAGGTTCGGTATCTTTTGGTTTGGTGATAAAATTGCCAATCTGAACGCTAATCGGACCAGGACTACATTTTTTTTCTTCTTTGGTCCGTACCAAATATAACCAAACGAACCGAACTACAAGTGTGAATGCACCCTTAGAGCCAGCTAGTGTCTGGAGGTCAGAGCAAAGCACAATCAGAACCAGCTAGAACAGCCTGGGACTCAGAACACAGGACTAGACCCACCTATATTAGAACATCAGCCTACTGTCATACTCTACAACTAGGCCTACTCTACATTCCAGCCCTGAAGGTTACAGGGAAAGATGAGGAGTTGCTCTCTCCATCTCTCCAGGCCTTTTAGGTTGAGGCAGCTTCTTCACCACATCACTTTTAGGAACATGTGCCACATCATTCTCCTTGAGGGGTGTTTTGCCCCAGAGGTTGTCTTCCTGGTGTTTTGCCTTGGCATGATGGCTTTTCTACAATGTTTATGACATTAAAAATAAAACATATGTAATGTAATATTACATTAAAATATGTTTAAGACTAAATTTAACTTGTGCCTCATGTCTCACTTTACCCCAAAGCATTTGTCTCACTTTACCCCACCACTACATTTTAGAAAAAAACAATCTCTCTTAGCAATTCAGGATAATCTTCAGCTAGCATCATCACATGGTTTTATATGTTGATAGTTCATCAACATGTATGATATAAGTTTTTCTACCTGAATCAGTTTGCTTTGGCACAACAGTTGATTAAGTTGACCGCAAGAAAATTTACTTTTATATGCAAAAAATATATTTTTGTGAAAAAAACATGCTTAGCACAGCACCATGAGGTCCTCTCCTTCATGGCCAAGGGGAAATGTGAGGGGCTTGAAAACATAATTGTCACATAACCACAAATGTGTTCCTTTGTCGAGATACAGGGGGTGTCTCACATTACCCGATGTCTCACATTACCCCACTCTCCCCTACATTAAAGATTATTCTTTATTAAAGTTACAAAAGCTTTTTAATCAAGAGCAGTGAGTGATTTCTTCGTTGTTGCTGTTCAATTAATATAAAGACTGTCACTTTAAGAGAATGCACTGATACACTACAGTGTTCGTATTTAACAAGAGTGTATGGTTTGTCCACGGTTGTTATTTATATTAAACCATATTACAGATGCTTCGTCAGATTTAAGTAGAACAGCGGTCCGAGCGCGTGCCGAACCGAGTGTGGAGAACCGAACGGATCGATTTTTTTTCCCCACCCCTGGTAAATATTATGTAAATGTAATTCTGACCGACCTGTTCCCTTACCGGCGAACATGGCTGGGATTTTGCAGCAACTTGCTGCGTCTGTGGCCAGGGCTTTTCTCCTTTTTATGCGTTCTCTCTCTGCTCCTCCTTTGCGTTTACGCTCCATTTTTTGCACTATTTTTCAAGATAAAGCCTGCCTCTGGATATAGCCAATTAGGCAGTGCTTCGCTGATGTTGGGTCATGTGGTGGTGTCATTTTCACTCCGCGATCGCCTGATTCGTAGATTCATAAGTGCGTCAATTAATTCGCAGTCGCATACACGTCAGTCTGATCGACAGCACAGCGGCAGCCGGCAGGCCAGAATGACCATCAGGCCACCGGGAAATGTCCCGGTGCTCCCGATGGCCAGTCCGCCCCTGCATGGAAGGTCCCGAGGCAGGCGTGCATAACCGTGGCAGCTCCCCCTGCCACGCAAAGATTTTACTCCCTCTCAACTGAGGGAACTCAAGGGGCTGAAAAGTGACTCCTTGATGGCTTTATTTCTGCTGGACAGGTAAATCTTTATTTTTGTATTTTGATCATACATATTTTTTTGTTTATTTTTTCATGAAGCATGTGTCATTAGCACACGTAGCTGTGTAATATAGCTAACATAACATTACTTAGCGAGCCGTAGTAGAGACGATAAATAATCTATAGCCTAGCTCAAGATGATAGCTATAGTGTTGAATTGCATAATTTTGCTTTAGATAACTAAATACATGTTTAACAGATAGTAGGCCTAACGTTACTCCGCATCTAGGAACCTTACTTAGAACTATATTTACCCTCTGTCTAACTCTTTTACCATGTTCACCTGTAAGTTTACCTGCACGTTTTTTTTCGCCTTTGTTTTGTTTTTATATTCTCTACCTATGTTTACTGATGTCTTTATCTTGTATCTGTGTGTGTCGTACACACTTTGTTGTTGTATGTGTGTGTTATTATTTTGTGTCTGCAATGCAGTTGTGAGTTGATATTTGAGTGTATGTTACTCTGTTTATCTGTAGAACAACGTATATGTTATTAATCTTACACGAAATTCATCTTCATCACAGTGTAAATGATGGTAATGGAAAAACGTGTATCATGCAACCTGTTTTTAGCTTTGCCTTATAGATAACTAGCTCGTTAGCGAATCAAAAAATATATATTTTAAAAGGAGCTGTATGTAAGAAATCTATTTCAATTAATCATAAAATGACCCTGATGTGTCACTAGACATTAAGAAATCATGTTCATTTCAAATACTTATATCACTGACAAAAGTAGTCCGGCCAGGATATAGTCATTTAAAAAGTGGACCTGCAGCCCTCAACTGATGTTGATGTTGTCATTTTGTGTTTTGGCCTGACGCGCCTCCCTCCACCTATCTACCAATCACGAAGTCAGTAGTGTTTCGGGATCCGTGTTGCCAGCTTTGCTGTAACCTACCCTAACTCCAGTCGGATAAAAATGTCTGATGTTACTAAATCAAAAAGACCTCGTTATAATTCAGAAATTCGTCGTGACAAAGTCCGAAATAAAACCAGAATTTGTATTGGAGATGCTTTTGAAAGATGGAGACGGCTGAAAACGGAGAAGAATTTGAACACAGACGCCAACGTTGCTAATTTTCTCCTGGACAGGTAAGATTCATCTATGCTTGGCTAACTTGTACTTGATGTCAATGGACATTTCATATATTCATGACAGTCGAACAAAGTTATGCATATTTGTGCAAAGTAACATAACGTTAGCTCACATGGACGTATGCTCTGTCATTATGCTGAGACGCTGAGGAAAACAACATTAGCACGCCCATTATGGCAATTTGAAACGTAATTGAGACAGTAGCCTGTTACCTCAGTAAAAATGATTCGTCATTTGTTCTTCACGTATATCGTGGACTAAGTTACACATGCTGCAATTTGACCTGTATGACCATTGCTAATGTAATTTAGTTACTCTAATATTTCTGATGAAACTGAAAACAACCCTGTGATAGCCATTGTTGATATTGAATTTGTCCCGCGTTATAATTGCTGTGAAGCACTACAGTAGGTGCAATTCCAAGGAAAAATAACTTTTTCTAATGTCCATAACACTAATGAAAAGCACAGTGTAGCCTATGATGTGAAAAATTTGGGCCATTTGGAACGTTTTGTAGCCTACTTGTTTTTCATGCAAGTTCTACAGCTAAAAATAATAGAATGTCATGTAATCTTTCACATCACATATTTTAGCGTTATGGACGTGTGCTGCAGGGTAAGTAAAAAAAAATACAGCTGGCCACTTTCACTTATAGCATCAGCTAAATGAATAGCTGTATCTTTGATATTGGTTACACATAGTGACATAGGCTTGTGCTTGTACTTACATTAATGACAGATAAATAACGTTACAAGTTAGACTAACAGTTACCGTTCTGTCTGTCACGTACGAGCATAAATCTTTACGATTATACTGTCACATACGAGCATAAATCTTTACTATTATATTTAACTAATGACAATTAGTACATTTTTTAAATACATAATTACTTATCAAAATATCTCTCATGAAGCATAAACAGAATTAACAGAAAAAAAACTTAGCCTACTGTGTGTGTACGTCTGTTCGTCACTTGCCATTGGAAGCTCATTGAAGCAGCCTACGTTTATGCTGAATCCTGCAGCTCATCTGGCAACCTCGAGTCAGGGGGTAGGGGGAGGGGATACACCACTCTACAGTATTTTTATAGTGATTGCAGTACCAGTTTAGGCCACAATCCTACATACAGCTCCTTTAAACTTTACCAATATCAATATGCTAGCTTGATAGTGAGTACTAAAATACATATTGTTTGTTTATCTTCATAATTATAAAGTTATTTTTATTACATGTGATTCTGACATGATGTCACTACATGCACTGTGCTCCTTCCTCTCCGCTCGTCTCAGGTAAATAATGCGTCTTCCAGCTCAGTGGTCGGAGTTGCGCGTTCATGTGTTTTGGGGGCGTGGCTTTGGAAGGAGCCCAGAAGGGAGGGGGTGGAGTGAATGGAAATAATGAGCTGTCTTTAAAACAGTCGTGAGAGGTCTACAGACACTCGATTTTTATACTTTCTTTTTCAGAGTACTTACATTTTAATTATGTATTGATATATATATATATATATATATATATAAGTTTAAACAAATTTTGAAAAAAAAGTTTTTTTTATAAATTTTTTACCTACCCTGCCTTTAAATATTTGCTCACTCTGTGTATTTCTGTCTTTACAATAGGGTAACTTTGTTGCAATAGCTCACATACAGCAAAAGAAAACTTGAGTTCAAACTGAATTGAATTTACAAAAAAGACAAGTAAACAGACAGTAATAAAATAAGAACAAATAAAACAAATTAACTCAATTCTGTTGAGGTATATGAAATATAACAACACTGAATTTTTTTTATGCCCTGCATCTTGAAGGGTTAGTTCACCCAAAAATGAAAATTCTGTCATTAATTACTCACTCTCATGTTGTTTCAAACTCATAAGACCTTCGTTCATCTTCAGAACACAAATTCAGATCTTTTTGATGAAATCTGAGCACTTTCTGACCCTCCATAGACTGCAACGTTATTACCTTTTTATGGCCCAGAAAGGTAGTAAAACAGTCATGTGATTACAGTGGTTCAACCTTAATGTTATGAAGTGACCGGAATACTTTTTGTGCACAAAATAAAAAATTAATAAATAAAAAAAAAAACACTTTATTCAACAATTTCTTCTCTTCCATGTCAGTCTGACACTGTTAACATAGTAAACACTATCGGCTCATTATTGGCCGGATTCTGCGTCAGCATCACACGCATACACTGTGGTGGTCACTCGAACACCGTCAGAGAATGACACAGAGAGAGGAAATTGTTTAATAAAGTCGTTATTTTTGTTTTTTTTGCACACACAAATTATTCTGGCTGCTTTATAACATTAAGGTTGAACCATTGTAGTCACATGGGCCATTTTAACAATGTCTTTACTATCTTTCTGGGCCTGCAAAAGTTGCAATCACGTTGCAGTCTGGGGTCAGAAAGCTTTCGGATTTTATCAAAAATGTCTTAATTTGTGTTCTGAAAATGAACGAAGGTCTTACGGGTTTGAAATGACATGAGGGTGAGTAATTAATGACAGAAATTTAATTTTTTTTGGTTGAACTAACCCTTTAAGAGCCATATAATATGTTGTTTATTTAGATAAAAAGAACATCAGAATGGTTTGACCTGTAATGTCTGTATATAGTGATGCAGTTACACAGACTAGGTTATTTATATGTAAAAATCATACAAATGCCCCATTCTGAAACATACATCTAGGCTACATTATAAAGAAATGAAAGATCCACCTTTGTTTGTTGAGACTGTAGCATTTTCATCGGTAAGGCATGGAAGTCTTCTGATTGATTGATAACTTTTGACAACGTTTAATTTAAGAGCATGGAGAGATTCACTATTGCACACTACACAGAGGCAGTTCACTTGTATATTTGAGAGCTCGCATCGTTTTCTGCCATTACATGAATGTGCTGTCGCGTTACAATAATGCGCTCTCCACAAACCTGCGGGTATGATTAAAATTAATTAATGCCTTAAAGTTTTGCACAAAAATAAAGTTTTGCAAAACAAAAAAAAAGAATTGAGCAATAAAAAAATGTTTTGCAAACAAAAATAAAGAATTGCAAAGGAAAAATAAAGTATTGAGCGGAAAAAATAAGTTTTGCAAACAAAAATAATAAATTGCAAAATAAAATAAAGTAGTGCAAAAATAAAGATATAATCAATTACAAAAATCAATGAGAGCTGTAATCCTATTTTATCTTTGCCACATATTTTTCATGCTCAAACCTACTAAATCATTTGCAACGCTCATTTTATTCTGCGTTTCAGTCAAGCGTGCGCTCACGATACCGTTTTTTTTTTGCGCTGCACTTTTCTGTGTGGTTCTCTTTATGGCACTGGTTTGACGTGGGGGTGGAGTCAAGAAACGGGGGCACGCCCCCGCGAAATGCATTGGAGCGGAACGTAATCGGCGACAGGTGAAATAATTCTTTGACATGGTTAAAAATAATGAATGGTTTGTTTTTGTTGGATTGTTTAGCATATGTTGTCGCCGATTACGACCCCCTCCAATGCATTTCTTATAGTAGGCTAATATGACCCGTTGCGCTCTGTCTCTCTGCCTGTATCCACTTTTGTGTCCTTAAACATTCGTTTTCGACAGCTTATTTCTTAAACTTAAACTTATTTCTGTTTTTTTTTAGCTTGTTAGCTGTACACCTTGTCACACAACACCTTTTAGGCATTGTTCTGTTTTTTGTAATGAGTCAGAAAAGACAAGACAAGAAGGCAGCCTGGAGACGGTTGGATTGTTTTTCCCCCGGTGGGCGTGGTTTTCAGATTATAATAAATGCTTGCCTGCGTCTCAATGTGCATACTATCCATCCTAAATAGTATGTGACACTAGTACTATTCAATACTATTTAGGGCGGATAGGGTGGATAGTATGCACGTTGGGATGCAGGGCTTGATCTGTTCTGTTCCGATCTGCGTCTCCTGCCGATGACGTGTTTTGCGGGGCGTGCCCCCGTTTCTTGACTCCACCCCCACGTCAAACCAGTGCCATAAAGAGAACCGCACAGAAAAGTGCAGCGCAAAAAAAAAAACGGTATCGTGAGCGCACGCTTGACTGAAACGCAGAATAAAATGAGCGTTGCAAATTATTTAGTAGGTTTGAGCATGAAAAATATGTGGCAAAGATAAAATAGGATTACAGCTGTCATTGATTTTTGTAATTGATTATATTTTTATTTTTGCACTACGTTATTTTATTTTGCAATTTATTATTTTTGTTTTGCAAAACTTTATTTTTGTGCAAAACTTTAAGGCATTAATTTAACTCCATACAATACCTGCAATCCTGCGCTGTAACTGAAACATGTGACAACAGTAGGAGCGGGTGTGTCAAACTCGCTGTCGGAGGAGAGAATGAGAACGCGCCACTGGTAAAATATCAGGGTTTTCATTGGTCTGTTTACGATCGGATAACTTTATTGGCTACCGATATGCCCCGGGGGGGGGGGGGGGGGGGGGGGGGGTTGGGGGGGGGGGGGGGGGTTGGGGGGGGGGGGGGGGGTTAATTCAAGTCCAAAGGTAATTGAAGTTCACGCAGTGTGACTAATTCGATCCAGGTTTACCTAGTCAAGATAATTTCACGTGCACGGTCTTTTTAAGCAGCCCTAGAGGTCGATCATGGATCAAATCGATCCACCATAGGAAACGGCATACATTTTGTGCTATTTTATGCGTTTGAGACATGGTGTTTTCCTCAGTGCATAACTTACTTTTCACAAGTTTATTCTCCATCTGTAAATGTTAGAAAGTCATGCAAATATTTCCATTTTACTGCTAAACTTCACAGTGAACGAGCGCTGCTGCGCGCATGCGCGCTAAACAGACGGAACGCAATAGAAGCGCAATCATTCTAAAATATACATTTCGATAAAATATTTGATGTTGGACATTAAATGTGCCTTATGTACAATTTTAAATCTACAAATAAATGTATTTTTATGATAGTAATTGTAAATGGACTATTGTAATGGGGTAAAACAATACTTTGGGCCAATTACTGAGTTTAGATTTATCTTACCAATTAAAATTTAGTCTGTGCATATTTATTTAAATTTTTAATTTTGTGATTTTAATTTCTGCTCTTCTAATAACCACAGAGGTAATACAGCTTCCAAACAAAACCAGAGAGAAATGTATGTGTATATATATATATATATATATATATATATATATATATATATATATATATATATATATATATATATATATATATATATATATATATATATATATATATATATAAATATAATATATATTATATATTATATATATATATATATATAGCCTAGGCTATATAATACATTTCTCTCTGGTTTTGTTATATATATATATATATATATATTATATAATTTTGGTTAATTGGGACACTTTTTCCCAGTCATTTCAATAGCAAAAAGTGTCCCAATCAACCTGAATTTTACATATATATATATATATATATATATATATATATATATATATATATATATATATATATATATATATATATATATATGTAAAATTCAGGTTGATTGGGACACTTTTTGCTATTGAAATGACTGGGAAAAAGTGTCCCAATTAACCAAAATTATATAATATATATATATATATATATATATATATATAAGACCAGAGTATAGATTAAATATGAGCCTTGGAAAAGGCTAGCTGACTTTATTGTGCTTTGACTACAGTAGGTAGTTCCAGTGAGAACAACAACAATACATGTCACTTCTGCAGGCTGCATCTTACTCAGTCACTCTTTTCATAACTTTGGCTGGCTTTGAAACACTCTCTTGGTATTTCTCCTGCTCTTTGTCTAGCAAAAAAATCACTCATCACTTAATGAAAGATTAAAAATGAAGGCCTGATTATTTCAGGGGCCTTGTCACAGGTCTATTGATTTAGAATTTCTGTGTTACTTTTGCTATATTTTCACACTTAAAACAATGATTTGGTAATCCTCTTGTACTCTTCTGTGCTAAGAAATAATGTCTCCTCATGACAGTCCTCTCCCAAGTGGTTCAATTGTTGTCAGCATCAAGTCTGAGAACGATTCAGTGGGCTATATGAGACTTTTTTTTTTAAGAAATTACTTCTCTTTAAATGTTTTGGTTCATCATACTTATCTTTTAATAAAAAAATGCCTTAAAATTAAAACTTTAAAAAAAAAAAGGCTAGCTGCAAAGTGTAAATCTCCATAGTAACTTAATGTAGATTAATTTAGCCTCCCTTCATGCAACCGAGTCAGAGCTAAATTCAGCCAGGATAACTGGAAAATGACAGCTTAATCCCTTATCTTGCTTTTGTGCAATACCCCCCTGGTCATTTCAATCTTATTTTCTTTGATCCTATTGAAAAATAAACCGTAGAAGACTATAAGGCAGGCATCCGTCTCCGTCACAAACGTGCCCATGTCAACATAACCCAAAACTGTAGCTACTACCTGTTCACATACAAAACCTGAATAGCGGTTACAACGAACATAACATGTTAATAAAATGTTATTTATATAGGCTATTTTAAATTTTTTTTTTTCATCAGTCTAGTTATAAAACACTGTTTTGCTGCCAACACTGGAAACTCTGACTGCAAAGATCTTCAAGGCTCTTTATTTCCTCATCATATTTAATCAAATAGGCTAAATTACATAAATTAAAGTGTATAAAATTATTTTATTTAGAAATGTCATGTTTCTGATTTTTTTTTTTTTATTTGTTAATTCATTATTTAAATAAATAGACCAACAATATTACTTAAAAAAAAAAATCTTTGTCAGGACGACTGGCAACAGCTGGTCTAAAACTGGTCTTAGACACTGTGCACTAAAACTTTAAACACAGACTGAGCACAAATTACATTCATAATCAGTGTGTTTGAACCTGCTCTTGAAATTGAAAAGTCTTCCAGTTATTTGCAGGCTGACGGATGGGTTCTCTCCCACGTCAATGTGAGTTTTTAAAAATCCTTTTTAAAACAGAGAGAAGCTTGTCAGAGAAGCTTACAAACAGAAACGGCAGTGAAGCGGCAAATAGGTAATGACTTTTGTTGCAGTTTGACTTCATGTGTCCTGTGAAACAGAGTGTTTTTTCATTCATAGTGAAGTTGAAAGTGCTCGCTCTTCTCCGAGTGCTCCGCGCCAGTTTTTTGACCTGAGGGAGGGATTCTAGCAGACCAATCAAAGCGCTTGCGGTCCGCGTAGAATTGACGCGTTGTTACATTTTTTAAGAGGTGCACGTCAGGCTACGTCGTATGCTACGCGTGCTACACGAAGCCGCGGTCACACTAGACTTTGAACGTGCGAAATTTATTCGGATGCTGTAACGGTCGTGATATGACGTCATGGTCTACAACGTCTTTTTTATAAACATGAATTCAACACATAACTTAAAGCAATACATTCAAAATGTAAAAATATAGAACCTACTCGACTTTACTGCAAAAAATATAATTCTTTTAATTCAGCCAAGAGGTCATGCCGTGACGAATCGATCTTCTACTGGTCGCACGTCTTCACGTGATGTGAATTCGCAGGTCAGAGTTCACCAAACTTGAACTTTGGAACGCAGCGAAATGCGAAATTCTTCGCACGAGCTTGCGTTTCCGGTCTGACGCATTCGCATGCGTTTGAATGGAAGTCAATGGAACGAAAAGTGCAGTGTGACCGCCCCTTAAGCCGTTGCTACGCCGTACACTCGACACAGAAGTATACACAAATCCGCCGCGAACTCTATGGGCGCCGCCATCTTGCCTGCCGCCATTACTGCGTGCCTGCGAAGTGTGACGGTATGACACATAGACATAATGTCTATGGTGTGACACTTGCCGGTGCCCTCTAATGACATTTCAATGAAAGCGCATCCTGCTCATTAAAGAAAATGTCTGGTGAAAGGGAACATTGGGTAGATGATGTCAGGCAGTGGCCAAAACTTACCGATAAAGGTAATTTATTGACAACATAATGTAATAATGTAATATGTGATGTAATTAAGTGTATTAATTGATGACAACAATAAAACCGAACGCTGTCATTACTAGCTGTGTTGTTAATATGTTCACAAGCTTCACAAGTTTCAAATAATTATTAGGCCATCCTTAAAATTATTCTTGTTTGCCATAACCCGACCGACCCTGTCAATTTAGGACCGACCCAATTAATTATTTTTCCCCCTTTTAGTCCGACCGACTTGCCGATTGTAATTGCGTTAAAACCCACGGATTTTTTTTTTACTCTTCAAACAGCTAATACAAATGCAATAAAATGTGAGACACACGCAATTGACGCTTTTCACACGCTCTCACGCCACACATCCATTTTCTCACGCACAGAAAAATCGCAAAGTAAAGAGGACACAAAGACCGACAGAGCAGGTTACTTATGATCTCAGCTATCAGATTCTGTCAATTTTATTACGAAATTCAAACAATAAATACCGTTTTGGTGCTTGTAAATGTGACATGCTAGAAATACAGATTAAAAAATAGTACAACATCAAACAACGTATAATGTTATGTTCTTGTAAACATGTTTTTCAAAATGGATTTATGTATTCACACTTACCTTCGTCTGAGGTAAATCTCTCAGAAATGACCGAACGCTGTCAGCTAGCAGCCCCACACACAGAACCTGTTTTGGCTGATATGTGTACTGTATTACATCTTTATTATATTTTTACTTATATCATTAAATAAAGTTGTTATTATAATAAAAAATGCATTATATTCAAATTGTTATTTTTAAATAATACTGCCAGCTGATAGGGCTCTCTGTACGTTTACAGCATTAAGTTAGGTGAGTTTTTTTCTTGAGAAAAATTAATGCCTACCTTGTGTAGCCTACCTAATATTTATCCAAATGAGTCAATATTAAATCAAATCACAATAATAATTAAATAATAATAATTGAATAATTTAATTAAATAATAAAAAAGTGTAGTTTACCAAAAATTATAGCCTACCAAGTAAACATTGTAACAGTAACATGTCACTAAACCTAATAAAATTCAGCTTAGTTACTAAAATGTTTTGACAATCACAATACACTTATTGTGATGTGATAAAAAAAAAAAAATAATAAAAAATAATTACATTTTTTACGACCTACCGACCATTTTTTATTTTTTTGGCTGTTACGGCAAACCAAAATATTTTTAAGGATGGCCGTAGCCACGACCAGTTGTAGCAATAAAATACATGTTCTTACAGGTATTCAAGATTATTTTATTAATCATCTGGCATGCGATGAGCTTCAGAACCTAAACTACAGGAGCTCCGGATGGATTGGCCAGATACTGCATACCATCGCAGATGAGCAGCAAGGCACGCAGTAATGGCGGCGCTGCTTTACTTCCGTGTTTCGCCGGATTTGTCTATAAATCAGCCTTAAATCAGCCATTAGAACATACAAGACCAGACACTGTGGTGAGGATGGTGACTGCTTATGAAGGGAGTGCTGAAGAGTGGTAATGATGGTGATGGTCTTCAGGTGCGGTTGATTGATGATCGTGTGCAGGTGAGAAACTGGAGGGATGCTAGGAAACTTAGTGCCGGTGCAGGTGACTGTGACAATAGGCTTGTTCGAGATGCATCGGCGCTGCGCAGACCGATCGGTGTATGACATCAAAGTACCGCGAGAGCGATTCAAAAGCATAAGGAGTCGTCTGGCCTCCAATCGCTCTCGCGGTACTTTGATGTCATTCGCCGATCGGTCTGCGCAGCGCCGATGCATCTCGAACAAGCCTAATCTCTTACATCCAATCTACACTTTGTTGTTTATTATGGGATAATTCATGAGTTTCAGTCAGAACTCAGACAGAGCCCGAGCACTGAACGAAACTCTTTGTTTCAGCCATGACTAATTTGAATGCTTCTGATTGGTTATATGCGGCAGTCGGCTGGATCGAATAAACTAAGTATGTTTACGAAGTTTCAAAGTTTGTTTAAACAATATTGGAAAATTCATGGAAATTTATTTGACATAAATATTTTGAAACATGACTTTTCCAAAACTTTCTGGTTTATGTATTTTTCTAAAACTTTTCCAGGCCTGGAAATCGCTGTTTTAAAATTCCATGACTTTTCCAGGTTTTTATGACAGCACGAACCCTGCTGATTGCTTAACACAGCTGTCAATCACACACTTCTAGCATTATGCAAAACACATTTTATTTATTTTAGTATTTGAGATGTTGTAATAATTTAGCAATTATGTAAAAATAGATTAAACAACAATTATTTAACAAACATTATATTTGTATAATAAAGGGGGGATTTCCTGCGAATGTGTTGAATGCGTTCCCAGTCGCTTCAAACCGCAACTGGCTTAACTGCATGTTCAAGCTTAAAGATTGTTGCAATATGCAAAGACTGAATTGCTATTTGACTGTACCAGTCTTTTTATGGACTCTAAAATTTGTGTGTACTTTGTTTCAGGTGTGAATTTCGATTGGAGGATCCCCCTGTCAATCTGCTGGCTTAAGGTTCTGACACAAGGGATCGCGCCACCAACCGCACCAACCTTCAAAGGCGACATTCGATACAGACTCTGGGTTGGGAAAGAGAATGCACACTCTGTGAGGCTGGTTTTCTCATTTGAGAGACCAGTCTGAGAAACTGATCAATGTCTGCGGGTTCACTGCTATTATCTGGTGGTTGGATCAGTTCTCTTTTTTTTCTTTGTGGTCGTGCTTGTGTTTGTTTGTGCTTGTGTGCTTGATACATGCTTGATGCGAAATGTTAAATGTTTATGACCACTCTACTTGTGAAATCTTCATCTCATGTCCTGGTTAAACACCATGTAGCCTGGCGGGAGAGGTTGTGAGTCAGGTAAGCAGGTTGCGACCTACACTTACATACATAGTTTCAACTAATGTATTAGACACACAAGGGTTAGGAGTGGTGCTAATTATGTAAGTTTTTGTTTGTTAAGTAGTATAGTTTAGTTATAGCATCTTGTACGCTGAAGTTATTTCTTTCTACATCTTTTGTTGTTAGTTAGTTTAGTTCCTTAACTTTAATTGGAGGGTTTTTGTTATATTCAGTTTTTTTATTTAAAAACTGAGTTTGAGTTTTACAACGCTGTGGGAATGCCTCTGCATGATTGCGTCTTAAACTATGTGTAAAATCAGTCCAGTGGCATGACGGAATGTCATAGGTGTGTGATGTCATCGACCAGGAAACTAAAAAGCATACCCAGACCAAACAGTGTTAGCTTCTCTGTCTTCAGGAAGTGATCTGTGTTCTGCCAGTCCTATTTATTGTTGTCTGTCTACCATCATTCAATTATTATTGTCATTATAGCGAGCAAACAGCAATTCAAATTGTGTGATCCTCCTTGTCCTCACTTCATCCCGGGCAGGGATAGACACGATTTATGCGTTGTTTGTTTGAGAGTGAAGCATGCTCAAGCCTGCCTCAAGGAGGCTGGCCGTGAACAATGTGAGCTTCTTCCCCTGAGAACGCTCCGCTCCCACTGGTCGCTGTTTGAGGAGGGCGACCTGGCAAGTTGCTGAGGCACAGAGGCGGCTACAATCATAGGGTTCTCAAATGGATCTAGTAGTGGGGTTAGAGACGGATCCTGCCCTATCTCTGCATTCACCTGCTTTTTCCCGGGATTTGGAAGCAGGCATTGCGGTTCCTTCCATCTTAGGGGAAGCACAAGCTGGTTGAACCAGCTTTCTGGTTCTGGTTCTGAGGAACTGGATGTTGAAAGCATGAATCCTGGGGACTCACACCTCACACTCCAGCTTATGAGAAGTTGATGGAGCTCATAACTTGTGCTGTTGCCAAGTTAAACATACCAATTAAGCAGGCATACCAGGCTGACCTGCCTGGAAACATTGATGAGGGTGGGGGAGCACTGAAGCTGTCAAAGAGCTGCGTTGAGCAACCGATTTATCCCTCCGGGCCACAGAGGAGAGGCACAAATACATCGGCCAGGCTATGGCGACAGAGAGGCATCTGTGGCTCAATTTATCAGGCATCAAGGAGCGTGATAAAAGCTTTCTTCTTTATGCCCTCGTCTCCCCTGCGGCCCTCTTTGGCGACACAGTTACAACTGTTGTTGAGAGGTTCCAAGAGTCTAGGAAGGAAGCTGCAAGCAGCAGTCTTATCAAAGTTTCTTCCTTTTAAAAACACTCCTGTTCTCTTTCTCCTTGCCATCATGTCTCTCAAGAGAATTGGAGACCTGCAAGCCCTTTCGGTATCTCATTCATGTTTAGACTTTGCTCTAGGCATGGTCAAAAGCCTTTCTTCACCCTAGACCGGGGTATATATTCCTAAGGTTACCACTAATGTGGTTAGAACTATTACTCCCCACACACCTTTGTGAGGTTTTACAACCTAGATTTGGGTTCCGCCACTGGGACCAGTGTGCTCTCGTCCTAGTGTGCATGATTGGGTTTCACACAACCAGTAAGGCGATGTTTGTATAAACGTTCCCACAGTGTTGAAGACTCTGGTGTAACCATGGTTTCCTGAGTAGGGAATGAGACACTTCGTCACGTTGCCATACTTCCTGCATGCCTGTGATCGTCTTACTTCAGCCAAGGTCTGGGTATTATTTATAGTTTCCTGGTCGATGATGTCACCCGCCTATGACGTTCTGTCACACAATTGGACTGATTTTATTTTTTGTTGCTTACTACTTGAAAAGCTGCACTATTTAAAAGGACTCACAATGTCATTAATTTAGTAGTGTTCTAAATTTTATTTTAGTTAGTTACTCTTCAACAATTAAAATGACAATTAGAGTAAATTCAAAGCACATCAGTCTTTTTTGTGTTTTTGCAGTTTTGTACTAGTTTTTTGTACCCACGCAGATGTAAAGAATCATAACATAAGATAAGATTAGCCAGCAGCTTGACAGCTGAAAGAGGAAAAAACATTATTCTTCCTAGATACAGCAGCGTCACAGTGTCTAGTCAATTCTTGAGTGGATAAACACCCTTAGAGGAAATAATACACTTTTTTTCACCTCAGTTAAATATTTATCTGATGTTTGATCTCTCATTGATCAAGATGGAGCTGCACAGAACCATTCTCACCCTTACCATTGTTCTCTCAAATGGTGCTGCATGTAAGTTTTTAAAATTAATTGCTTGTATTAATTTGTATTATTGTATTATTAAAGTAAGTGGTAAAATTGCAAACTTGTGTTGTTATAAATGATCAGTCATTAATTCATACAATGCTTGTGGATTTGAATGTTTCCTTCAGGCAGTCATTGTTTAAAGAAATTATTATGTAGGCTAATGTAATCAGAATATTCGGTTTGTTTATTTTTAAATCACTTTGGTATTATCCACAAGGAAGTGGAACTTTTCAAAACTCAGTATAAATATGTAATGAGAACATTAAACTTAATGAGTACTTTTCAAAACTCTAGACTCAATTAGTAAAACCCAATAGGGAATGATGTTCCTTCAGTTTAACAATTACAACAATCAGTTAATTCAAAAGCAAAGCAATACCATTGCAAGATATACAGTACATTTTAAATCTATGGTGCCCAGTAAGAGAGGTTCGATTCACTTAGTTTTGTTGTGGCCATGACATTAACTTGTGGGAATGTGATGTGAAGTCATGGCCTTAATTATGTAATGCCAGGTGTGCCTAAATTATAGATAAATAAATAGATAAATAAATAAATATACAAAGAAATGTTAAAAAACACAAAGAAATAAATATACAAAGAAATGTAATATATATATATATGTATATATTCATACTTTTATTTCTTTATGTATAATTGTATTTTTTTCACATGTATTTTTCATTTATTTATTTTTACATGTATTCTACATGTATGTCTACATGTAACTCACCCCGCTCCCACAGTAATTAACAGAACGCCTGACCCATCATTCGACAGCAGCACTAATTTAATTCAGACTCGACCTGACCCGTTTGACAAACACCCGAACTGCACCCACATTAAATCTACTACATCAGTTAGCCTAGAGAAAAATCATTTATATTCTCATGTTATACAAGATATCAAACATTAGGCATTCTGAGTTGATGCATTTAAGAAAAATTAAAATACACACAGCCCAACATGTTAACAGAAAAAAAGACGAGAACGTGCATCTGTCGTGTAAACAATACTACATCATGTGAACAATCTGCCCATACAGGCTATTTTGAACAAATAATAAATCGCACCATAGGATATACATTACACCCACTTAGAGGTCTAAAGGCCATTGATTAATCTTAATTAAACTATAGAAAAATATTATGTAGGCTTATTTGGCAACAGCATTGAGAGAGATAATTACACACGGTGCTTGAGGTTGCTATGTAAAAAAAGAATGTACTCAGTTGTCGATAATTTCAGCAGATTCTACAAAAATCCAACACAGGTGAAGTCTCTCTTGCTTGCTGTGTTTGATGCTGGTATAGCAAGGATAGACCTTGTGATCTGAGCTAAGTTGGGGAATAAAACTGCATGCTCCTTCCACCAAGACAGCACATCAAAAGAGTCATCCTTTGGTGTCTTGAAATCGATATATGCAGTTCCCTACTCTGCGTTTACTGCATATGGGGAACCGTCACTCGTGACAGGTGTTCGAAATGCCATGAATCAAACCACTCCAATCCTATTGGCCGGCGACAGCCTATGACGCCATTACGACGTGAACTGTGACGTATAAAGGGAGCGCCTGAGGAAGCAGTCAACATCTTTTCGTCTTTTCGGGACTGTCTTGTTCGTGCCATTGTTTCACAGACTCCGGCAGGGATGACTCCATTTATGTCTGCAAACGTTCAGGAGAATGTGTTTATCCGTATCCCAGGGGTTTGACATTTGGTTTACACGTTTCTGCCATTTTTCTATCTGGAGAGGAGCAAACGCATAGACGGGGTTTGAAGGCGCCATCTGTGTGTCTATTGTCTATTGTCTATTGTTCACTGTGAGCGTCTCTCCTATCGGGATGCTCCGTTCTCATTTGATGCTCTTCCCAAGGGAGGAGGTGTCTGCATCTCTGCCTGGTGATTCTAGCCCCATGTGTGCTGAGGAAATACAGCGGCTGCAATCATAGGGCTCCCAGGTGAGAGAGGCGAGAATGAGTGGCACGGATGTCCGTGTTTAACGTCACCGCGTCCGATAGCGAGTGCTCCTCTGGCTGATGGGTGTGGAGCTGCTGTGTTTTTGGGACACACTTTTCGGCGGGCTGCAGCTGCTGTGAGAGTGCGTTTAGAAAGGGGCCATGCGTGGACGGCTCGACGAACGGTTCTTTTCTGTCCATGAATGTTGCAGCTCCCATAGACTTTCCATTCTCTCCTGATCTTTACATTTGAGATCGGGACGGCATGTAAAACCCCTTAGTTGTTCAAATTTGGATCTGAGCCAGACAGACGGGAGGAGGAAGAAGAGAGAGTAATGGGTGATTGATTGTAAACACTGTTGCGTTTATTATCGATCCCCCAGCAATTTAAAAGGAGATTTATGTCTACCCTCTTCTCTTCTTCTTTCTCCTCCCATACATATATATTTTCTATCATGCTCAGATACTTCTTATGGTCAGACTGATGGCTGGGCCCAAAGTAATGATTTCTGTTGGCCTGCTTTTTCGGCTTGATAATGAGAGGATCTTTTAGGCCTTTTTTCAAATATAAAAGAGAGAATATTAGTATTTTCGGTCTTTTAGCCGCAGGAATATGAGATGGGTCTATTTTATGTTTTTAAAATAAGACCTTGTTTTCCTGGGCATGTAGTTTATCAGGAGGCTGGCCCATCTTGAGCTTAGGCTCTAAGACAGGGCCAGAGGCCCAGTATGGCCGCTCAGGCACCACCTCTTTTCAGAGAAGGCGCTGAGACGGCTGGACTCTAGGAGGAAGAACCAGGTTTGAGGAGGTGATTGATCACATTCACCAATAGCATCTGTGATCGATTCCCTCTCATTCCGGGGGCAACATTGCATTTGCCCTCGCCCCTTCTTCCTCCGCCTCCTGAGTTTGAGATCTGTCTACTTGCTCAGGTGCTTCTTTTACAGTTAGGCTGTCGGCTGGCCCTTTTGATAATATTTTTTTCCAAAATCCGCCTTCTGGCTTGATAGTGAAAGTGCTTTTAGGCTTAAAAGAACAATTGATTTCATTCTTCTTCATACATTAAAACAATGAGGGAGAATCTTCGTTCTACAAGCCATAGGAAGGTAAGCTGGGTCTATGTTTTTATGTTTAGAAAAAATGTAGACCTTGTTTTTCCTGTATAGCTTTCCTGAGCATGTAGTCAGTAAAGTTAGAAGGGGTTCTTTTGGGCAAAATTATTAGGTTGGCTAATTTTGGCATGTAGGCTGCTTAATGGCCGCTGTTTTGTAGCCTCCTGTGTTAGAGTAGCTTCTCAGCTAATACTTTAGTTTGGTTTGTGTTAGCACTCTTCACTTCAGTTATTTGTGTGCAGGAATGCTTATCAGCGCCTGACACTGTTTGATTGCAGTGCTTCATTTTCTCCTCATATTTGAAGGATTCAAAATGAACCCCAAGCTTTGCTTGGCCCAGTAGGCCTTAGCTAGTGGCTAGGCTAGAGCTAGGTTTAGGTGTTTGTTTGTTACATCACCCTTATTATTACTATCCCTGTGAGATTGTATAGTTCCTAGTTCTGGCCTCCTCCTGAGGGAGTTGCTGGCCGTAAGCCTATTTCCCCTACGATGTGAAAATGTAGGTGCTATGGCTGAGGTTAACAGCTAAGGTTATAGGCTGTTATTAGCCTTCCTGGTGCTGTTTTTTTCCCAGGTGGTAGGCCCTTGAGAAGATAAGTTATGCAGTGCTGCTAGGCCCCACTTTTTAGAACTTTGTCATGCTTATAATGTCTTCATATGAGCCCCTTGAATTATATTCAAGTTTGAGCATTCAGTGCTAAATGTTTTTAGCCTTCGGACTCAGATCTGTATTGAACCCTAGTGCTGTCACAGGTTAGCGCCTGTTTCTGTGATAGCAGGCTGTGATTAGCCTCTGTCTATGAACGTGGTGTTTTGTTGTCCTCCCCGGTTAGGGTTTGTGTTAAGGGTTAAGTGTAAAGAGACTTATTCTGGTTAGAATAGTATGATCTGTGTTAGCTCCCGGTCGATCATGACCACAGCAGCTGTTTTACATATGCTGTTAGATTGTTAGCTCTTTTTGGGTAGCCTTTTTCTTATACAGCTTGTTTCTCGGATACTGTTGGTTTATGATCACGAGTTGGCTCACATATCTTAGCACTGCCTCAGGCTTATGCTCATGTTTGTTTGAGGTGGTAGGCCTTATGGGCCTCCCTTAGACAGTGACTACGTTTACATGGACAGCAGTAATCCGATATTAATACGATTAAGACAATACTCTGATTAAGAAAGAACCATGTAAACAGCGATGTTTTATTACCTTAATCCGACTAAAGTCATACTCGAAGTAAACACAAATCGAATTAAGACAGGTGGAGTATTCCTATTTTAGTCGCATTATTGGAGTGCATTGTAGACATGTACACACCTTAATCACACTATTAACGTCATGTGGGAGTTTTTGCCACATTTTTACAGAGCCCCACACATGAGAGAGAAAATAAATAGTAGCCTGGGCTAAATCGTGCGAACGATTTACTAATTTGTTCCCTCTATGTATAAATCGAGGGAACGAATTAGTAAATCATGCACACAATTTATTTATTTATTCTTGCATGTCATGTGCGGGCTCCGTATATATTTGCACGTATTGCATGTCAAATAATTAACTGCACTTGAGTTGAAGCTTTCGTAAGATTAAAAATGAAAACTCCCAAAACTGTATATGGCACAAACTGTATATGGCACGAACTGTGTGGTGATGATACGTGAAATTCTGTAGAGAACGTCGGACAGCGTGCTGTGGGGACGTAATGACGTTTGCCATTAATCGATCTAAGTTCTATAACATGTAAAATGGGAACATGAATGGAATATTCTAAAAGCAACTCATGTAAACACCTTAATCATAATATTGTCTTATTCAGAATAAGGTCAGTAATTAGATTACTGCTGTCCATGTAAACGTAGCCAATGACAGCATGTTTATGTGAACTATGTACATTGCCTGTTGGAATGTGTAGGCTTAGCTTGGGCTGTGTAGCTAGTTACCCACAATTAGCTTGTTGGGTCTAGAGCTGGTCCCCCTTTTAGCTTGGGCCCTTTATATGGTGCTCACTTGGCCTAGCACTGCCTCAGGCTTATACTCATGTTGTTTGAGGCAGAAGGCCTTGCAGGCCTTCCTTAGACCATGATAGCATATTATGTGTACTGGGTACTTTGCTTGTTGGAATGTGTACATCTAAGCTCAGATTGTGTAAGCTATTTGCCCTCAGTAAACTTTAGGGTTTAGTGCTGCCCCTTTTTTGTTACTCGGTTCTATTTTGCTCCTAGAATTTAGTGGCCACTAGCTGACACCGCATGTGACAGGTAGGCCTTAAGGGCCTCCTTTGGGAGCATGCTGGCATGTACCTTTTTTGAGTTTTCTCTGACAATTTTTACTGTAAACGGTAAAAAGGGATTTGTGTCACTAACTGGCCAGGGCTCGGGCTGACTGATGACCTCCTTTGTAGTCAGACTGTTTAGCCTGAACCTTGATAACACTGCCACGAGCGGATGCCACGTGTCTGCTGAGGTTATAGGCCCATGGGGCCTTCATTAGCACTCTGAGGTCTGAAAACGCGCCGGCTCGTTTTGCAGGGTTTTTTTCACATTGCATCAAAACAGACTTAAAATACTCTGTCATTTTTTGTCATAGAGACATAAGTAATACATCAATTGAAACTATATAATATCTCCTTTTATTTGTATACACTCAGAGTAAAAACAAAATGTTGTGCTTTTTGTAAAATAAAGAAAACTAACATGATGCGTGATCTCTCATCTCCCTCTAAACTAATGCGGCCACACCCACGGAGCCAGCGCTATTCACAGGCAAATTCAGAGGCAACACATGCATACATCGTCTCAATCGTGTATTTATTGCCTTGAAAAGTGTTTATCTGGATGTAAAAGCCATGGCTAGCGATCTCTGGAAGACATGCAGTTAGTTCCTGTTTGTTTTCTTCTATTGATAAAATAGAAGAAAACACCTCCGGTGCAGTATGAATTGTAAAACACCATTCATGGAATATCCTCTTCTTCTTTGAATTTGTGGACTAAAAATGTACAGAGAGCGCCCTCCGGCTGCAGTATGAATTGCAAACACCAGCACTCATAGAGATAACAATGAATATTAAATAAAAAATAACTCCTCTGTATAGAAAATTTACATAAACATATGAGAATCCTATATTTCTCCAAATGTGCATGCTTTTAAACTAAAAGCCTATATTCAGACTCTTTGCATCAAAGAAATGCATTATATTTTAAAGTATAATATAAAACCATTATTTTATATTGTAATAATATTTTTCTGTATGTTTCTATACCATGATGAGCTTGAGACATCACAGAAGTTTTTTTTCACAGCCTACCTGACTGAAATGCCTCATTAATATGCAAGTCATTTCAGGTCATTACTATGCAATTCTTTTGTTTTCTCAGGTGAGAATGGCCCATTATTCATGGAGATCCATGCCTCCACGCATACTGTGTTTCTTGGCAAAAAGTGTCTTACAAAAACTAAATCAATATATTGTTATAAATGAAAGAGTACTCAGCATAATTTTTACATAATTTTGACACAGATTTAATATACTTTTATTGGCCTTATTTCAGTGACTTAAGTTTTTTGTTTTTTCAATAACCACGCATAAACGTTATTCCTTCAAAAACACAAACATGTACATACATGTTTCTCACATATTATGGTAGCCTAGTTTGTGCTGAATACAGTGTAATGACACTTGTGTCATTAATATGTTTATGAACAACTGAAAAAAGCACAAATGTCAGGGCATGTCAAAACTTCTCCAGGCCCCAAATCAGCCTCAGACTCCAGAGGGTTAAAGAGTAGAAAGGTGCTTTTACTGAGTACACTGCTCGTTGGATTGTGTTGGACGGGCTGTTTTGTGGGCACTCACAGCTACCAAATTACTTGGTTGGTCATGCGCTCAGCATGCTATGTTTTCAGTCGAATGGTCTTATGGGCCATCCTGAATACCACCATATGAATTGGGTTCTTGTTGTGATATTAGTTCATTTGTAAGAACTTTAGTTATGTTGCAGGCCCTTTCTGGTTGGCCTCCATGACTATGTGCCTACAGTATGGTCAGTCTGTTAGGTTGAGCTTTGTACTTTCCTTTGGGTTGACAGTGTAATTGTGCTTAGCTCCCTAAGCTGGTCATTGGTTGTAGACTTCTATGAAGTCTCCCGTTCAGACTAGCCCCAGGCTGATTTGTGCTCCCCTATACCAGGGCTTTTCTAGCGCACGGCTCCCTCAGTGCTTTAATCAGACACTGAGTAGATCCTAGAATGTGTTTTTTTTTTACTCCCCTCGATATGAGGGTTTATAGCGCTCAGCTGAGTTCTGCCTTCCAGGATGCCCGTCTCTGCGCGTGGGTTTGAGTTGTTTACTGCTCTTCTGCAGTCGCTCTTATCTGCTCTCTTCTTTGAAGAATGCACTTTGGAGATTCTGTATATCAGACAGGGCTGGCCCAGACTATGTTTGGCTTTCGCTAGATTAGTATAGCCTCCTTGGTGGTGTTGAGGGTGACTTTGTTCCCCTCTAGTGACTGGCCGGGGTTCATTTTGGTTTCCTGGCCACATTCCCTTTAAGGGACCACTTTCCATGGATTGCTGGTCCCAGATGCCTTGAGCAGCCTTGGAAGACTTTCTTCGGAAGGCTTATTTTAGGCTCAGCTTGGGCTGTTGGCCATAGGGAATGCTGTCACTGACAGCCTTGGGGGGGTTGCTCCCGGCTTTTTCTGTGGAACTGACGGACGTTTGTCCAGACATTTGGCATGCACTCTCCTCCAGCATGGTGGCGTGGTGTAGTGAATTAACTCAAATGGTTAATATTAATAATTATTCATAACTCAATAAGATTTATTAATTATGATTAATTATGAATATGTAAATCTGTTAATCAGATTAACTGGATATAGCTACATTAATCTTAATATTACAATCAATTAACCTGTTGTCCAGGGGACACTCAGTGTTGATTGTTTAATAATTCTAAGAAATGTTCATTTCCAGGTTATGGAAAAATAACATTCTAATTGTACCATGCTACTTAGAGCCTAAGTTCGGGATCTAAATCACTTAAGAGGCAATTTATTTGCAGATGGAGTCAGAACCAAACATGTATTGTGCACAATCTTTATTAACTAACTCACAAAAACATAACTAAACTAACAAACACATAACATACAACAAAGGTCACACACATATGTACTGCAGGTAAGAATGAGTAATGATAAGGTTGAACCGGAGAAGGTACTGTTACTAGAGCTATAGGAAAAAGTCAAAGACAGTCTGGAAAGGAATCATCAGTTTCTTCAGCAATGGCAAAGGTAAGTCTTACAAATTAATACTAAATTGCTGTTTAGTGTTAAAATGTACGATACTTGCAAGATGCCTTTAGGCTGAGGAGCATCAGATCGCCAGGTAGAGGAGAGATCTTGAGGATTTCGTCTGAAGTTGTTGCCAGTCATTTCTATGTTGGATGTTGAGCACATGGCTAGTTTGTAGGCCGAGGCCTACAGGCCTTGCACGCCTGGCTTAGGCCGGCTGCAAGGAGATCTGTTTGGAAAAGGAAAAGAGAGGGAGTGGCATTTTTCGCTGGCTTTTAACCTCTAGTCAAAGTCACACCTCTCAGCTGTTGACCGGACCAATGAAGATGTTGTAATTCCGGGTGCCTCCCACCCCCCCCCCCCCCCCCCCCCCCCCGTCGGGGCTTTTACGACTAAGCAGATTAACAAGCTGGGTTTTTGAATAAGAACTATTAAAGATTCTTGTAATACTGACGTGTTGCACAGGTATGGACATACCACATACACAAGCATTTAAATCTTCCTACTACGAACGGATAGACACTAAACATGGCATGATTGAAGTTACCTTAAATGTATCATAAAACATACACATACATACGTGAACACCATGATTGCAATACAGCAATGGTGATAATGGATAATATTTCATTTCCTGGGATTGTGCATGTTCATTTATAGAACAGTCTATCTATACATTAATGCAAGAGAGTCTGTGTTATGTGTGGATAATGCAGGAAAGATGCACATTTTTGTGTGTCTCTTCTCTGCTCTCCATGCGGCATTTATTGGTGCAATAAAACTGGTAACTGAGAACTTCTCGGGGGATGGGGACAGTCAGATCCCAGAGTGAGCTTAAAACTATTGGTGAACTAACAAATAATTGTGTCTGATTTGTCTCAGTCATTACAGTGGGTATATCTTTCCCCATATGCGGTAAACACAGTAGAGTTCCCTTTCGAAAGGGAACGTCTCAAGGTTACGTATGTAACCATGGTTCACTGAGAACAAGACTCTGTGTTGCCCTGCCATGCTTCGGGCTGCCTGCTGAACAGTCCCAGAAAGAGTAGGTGTTGACTGCTTCCTCAGGCGCTCCCTTTATACGTCACTGTTCGCGCCGTAATGACGTCATAGGCTGTCACCAGCCAATAGGACTGGTGTGGTGTGATTTTTGGCATTTCAAACACCTGTCACGACTGACGGTTCCCCATATGCGTTAAACGCATATCTCGTTCCCTGTTCTCAGGGAACCATGGTTACATACGTAACCTGAGACGTTACTTCACCCTGGCACTGAGGGGTTGCCTCATCACTCGAGTCTTCCACATCTGATTAAATATAATTTATTTATCAAAAAAATCCTTGTAAAAAGTATCACAGGTTATAAATTTATTTTAACTGTAATAATATTTCACAATATTACTGTTTTTTTCTGTATTTTTGATAAAATCAAATTTGATCAAATGTCCCTGATAGTTACTAGTGCACTAGTTTCCTTGGTTGTTATAGTTACGGGTTATTAGTGCATCTTGTGCATATCATCAGGTTCATCGGGTGACTTTTACGGTGTGGTACAAACATAACATACAAAAATATAGCTAGACCCATATGCACAATTTATCATTACAAGATTGCGATCTCAATTCAAACTCATATGCGATCTTATTCCTAAATGACAGTGATTACACTTTGTCTAACCTAAAATTATGATCAATATTTAAACTTTAGCACTGCCTGATCCAGAGAGCACAACAGGCTATGTCTGAAATAGCTTCAAAACCAGTGTTTTCAACCTCACAGTATTGTTATTTCTGTGTTGCAAAAATCAAATTGTAATTAAAGAATTGGGATAGCCACAATCAAAATGAGCAAATGACCAGTAATACACGCTTCAGATAAAGATATCTATGTCACGATCGATAGTGTGAGTGCCCTATCTGCCACTTGAGGGCACTCCATCCTGGACTCTTTCACCCATTGACTACACTACCCATAACGCACTGCCGGACTCATTATCCCTTTATCACTTCATTACCACCAGCTGTCATGCATCATTTAATCAGTGTCTGTCTATTTATACCCTGTCTGTTTCTGTTCACTTCCTGGAGTTTTCAGTTCACTTAGGGGGACCCCACCTAATCTACCAGGCAGTGTACATGCTCCAGCCCATGAATCCGTTCCAGAAGTCACAGGGGAGGTAGGCACTGAGCTTCTGCTTAACCCTGGTAAGAGGAGGAGGAGAAGGAGGAAGGTTCCCTTCTTCCCCCAAGGTCCAGAGCCCGCTCCAGCCAGTGAGTCCACTCCAGAGCCCGCTCCAGCCAGTGAGTCCACTCCAGAGCCCGCTCCAGCCAGTGAGTCCACTCCAGAGCCCGCTCCAGCCAGTGAGTCCACTCCAGAGCCCGCTCCAGCCAGTGAGTCCACTCCAGAGCCCGCTCCAGCCAGTGAGTCCACTCCAGAGCCCGCTCCAGCCAGTGAGTCCACTCCAGAGCCCGCTCCAGCCAGTGAGTCCACTCCAGAGCCCGCTCCAGCCAGTGAGTCCACTCCAGAGCCCGCTCCAGCCAGTGAGTCCACTCCAGAGCCCGCTCCCGCCAGTGAGTCCACTCCAGAGCCCGCTCCCGCCAGTGAGTCCGCTCTAACCAGTGAGCCTGCTCAAGAGCCCGCTCCGGTCAGTAAGTCCGCTCCAGCCAGTGAGTCCATTTTGGGTGAGCCACTGCCTCACCCTCATAAGCGGAGGAGAAGGAGGAAAAGGGCTTCCTCCGTCCTACAAGGCCTGGAGACCACTCCAGTGGCTGTTCGTGGGTTCTCCAAGCGCCTTGCCCTGCCGGCGCCACCGAAGCGCCTTGCCCTGCCGGCGCCACCGAAGCGCCTTGCCCTGCCGGCGCCAACTAAGCGCCTTGCCCTGCCGGCGCCAACTAAGCGCCTTGCCCTGCCGGCGCCAACTAAGCGCCTTGCCCTGCCGGCGCCAACTAAGCGCCTTGCCCTGCCGGCGCCAACTAAGCGCCTTGCCCTGCCGGCGCCAACTAAGCGCCTTGCCCTGCCTCCTGAGCAGCCAGAGCCGGCCACGGAAACCGTCACAGAGCTGCCCGCTCTCCCTGAGACGGCCATGGAGCACCCTTGGTCAGCCCTGCCGCCTCCGCCGCCACCCAGATCTTCTGCCCTGCCGCCGTCCAAGCCTTCTGCCCTGCCGCCACCGCCCAGATCTTCTGTCCTGCCGCCGTCATCCAAACCTTCTGCCCTGCCGCCGTCCAAGCCTTCTGCCCTGCCGCCACCGCCCAGATCTTCTGTCCTGCCGCCGTCATCCAAGCCTTCTGCCCTGCCGCCGCCACCCAGGCTTTCTGCCCTGTCGTCACTGCCCAGGCCGTCTGAACCGTTGGAACCAGCCTGGTCAGTTCCTCCGGCACCACCCTGGCAATCAGCCAGGACTCCAGACCCGCTGGAACCAGCCTGGTCAGTTCCTCCAGCGCCACCCTGGCAATCAGCCAGAATTCCAGACCCTCTGGAACCTGCCTGGTCAGTTCCTCCAGCGCCACCCTGGTATTCAGCCAGGACTCCAGACCCGCTGGAACCAGCCTGGTCAGTTCCTCCAGCGCCACCCTGGCAATCAGCCAGAATTCCAGACCCTCTGGAACCTGCCTGGTCAGTTCCTCCAGCGCCACCCTGGTATTCAGCCAGGACTCCAGAACCGCTGGAACCAGCCTGGTCAGTTCCTCCAGCGCCACCCTGGCTCTCAGCCAGGACTCCAGAACCGCTGGAACCAGCCTGGTCAGTTCCTCCAGCACCGCCCTGGCTATCTGTGGGGCACCCTGGATCTGACCCGCCATCCCTCCCCCTGATCCTCCTCCTGTCCACCTCCCTCCTGAGTTGTGTTTTTGTTTTGTCTGGTGGAGCGTCTGGTAGCCGCTCCTTTGAGGGGGGGTAATGTCACGATCGATAGTGTGAGTGCCCTATCTGCCACTTGAGGGCACTCCATCCTGGACTCTTTCACCCATTGACTACACTACCCATAACGCACTGCCGGACTCATTGTCCCTTTATCACTTCATTACCACCAGCTGTCATGCATCATTTAATCAGTGTCTGTCTATTTATACCCTGTCTGTTTCTGTTCACTTCCTGGAGTTTTCAGTTCACTTTCCCGGTCTGTGTTGTTTCCTGTTTCCCGTGTTTTGTTATTTTTGATGGACTGATACCTGGCTTTTGACCCATGCTTGTTGTGGACTACGATTTTGGATTTCCCTAATAAATTACCTGCAATTGGATCTGTCTCTCGTCTCCGTGTGTGAGTCCGTGACAATCTAGGCCTATTACATTATTACACCAGTAGGTGGGGACCAGTGACTGTTCAAATTTATTTGATTCATAAATTTCTACAATTCATTTCTTTAACATATCAAATTCAGCTTAATGAATATTCTTTTAAATATAGACTCATTTATAATGTTTTAACCCTCTATGGTATGCAATATGATATCAATGAGGAAAAAATATGTGTTGTTTTTCCTGCTTAAAATTGGACACTTTAACAATATAAATAAACTTTTTCATAATTTTTCAATTTATTTAATTTTTATAAGTTTGTTGCCTCGAGGCAACATTATACCACAATGGAAAAATTTAAACATTTGGCATTTTCATGTAGAAAGAAGAAATGTATTTATTGAAAACATCAATTTCTTTAACTACACACTTGAACAAACAAATTTATCTAGTTTTTAATGTATTAAAAGTTTCATATTTTATAAAAAGTAACATTTTATATCCAGCTGTTGCCCTGAGGCAACATTGTACCATAGTGGAACACAAGTATTACCAAACCATCATATTATTATGTTATTATATCAAGTTATCATATCCATCTTCATCCCCATCTTCTCTCTCACCCTCACTCTCTCCCTGATGGATTGTCACTATGATTTCATCTTCCTCATCATATTATATGACTATATTACAGCGCATTTACAGAGTTCACACAGCTAATATAACCCTCAAATGGATCTTTACAAGATGTTCGTCATGCATGCTGTATGCACGCTTCGAATTCTGTGAGTAAATTAATTATTTTGGATGTAAACGTTTGATTCTGAAAGAGTTTGAGGCTGTGCTCCGTGGCTAACGGCTAAAGCTACACTGTTGGAGAGATTTATAAAGAATGAAGTTGTGTTTATGAATTATACAGACTGCAAGTGTTTAAAAATGAAAATAACGACGGCTCTTGTCTCCGTGAATACAGTAAGAAACGATGGTAACTTTAACCACATTTAACAGTACATTAGCAACATTCTAACAAATCTTTTAGAAAGACTATTTACAAATAACACTAAAAATATCATTATATCATGGATCATGTCAGTTATTATTAGGGATGTCCCGATCAGGTTTTTTTTGCCCTCGAGTCCGAGTCATTTGATTTTGAGTATCTACCGATACCGAGTCCCGATCCGATACTTCCATAATACATAAAAAAGAATAAAGAAGAGTGAAAAAACAGATCCAGGATGTTCCTTATTTTTTTATTTAATTCTCCTTATTCTCCAGACTACCGCCCCGCATTTTGCGGAACACTCCCGAAATTGGGAGCTTTGTCCCCCTAGACTTAGCTAAGTAGGCTAGTGTCCCGCATTTCATTTATGTCTGTAATTTTTTTTTTTTTAATACCTGAAATTACAATACAACAGTAAGAAAAATAATAAAAACTGTGACTGGTATTTAAAAATCTATTTGTGCAGCCGTTATATTCTAGCTGTGAAAATAACCAACCAATGCAATCATAGAGAGAGTGGACATCAACTGAGTGGACAGCGCAAAGGGATAAGAGCGGGCCTCATCAAAGTCGGTAAACACAACTACACCAGCAAGGATTTCATCTCACATACTAGATAAGAACCTCAAGAGCTGCTCAAAGCTGCCTAAAACGATGATTTAAAGCATGTAATCATCCATTCTGATGGCAAATATTTCCAACGAACGGCGGCGATCAAGCGCCACACACGGAAATGGTCGAGCTGCACCTAAGGAAAAACGAGATATTCTCCATTTGTTTTAACCAATACAAAATTGCGACGTTCAGACACGACTTTCTTCTCACGTTTATAGTTCATTTAATGCGGGTTCTATGGCGTTATTATAATGAAAAATGTCGAGAGCGCATTATTGTATCACGAGAGCGCATCAAATGCGCGAGCAATCTCTCCGCTCACAGGCAGTTTCCTTTGCACAAAACTGGACGCGCCCGCGCTCTTGCTCAGATATTACATAAGCGCGCTCAAACTCTGTCCTCCTGCATGTGCAGCCGTGAATCTAGAATTGTCTTCTCTCCAGGATTTAATGTTGCCATAAGCGCAACATTATAGAACCCACCGGCAGAAATATTAATCGCCGCATATGCCAAGTTTGCCAACAAGTGTAAATCACTATTTACATTGCGTAATAGTAGTAAATTTATCTGTCTCACGTGTCCTGCATTGTCCCACAAAGTCACATTCACTGTCCTGCAACAGATCAATACCCAGCTGGTCACTCTACAGGCCTACTCCAGACCGCAGACATCGCGCTTTCCGCTTCAAGCTGCTTCTGTGTTCTACTTTGCCGGCCGGCATTTAACCAATAGCGTCTCTGCAACAAAGTGATGTCATGCCGCACGCGTTGCTGTTTCTGTGTGGAGTCAAAAGGGTCTAACTCTGTGCCACCGCATAACTATAGATGTGTTAAAAAATAATGAGAATATATATACATATATATCCGAGTCCTGATCGGGAGGTAACGTCCGATTCCGATCGAGTCTGAAACCACGTGATCGGGCCCGATTTCCGATCACCTGATCGGATCGGGACATCCCTAGTTATTATTGCTCCATCTGCCCTTTTTTGCTATTGTCCTCGCTTGCTTACCTAGTCTGTTGATTCTGCTGTGCACATCCAGACGTTCTGCCCTTTCTATGTTGAGATCTGTGTGTTTTCCGGAAGTCTTTTAAACAAATTAGATTTATACAAGAAGGAGGAAACAATGGAGTTTGAGACTCACTGTATGTCTTTTCCATGTACTGAACTCTTGTTATTTAACTATGCCGAGGTAAATTCAATTTTTGAATCGAGGGCACCTTTAAGCAAAATAAACTGCCATCTAGTTTCTCTTTTGTAAGTGCAGTCTTCTTCACAAAAGATGACATTCAAGTTCACAACAAAACAAACAAAAACAATAAAACAGACATGTCCATAGTCTCTGAACAATTAAGTATCTTAAACTATTTCTGAACAGTTTAACATATATCACACTGATAACTACTTTTTATCCACTGAGAATGATGACTGTATTTTTTCATTCTTTCATGTTCTTCCTAAAGATGGATATGTTGTTTAGAGCTGCTCTTTGAGTTGTCAAAAACATTAAGTTTTTTTTTTTTTATAATAGAACAAGACCAGACAACTGTAACAATTTTGGAGTTTTAAGTTCTTCTTAAAGAGGAATATGGAAAGAGAACTGCTAAAATATTATTAAAATATTGCTAAAATATTAACTATTTACATTTCTATGGACAGACGACAACTGCGATATGTTCTTCTTTAAGAAAATGAGAATGTCCACATTCTCTGGAGAGAGGGCAGCTCTTTGAACTGTCACAATGTCCCCTGCTGTTGAGAACACTCTCTCACTTGCCACACTTGTTGCTTGTACAGCAAGATAACGTTTGGCAAGCTTGAACAAATGTGGGTACTAGTGCTCATTATCTTTCCACCATTTCAGTGGATTTGAATCCACAGAAATTACTTTAGCCATTTTGTATTACATTAGCTGAATCTCGTCTTTCACAACATCAGAAATATTATGAATGTGAAATTATGGTAAAAAAAACAAAAAAAACTACTTTACAGAATAAGATGGTTATATCTAGCCTGACTACGTCAGACTTCCTACTTCCGCTCAATTTCATTTCGCTTCTGTACTCAGTCTGAGACAGCGTCAGAGCTTTCTGTTTACCACCGGTCTGGAAACAGCCGGGCCAATCAACGAACAAGAGGGCGGGCTGAGAGCCGTGACGTAGATGTTAAGCGCCGAGTCTTACATTGTAGGTTAGAGAAATCGAAAACCGAACGCGGAAATGGCTGAGACACGGGATGCAGTTCGCTCTGTTATGGAGAACATTCAACTCAAACTGAAGCCAGCTGTGTTTAAAAGATCTAATCCTAAGTTTGAGAGTTGGCTACAAATATTTTCTTGTTTCACTCTGTCAAAAATAAGTTTAGAGCCCGTGATTGTACCGTGTATGCGTAGATTAACTTCGCATAATCTGCAAAAGTCGTTTACAGCCATGTTCACTCCGGTATTTCGCTCGCATCATCATGTGTTTACAACAGGTTTACAATGGAAGTTCAATCATAGATTTGAGCTCGATGCATGATGCCTGTGCTTCGATGAGGCTGTAAAGGCGCATACCATACGTCATAACTAAACGTATCTGATTGGCTTACGGGTAACCAATGATTTTAAACTTCAGACAATCGCCCCCTAGCGAGAGAGTAAACACTTCTCTATTATGCCATTCCAGACTCTGTCTACGAAGCAAAGAGAAGTAGCAGAGTCTGGTATTACCAGGCTAGGTTATATCATCACATTAGACTAAATGCATCACATACCTGTGTGGGGTGCTCTTGCAAGATTTTCTCCTCCAGACAAAGTCTTAAACCTAGGATCCAAGGCAGTGCTCTCATTCAGGAACTGTTGTCTTGGATCTGAATACCTCTCTTCAAAGTTTGCCTCTATAGCAGATTTAACATCCTTTACAATTGTTGAATCTGTGTCACTGTGTTTCATAGATGTCAGGATGGTGTGTTGTAGGGGCGTGATCATAGACACAGTAGGCTGCTGTTCGGAACTCATCACGGTTGTGCCTGTTTTCAGGGGCTTCAGTACTTGACATACATCTTCCAGAACAGTCACATCTTGATCAGAGAGGGTGATAAGGTCTTTGGCATTTTTTAATGTCTTTTTCTGCAAGTGCAGAATAGACAGAAGCTTGTTGCTCTAAATGATGTTTTATTAACAAAATTCGGGAGGAGCAACGTTCAAATAATCTGACTAATCATCACATCATCTCGGCCAGCTGTCAGCAATCAGTAATCAACATATCTACCCAATCAGCAGGAGTGAAAACATATATATAAGACACGGTCGACTCACCCATATTCCTCGACAGTTTGACAGCATCCCTCCACCACCCCGTCTCCTCACACTTGCACTGGTTACTTTCCAGAATACTAACCAGAATGGGGGGAGAAATCTGGGTTGGGGCCAAAATACCGAGCTCGGAGCCCTCTCCTCGGACAGCACGCCAAATACGCATACTTCTACGCATACATTTTTTCTATCTGATTATTTGTAAGTGTGAACTCGTGAAATAGCGTGTGATCAAGTCATAGCTGGAGTTCCACCTTGTAATGACATCTTGAACCAGCTTGTGAGGAGGAAGCTGAAGCATGTCTTGTTTTGACTTTAAGATGGCTGCTGCAGTGGTACTTCTTTGGAAAAAAGTGACCACCCTCCTGACTCTGCCCAAAAGACGGGAACTATGGTTTACTCCCAACCCCTTCTGGGAGGCCAGATTCACAGTGTGGGCTAAACATCCAATGTGTGGAGACAATCCCGCTGCATTTGAGGCATTGACAATGTTCTTAGCATTATCTGTTGTCGCAGGGATGGTTGCATTTTGTCTGTCCAACTTCAATTCCACTACCACTTCCCTCAGCACTTCTGCTAAATGTTCACTTGTGTGTGCTTCATATATGGGGTGAGTTTGAAGGACTGGATTTTGAATTTCCAAGTCATCATTAATGTAATGTGATGTGACAGTCATGAAGCTCTGTGTTGCTCTGGAGGTCCAGCAATCTGTAGTCAAGGCAACTAAATGTGCGCTGCTCAGACCTTCAATAAATTTCTCTTTTACATTATTGTACATGGAGGGAATCACCGTAGCTGTGAGATGCGTTCTACTTGGGATTTCGTCGTGTGGTCCTAGCACGCTAATTAAATGCCTAAAACCAGAGTTTTCCACCACCGAATAAGGTTGCATGTCCGCGGCTATGAATACTCCTAACGTGCGCGTAATTGCAGTTACACAAGTTGAGTTGCTTGGAAGTTTAATTCCAAATGAAGATGGAAGAGTAGTTTGTGTAGTTGTTGGTTTAACAGATAAATCTTTTTTTTTTTTTGTGGTGCCTGCGGAGATGCCCTACCATGTTAGTCGTGCTGCCAGTGAGAGAATATGGTACACGCACATAGCATAGCTTGCAAACTGTTGTTTTTTTGTCGACAACGTGAACGTTGTCAACATAACTCACTGGAAATCCAAAATACTTCCACACCATCGACTTAAGTGCAAGAGGAGGGGGTTCGAGATCTATCGATGGGTCTCCTGCATCTGCAGTTGCCATGCTATCTTTTGAGTGGCTGTTAGAGGAGGTTGACTCACAGCACTTCAACAAGTGTATTTTCAAGTGTATTTCCTTGTTCCTCCAAGAAGGAACTCTACTGCTCAGAGACGGGGCAGATCGGAGAAAGACACGGGAAAGACACAGGTTTACCATCAGGGAAACTGTGCCGTGGACAAACACATATGGGATTACCCGCAGGAAATCACATCATATGGGCATCTAGCCCAGTACAAAGGCTGACCAACTGGGTAGACACACGATTACTGGACCTGGTGACTCCTCCGCCACATGTGACTGCCGCAGGATGCAGGAGGAACTCCACAGGGTTCACCATCTGGGGAATTGAACTGAGGAGCAGGAAAAGTGCTCACATTCCCTCATCTGAGGGAAATGGCACAAGCAAGCAAAAACCATGGCTATCTATGTGTAGACAACGAGTGGAGTGAGCTCTCAACCTGAGGGGGCACGGCTCGCCTTGGGACTGGTACACCAAGGCGATGGTATCCACTACCCAGTAGGCCAACCTCTGTTTGGAGACAGCCTTTCCCTTCTGCTGACCTCCAAAGCAAAAAAAGAGCTGCTCAGAGCTTCTGAAGCTCTGTGTGCGGTATACGTAAACACGCATGGCATGAACGAGACACAGCAATGCTAGGGCTGGGTCTGCTTCCTCCAGGGGCAGCGCTTGCAAGTTCACCATCTGGTCCTGGAAGGGAGTGGTGGGAACTTTGGGCACATATCTAAACTGGGGTCTCAGGATAATGTGAGAGGAAGCCGGCCAAAATTCTAGGCATGATTCACGAGTTCACACTTACAAATAATCATAGAAAAAATGTATGCGTAGTAGTATGCGTATTTGGCGTGCTGTCCGAGGAGAGGGCTCCGAGCTCGGTATTTTGGCCCGAACCCAGATTACTCCCCCCATTCTGGTTAGTATTCTGGAAAGTAACCAGTGCAAGTGTGAGAAGACGGGGTGGTGGAGGGATACCATCAAACTGTCGAGGAATATGGGTGAGTCGACCGTGTCTTATATATATGCTTTCACTCGTGCCGATTGGGTAGATATGTTGATTACTGATTGCTGACAGCTGGCCGAGATGACGTGATGATTAGTCAGATTATTTGAACGTTGCTCCTCCCGAATTTTGTTAATAAAACATCATTTCACGAGTTCACACTTACAAATAATATAGAATAGAAAATAATAATATAATATATAATATAATAATAATATAAGATAGAAAAAATGTATGGGTAGTAGTATGCGTATTTGGCGTGCTGTCCGAGGAGAGGGCTCCGAGCTCTGTATTTTGGCCCGAACCCAGATTACTCCCCCCAAAAATTGCAAACCAATGCAGGACAGCAGCCAGAACATTACTGATGACCCCCAAAATTGTCTTGCTTAGGCTGAATGTGCTGCTAGGAGGGTTAGTAAAGGACCGGTAGAGTTATCGTCAAATGGATGAAGACATTGGACAGCGCTGAGCTCCTGCGGGAGCCGAGGCGACATCACTGCTGCGGCAGTGGAGGAATTAGCCAAAAGAACTGAGCTCCTGCGGGAGCCGAGGCGACATCACTGCTGCGGCAGTGGAGAAATTGGCCTGAAGAACTGAGCTCCTGCGGGAGCCGAGGCGACATCACTGCTGCGGCAGTGGAGAAATTGGCCTGAAGAACTGAGCTCCTGCGGGAGCCGAGGCAACATCACTGCTGCGGCAGTGGAGAAATTGGCCTGAAGAACTGAGCTCCTGCAGGAGCCGAAGGAACATCACAGCTGCGGCAGTGGAGAGAATAGCCAGAAGAACTGAGCTCCTGCGGGAGCCGAGGCGACATCACTGCTGCGGCAGTGGAGAAAATAGCCAGAAGAACTGAGCTCCTGTGGGAACCGAGGGAACATCACTGCTGCTGCAGTGGAAGAATAGCCAGAAGAACTGAGCTCCTGCAGGAGCCGAGGGAACGTCACTGCTGCAGCAGTGGAAGAATAGCCAGAAGAACTGAGCTCCTGCGGGAGCCGAGGGAACATCACTGCTGCGGCAGTGGAGAAATTGGCCTGAAGAACTGAGCTCTTGCGGGAGCCGAGGGAACATCACTGCTGCGGCAGTGGAGGAATTTAGCCAGAACTGAGCTCCTGCGGGAGCCGACATCACTGCTGTGGCAGTGGAGAAATTGGCCTGAAGAACTGAGCTCCTGCGGGAGCCGAGGCGACATCACTGCTGCGGCAGTGGAGAGAACAGCCAGAACTGAGCTCCTGTGGGAGCCGAGGTGACATCATTGCTGCAGCAGTGGAGAAATCGGCTTGAAGAACTGAGCTCCTGCGGGAGCCGAGGCAACATCACTGCTGCGGCAGTGGAGAGAACAGCCAGAACTGAGCTCCTGCGGGGGCCGAGGTGACATCACTGCTGCGGCAGTGGAGAAATCGACTTGAAGAACTGAGCTCCTGCGGGAGCCGAGGCGACATCACTGCTGCGGCAGTGGAGAGAACAGCCAGAACTGAGCTCCTGCGGGAGCCGAGGTGACATCATTGCTGCGGCAGTGGAGAAATCGGCTTGAAGAAATGAGCTCCTGCGGGAGCCGAGGCGACATCACTGCTGCGGCTGAGAGAATAGCCAGAGGAATTGAGCTCCTGTGGGAACCGAGGCGACATCACTGCTGCGACAGTGGAGTGAATAGCCAGAGGAACGGAGCTCCTGTGGGAGCCGAGGCACATCACTGCTGCGGCAATGATAGAAAGTTTCCGTTGTATTGGAATGATGGTATTAGTTGAGTTGGATATGGCGGCTTGCAGGTATGTGTGAGAGAACGAGCTGGAGCTAAAACTAGCTGATAGGTGTTTGTTGGGCTTTCTTTAATATGGGAGCGATTTAGATTGGATGTAGTTCTTGAATGCTTCTGATGACCAGCGACCAAATGTTTGAATCTGATGCTGGGAGAGGCCTTTTTGGGTGGCTGTAGTTGCTGCTCCTATGCAGAATGGATTGTAGGGTTCTAGGGGAGACAGCTTGAAGAATGTAGTTGAGAGAAGTGTCAAGGATAGTTTTAAGTAGGTGGTTTATGGAAATATCAGCTCTGAATAATAAGGTACAGGGGTTGGGAATGGGTCCACATTCCAGGCAATTCTTGCCAACAGCTTGAAATTCTAAGAGGATCTGATGTTGTTGGCAACAGGGTTTGGTTCCAAGGCTGTAGCATTTGGTGGGATGGGCATCAGTGTTGTAGTAGACAGGGTGAACGGCGTTTTGCTTATGGGAAAGTGCAAGGAGGAAGAAAGGCTGGGACCGAGGCCGTTAGCGGAGGCAGCCTCACGCTCGGGTCGGCCCCAGGAGCCAGGGGAGGGATGAGGACTTTAGAAAAGAGGGAAACCGAGAAAGGGAAATTGGGGTGTCCGGGCCTGCACCGTTAGCAGAGGCAGCCTCTTGCTCGGGTTGGCCGCTGGAGCCTGGGAAGGAACAGGGTGGTTAGAAAACGAGAGAAGCTGGGGAAAATAGGACGTCTAGGCCTGCGGCGATAGTGGAGGCAGCCTCACGCTAAGGTCCGTAGTTGACACTGTAGACCAAAGACAAAAGAGAGGTGGGATGAGAGATGGTGGGATGAAATGGCTGAGACGGCTGAGCTTGCTCCCCTAGTAGAGGCATCCTCACGTTAGGAGGGAAGGCATTCACCAAGAGGGGCAGGCATTGTTGGATGGTGTGCGGCGCCGATGAAAGCTGCGGTGTGTGGCTAAGCGGAGGGAGGAGGAAAGTGGGGAATCCGGGGCACGACCCAGGCTTGCTGCTGCTGTGGCCTGACACTTGTTTCTAGCACATTAATTGAAGATACAAGAGTGAGGATGTAAGATGAAAGACTGGCCTTGTGGAATTACTCGCATCATGAAGTTTAAGTAGCTGAGCGAAGATAGTAATTCCTGGTCTGAACAGTTTTTGACTGTTTAGGAAGGTGGAGGCGAACATAAATGTCCTATTGGTTCCTTATGCCTGGAAATTAAATGATGTTTTATTAACAAAATTCGGGAGGAGCAACGTTCAAATAATCTGACTAATCATCACGTCATCTCGGCCAGCTGTCAGCGATCAGTAATCAACATATCTACCCAATCAGCACGAGTGAAAGCATATATATAAGACACGGTCGACTCACCCATATTCCTCGACAGTTTGACGGTATCCCTCCACCACCCCGTCTCCTCACACTTGCACTGGTTGCTTTCCAGAATACTAACCAGAATGGGGGGAGTAATCTGGGTTCGGGCCAAAATACCGAGCTCGGAGCCCTCTCCTCGGACAGCACGCGAAATACGCATACTACTACGCATACATTTTTTCTATCTGATTATTTGTAAGTGTGAACTCGTGAACTGCATTCGAGTTAAATCCCAGAAATTCAATGGACGTGGCTGGACCCATCGTTTATCCGGGGCGATTGGAAACCTGAGCTCAGCGAAACAGTGCAGGGCCGAGAGATAGATTATTAAACCTTTTACATATTCTTATTTTCTCAGAAGCAGCCTGAAATCCTTTAAACCTGCATATATTCACCTCTGACACAGTGTTTTGATACTGTAAATGACAGTACTGTTTGTACTATCATTGCTGTTTGATGATCATTCAACATCAAACGAAGTACAGTATGATTTGGATGATCCTTGTTCTTTTAACTGTTGCTGGTTTGAGTCACAAGTGCCTTCATTCAGTGAAGCTCAAAGAGACTGATTGTAAAAGACAGAGCTTTGCATAATAAAAATGTGCACCTTGAATTTATGTAATTGTTTTCAACAATCACTAACATTAAACCATGGACATGCTGTTTGTTTAATATTGTTTATTTATATTTATTATATTTTCCATCCAGACCTGGAAATTACTCAATTCCATACTTTCCAAACTGTAATGTAATTAGTTTATTCATTGGTTATCTGTATATGGTTTGTTAAGTTACTTACAGATTTCTGCTCGTTATAAAACAGATACAGACAAAAAGGGAACGGTAAGATTTATTTAAATGCATCAAAATAACGATTTGAAAAGAATTTGTCCTACCAGTCTCTGCGTCTCCAACAGTGAAGCTGTGGTTATACTTCAAAACAGAAATACATATTATGACTACGTTTCTAAGCGATTTGTTGATGAATCGCAGGACAGCGATGACAATAAGTTCTGAGTTTCAATGAATCTATGCGACCGTGCGTGCAATCTGAACGTCATAGGCTACGAGCATATACAGCTGATTGATTGTTTAAACCACAAGCGGCACGTTAATTAGAACGGCAAACTTTACAGAAACAGTTTAAAACATGAATTCCCCCGATCAGTATTGATACAGATGTCATAATGTGGAAATTAATTCAGGGACGGAAAACGAGAAGGATTTTAACTGTGCTTTTACGGGGTTGAGCCGATGGGGAGGAAAGTCCGAGCTGGCTGGGATTGAATCTGCGCTGCGGCGCGGCTCTGGCTTGCTAAAGGCCTGCTGCGGCGGCCTGATGCTGGAACAAGGCCCGTTCCTTCGCGGGAAGAGGCGGCATTGCCCGAGACTCGAGCTTGGTGCTCGACTGCCTTGTTGTCCATTTCTTTATGGCAGGAATGATAGAATGGGCAGGACTAGGAAATACACGGAAGGAGATCGCGGATGTTTCGACCGCAGTGACGAGAGTCGGCCTTGGCGTCTTGGCATGCGGGGACCCGTTTGTTTATTTAATTGCTCCTAGTAAGGCCAGAGGATTGTGGCAAAGATTCCTAGAGGACGAAAGATTCTTCATCGGACACAGAGATTAATTTCGGACATGGTGGGAACTTGGGGCGAGTCAGATGCAGTCAAACTGTCGAGGAATATGGGTGAGTCGACCGTGTCTTATATATATGCTTTCACTCGTGCTGATTTGGTAGATATGTTGATTACTGATTGCTGACAGCTGGCCAAGATGACGTGATGATTAGTCAGATTATTTGAACGTTGCTCCTCCCGAATTTTGTTAATAAATCATCATTTCTGTGACCAAAAATGCTTGCAGGTCCCCGACCCTCTTGAAAGAAGCGAGCGCAGTCAGGAGCACTCTCTTCAATGACAGATGTTTCAGCCTGCCAGGGCGACAGAGAGGTCCCAAGAGGGAGCGAGTTAAGGCCTAGGGGATTTAACCTTCTGGCACCTCTGAGGAACCTGATGAACTTCCCCATTGACCTGTCACCGACCACATCGTGATGCGCTGCGATGGCGGCCACATAGACTTTCAAAGTGGAGGGGGACAGCCTCTGCTCCAAGCCATCTTGAAGGAAGGATGCCCATGGCGTTCAGGGCAGAGGCCGCCTGTCCAGCGGCAGAGTAAGCCTTAGTAGCCAAAGCTGCCTTTTTCTTACTTGCCTTGGACGGGAGGCGCAGATGATTCCGCCAGGTGGCAGCAGACTGCAGGCCCAAGTGCACTGCAATCGCACGCTTCACCTGTGGAATGTCCATGTAAGCCTTGGCAACCTCACCATCAAGGGTAGTGAGAGTGGAGGAGGCAGAAGAACGGTTTCTGGCAGTAAAAGTTACCTTCCATGTCTTCTGAACGTCCTCGTGCACCTCCAGGAAGAATGGCACCAGGGCGGTACGTGGCTGAGAATCACGCCCTGCACCCAGGAATCAATCATCCAACCACGAGTGAAGGGTTCCACTCGAGCCAGATGCCCGCGGTGGCCCGGGCAAGCATGGCTGTCAACTCTGAATCAGATTCAGGCTGAACGACCAGCCCGAAGGGTGGAAGTTTGGCTTCCTCATCCTTTACAGAGTCCAAAAGCCCACTCTCCAATGCAGCGATCGATCTGATCCTCATCCGGAACACCGAAAGTGATGTGGGGAACCTCCGTAGAGGGTCCCACGGCAACTCAACGACACCAGAGAGCTAACCAGACCAGCAGCTTTTGAAGCTGTGGGCGGCTGGGTAGCAACAGAGGGGACTCATACCTCCATATTAAAGAAGGGGAGCAGCAATCGCAATGCCAACATGGACATGCCCTCGCAGTGAGCAGCCCAGGTATGTGAGACAGCGATCGTGGCCGTCAGATGAGGTCAGAAAATGACCGCATCCAGAAACACACGGGCAAAAAGTATTGTGAGAAAGAGATTGAGTGAGCAAGTTTATTAGACTACCTGCATTCAGATTTAGCATTTTCCTTCAGGTCAATCCTATGTTCATAATAAAACATTTGTTTAAATGTCCAATGTATTATCTTGTCCTTTTAACAGTTAAGGGGTTTTCCCGTGACTGCCAGCGCTAGTCAAAGCATTTGTCAGTTGCGTTCACAGTCAGGGATTATTGTTTCTGGTGGAAGGAAGGCTTTTAGTGAAAGTTTACTTCCTGAAAGTTGCATTGATACATATTTTTGGCTTTAATATTTGTATTGTTTGGTAACCATTTTATAAAGCAATATGTTGTGAGGTAGATGACCCAGAGGTGATAAAGTGCAATCAAACAATTTAATCAGAATCTTTCAGTTCAACAAAGGAAGACTGCCGAGTGCCGTAGCATGTAAGCACTTGTAGCTGGAACAAACAGAACACAAAATATGGTCACAGTCCACAGGCAGGAGTGAACTGTAGCACAGTCTCAGAACTAGAACGCTTCAGGCAGATGATGGAGTTCACCACGGCAGGCAGCTGGCAATAACCTGGCAGAGGGAGCCATGGGCTCAGGAGGACCGGTCCCGAGACGGCCACTGTGACTGGGACCGGGACCGGGACCACGACCATGGCAGACACAACAGAGGTCAAGGATCTCATGCAGAAAACAGAGCGTGAATGCCAGCAACAGGATACAATAATCCGACACAGAAGCGTGGCGAACAGCAGCGAGAAATAGCCAAGACAATCAAGAGGGAAGCGCGACAGGTGCGCAAGCAATCAGCACCAACGCTGAGAGAAATGAGACACAGTTGAAGCAACTTAAAGAAAAAAGAAAAGAGAAAATGAAGAACAAATCAAACCTGGTTCATGACACAATAAGGTGCTCGAGGGTAGTGCTGTATCGTGAACAAGTCATGGATTTGCGTCGTGCCTAACAATGCCCTTCAGCCTTGTCTTATTCACAATACAGCACAGCATCTCATACCTTATTGCTTACAAATAAAACATTTTGAAAGAACCTCAAGTAAATTACACATTATTTTGTGTTGTTGTCAAATGCTTTGTTTTTGGAATTGTGGTATATTTGAATCCCAGTTCAAATAAAATGAACCAATCTATTGTGAAAGTGTGTTGTCTGAACGACTGCCAGCAGGGAATTAAACAGGAAGTGTTTTTCAGATGTCACAATAGGTTTTACAAGAGAATGTATTTTTGCGAGAGAACGTAAAAGCTTTAAAAATATTTTTTTCCTCCCATCTCCCATATATATATATATATATATATATATATATATATATATATATATATATATATATATATATATATATATATTACATGTTTTGTTTCTTGAAAACATGACAGATTTGACAAAAGCTTGAGCTGACAGTAGAATAGCTTGTTACTCCCCTCGAGTTGAAGCAAAGGCTCAGGTCGTTCTTGATTTTTAACAGACATTTATTCGGACACGAGCCTTTTATGTCCCAACAATGCCGTCAGAACTATGAAAGGAAATACGTAAAACTTAAATTAACCCTCTAAAAGTGGTGTTTTACACATAATAATAAATGAAAAATACACACAAATGAATAAATAAAATACACATTCAACACGTAAGAAAATACACTTAATTGACTAATTATACATTAACACACGGTCACATAACAAAGCAATTAACATGATAAAATACATACCTCATTGTCCTCTCAAACTTAAGAGGAATAAAATTGGTGGGTTAATTAAATAAAATGAGATATTAACCTACATTTCTGACAAAATACCATGGTTACAGTTAGTGTTACCACAGTAAATCCATGATAAATGTTGGTGAAATGTTGGTGAAATGTTGGTTGAAAAGTATTCTAACTAGATCAGCTCAATGTTTCTCCTGATCTGCAAGTAAGTGTTGTTGATTCAGTCAGCGCTGTTTCAACTGGCTTTAAATTAAATCGCAGAGAGATTTACAGCTTGAACCTGAGAACTTTACGCTGAACTCGAACACTTATCACTCGCTGTTTAGTGGTCGTGTGATTGAGACACTCAGCAAATAAACACATTTGTGAGCTTGTGAGTCACGCACAAGAAGTGCTGTTTTGTTTCGTGTTGTTTCCCTGGCCTAAAATATAGTACTGCCACCCTGTGTTGACATTGTAAAGCTGCACGATTTGTAAATTATGTATGTCGGGCCATAAAATATATTTTAATAGACAAGCTGCAGGCCGTTTGAAATTCATCCCTTTAAAAATATATATTATAATCTTTTAAACACACAAAATTATTTTCCAAGTATTTTAAGCTGATCTTGTTATTTTGAGAAGGTTTCTGTACAATGACACCAACATTTTACATTTTTTCCACTGTAGGTGTGTAGGGCGAACATTTAAAGTTGGATATGTTAAATTCAGGCAAAAATCCAAAAATATGCACTTGAGTGGAAGAGACTAAACAAAATTTCATAGAAACTTACATTTTTGTGATATCAATCTCAAATCTAAAACACAGCTTGGTTAGACATACATTAAGCTGTTTTTTTTTTCCTCCTTTTTTTGATTTAATAAATGTACAGCTATGTTTTGTCTTGTTAAATACCAATAAAAAGATGGGGACAAAAAAAGTTTTTGAACAATACATTTAAAAAAAATGTTTTTATAAGAAGTCTCTTCTGCCCACCAAGACCTCACTTATTTGATCCAAAATACAGCAAAAACAGTAATATTGTGAAATATTTTTACAATTTAAAATAACTGTTTTATTCAGCATGGATGCATTAAATTGATCAAAAGTGACAGACATTTATAATGTTGCAAAAGCTTTATATTTCAGATAAATGCTGTTCTTTTGAACTTTCTATTCATCAAATAATCTTGTACACAACTGTTTTCAACATTGATAATAATAATAATAATAATAATAAATGTCATTATTAGTGGTGGGCCGTTAACGGCGTTAACGTGCTGCGTTAACGTGAGACTCTTATCGGGCGATAAAAAAATATCGCCGTTAATCTATTCTCAAAGTTGGGTTGGGAGCTGGGTCTATACTACGCAAGTTATGATGACTTTCACCTTGATATTTTAGCGCGGATGTATTCCTAGCCGAACTGACCCTTCGCAAAGACCCGCCCCCCTTAGTTACTGCTGCTTTGTCCGACAAGCCGTGGCGCTGTGACGCCCGTCACATCACACACAGTGATAAATGCATAACGGAGCAAAGAGGACACTGACAACACGTCGACAGAAAGACAGAGCAGGTTACTTAAGATATTTAACAAAGTCCCAGCTTTAAAACTGTGTAGTTTTTTAAGAAATTCAAACAATAAAAACCGTTTTGTGGCTCTTTAATGTGTTGTGACCATAGTCGTGACAGATTGCTGTAGCGCCTCAGCTCAAGAGGCTCGTAAACCGATAATTTCTTACTACGAGTCCATTTATAGCATCAAATAAACATGAATGAACATGAGAATCAATGTTGTTTCAAACGCGGAAAGATGTCAATACAAAAGTTTAACTCTAATTTCTATCTGCTTTGTCGGACAAAATGGCGGATTACTTGTAGTAAAAGTATGTAGCCTACTCTTTATGTGAACAAAAAGTACTTACTTTTGAGTGTGTAGCAAAAGAGTAGACAAGCTTTGGGATATACTATCACGTCATACAATTGCGTCTTTGGTCTCTGTCGCATCCAGTCACTGTAAACTGCCCTGTCAATCATCTTACATCCTCATTATTTCATTTAGCTAATTTCCTACCATATCAGAGAGAAATGCAGCACGTTGATCTGCAGTTGCTAGTCTTTCATGTGGAGAACTCTCCTCATATTAATGCATAATGATGCATTTAAAAGTTAATGGCCAATAGGATATTTATAACAATCCACATTGGTATTTGCAGATGAAAAATAACACATATAACATTAAATAAATATTTTCTATCAGTGAACTGATTATTAGTCACTCAAACAACCTCTCAGCGCTGATCGTGCATATCCGCCATGTTTTGTAGTTTTTAACACTTTTTGCTCGTGTTTGTAGTTCTGAACTGAATCCTCCTACAACGCGCAATGGGTTGTGGGCAATATTAGTCTTTATAGTGTGCACGGATCCACACTTCGAAAATCTACCGGAAATACTCCTTTCAACATACTATGCTTTGGGACTAGTGCTGGGCGATATATCGCATGCGATTCTCACGCGCATTTCGTCAGTAAAGCCAGTTCCCTGATTACCGCTAAATCGCCATCACTGACGAAATGCGTGTGAGAATCGCATGCGATATATCGCCCAGCCCTATTTGGGACACACTTATTTTAATCTCATATACTATTTATGATGGATAGTATGGACATTGGGACGCAGGGACAATTTGGGTTGGCCTATCTCACATATTCTGAATGTCTTCGCAGAATTCAAATGAGCCATTTTAATCTAGATTAATCTAGATTAATTCCAAAATTAATCTAGATTAATCTAGATTAAAAAAATTAATCTATGCCCACCACTAGTTATTATTATTGTTCATGTTCATTAGCTGTGTATTTAATGCTCTCAGTTCTGTTCAGTCATGTTTTGTTTTTTATTTTATTTTTTGTTTAAAGGGGTGGTTCAATGTTTTTTTTTTTTTAGGCTTGATTGTGTTTTTGTCTTAATGCTTCGGTTTTTTGAAAACGCTGTATTTTTCATATATTTTAGCTTTATTCTACACCTCTGTTTCCACTGTCATATGAACGGCTCGTTTGACTTCCTGCTTCTATGAAGCCACTCCCTCCGAAATACGCAATGTGCTCAGATTGGGCCCAGTGTAATCCAGAGCCATCGTGATTCGCTGAAGCGTCTGGAAACGCCACGCCCCTTACCATTTGTTACTGGTTATGTGGGCTTCGTTTATATTGTATGCTCAATTTGATTATATTGCTGTATCAAATTGAGCCTGAATCAGACCCAGATGAACAGCAATCGCAGCTTTTAAAGGAAGTTTAAGAATGGTATTTCATTTAGTATTTGTGTCAAAGTGTTTAGATGTTGTCACTGTTGTTTGTTAGCTTTCAATATATAGTTTTATCCTGATTAAAGCTTTACTGTAGCCGAATACATGACTGAGTAGTCACATTTTTGTAAAGATAACGTTTAATTTACTGCATGAACAACTGTTTCTCTATGAACATAGAAGTTTGTTGGCGTTTGTTGGAGAAGTATGCACTAGAATACAGCTAACTGGCTAGCGAAGCAAAAACGAGTTGCTCTTTGTATATGTCTGTAACGAGGTTAGTAGATATGGGAAGGAGGCGGGAACCGGCGAACATTGAACAAAACTTTAATCTCAAAATAAACAAACAAAACGAAAGTAATGCCGGCAGACCCTCGCGGACGTCTGCCGGCCACACCAACATAATAAAACATAACGTAAAGTCCAGGCCTGGTCCTCTCTCGTCCTCCACGGTCGTCGCTCCTCCTTTTATGCTCCCGGAGCTCCTCCGTGAGAGACTCAAGGCCGGTGCGCCTCCCAGGTGATGCTCGTTATCACTCGCGCCACCGGCCTCGCGCCGTTCCCTCACGGCTCTCGCCCGCCCTGGTCGCCACATACCCCCATCGCCCCTCGCAGGCCGGGGGGTACTCCCGAGACTGCGCTCTACTCCCCCCCGGGGCCTGTCTCGGCGGCCGCAGCACCTGGGGGTAAGGACAGACGAGACGAGAGAAAGGAGACGGAAGCAAGGGGAGCGACAGGACGAGAGAGGGGAGAGAGGCAAAATAGAAAAAAAAAATTTTTGTCCGGTTCCCCGACACACTGCCACTCGGTCCTCAGCCTGCCAAGAGGCGCTTCTTCGCGGACCCTCGCGGACGTCTGCCGGCCACACCAACATAATAAAACATAACGTAAAGTCCAGGCCTGGTCCTCTCTCGTCCTCCACGGTCGTCGCTCCTCCTTTTATGCTCCCGGAGCTCCTCCGTGAGAGACTCAAGGCCGGTGCGCCTCCCAGGTGATGCTCGTTATCACTCGCGCCACCGGCCTCGCGCCGTTCCCTCACGGCTCTCGCCCGCCCTGGTCGCCACAATGTCCTTGATGCAAACAAAAAATAGCAACAAAACTATACGTTTAAAAGACATGTACATAAAATAAAACGTACTTACAGTTTGAAGCCAATAAACAGCAGCTTCTGCTTTTAAAGAGGGAACTGCTCCATCTTTCAGTAAAAGCCTTTGTGCAAATTTAGCATTGAACTTGTGTAGATTCTGGAAGCTGTCTTCAGCATCGCATCCAGTGTAGAAAATATCAAAGATTACAATGGGTTATATTATCTTTGATGCGCCGCGCCGCTTGCGTCCGGTGTACGCAACTCTTCCGCTTTCATTATGCTGCATGACATGGCCTTGCCCACTTTGTTGCGTGTTCCCGGAGGCATGTTTTGCAGGGTTTATGATGTCACCAACATCATAGAAGAAGCTCGTTGTAGTCCAAACCGGTCGCTTTTGTAGGCAATAAAACTGCCATAACTTTAAAAGACAATATCTCCTTTTGCATTGAACTTTCAGCACTGTAACTTTGCAGATACTGTTTATGCTCAAGCAGCAACATTACACACTAACTTAAAAAGTTAAAAGTTAAAAAAGTGAAATCGCATTGAACCACCTTGTAACACAGTTTGTAAATATGGGAAGAAGGAGGCGGGAACCGGCGAACGTTCAACATAACTTTAATACCAAAATAAACAAAACACAAAACGAAAGTAATGCCGGCAGACCCTCGCGGACGTCTGCCGGCCACACAAACATAATAAAACATAAAATAATATCCAGGTCTGATCCTCTCTCGTCCTTCACTGTCGTCGCTCCTCCTTTTATGAGAGACTCAAGGCCGGTGCGCCTCCCAGGTGGAGCTCATTATCTCTCACGCCACCGGCCTCGCGGCGGTCTCTCATGGCTCTCGCCCGCCCTGGTCGCCACATACCCCTATCGCCCCTCGCAGGCCAGGGGGTACTCCCGAGACTGTGCTCTACTCCCCCCCGGGGCCTGTCTCGGCGGCCGCAGCACCTGGGGGTAAGGACAGACGAGACGAGAGAAAGGAGACGGAAGCAAGGGGAGCGACAGGTCGAGAGAGGGGAGAGAGGAAAAAGAAAAAAAAAATTCTTGGTCCGGTTCCCTGACACACTGCCTCTCGGTCCTCAGCCAGCCGAGAGGCTCTTCCTCGCGGTGCCATGCGATGGTACTGGACGCTCCGTGGACGGCTCGATCCTCCTCCGTCCCCTGGCGGCCGGCGATGGCTCCTCCGACTGAGGGCAGCCGGCAGCGAGTCCCCCATTCCCTGCATGGCAGATGGCAGCAGGCTCTGGCCCACGGCAAACGGCGGCGACTCCTCCGCTCCCTCCTGGATGGCAGCTACCCCACCTCGTCCCAGGGGCACGGCACCGAGCTCTTCGTCCCACCTGTCACTATGCTCCAGCACCACCGCCTCGGGCAGCCTCTCGCGGTCTTCACATTCCCGCACTGCCCGAACTCTGCAGCACCGTGATCCTCCTCAGCAGCGAAGGCTCTCCGACAGCATGTCCCTCCTTCCTCCCGGGTTTCGGCACCAATGTAACACAGTTCGTATATACGGGAAGAAGGAGGCGGGAACCGGCGAACATTCAACATAATTTTAATTCCAAAATAAACTAAACACAAAATGAAAGTAATGCCGGCAGACCCTCACGGACGTCTGCCGGCCACACAAACATAATAAAACATAACGTAAAGTCCAGGCCTGGTCCTCTCTCGTCCTTCACTGTCGTCGCTCCTCCTTTTATGCTCCCAGATCTCCGCGCCGTTCTCTCGCGGCTCTCGCCCGCCCTGGTCGCCACACACCCCTTTAATAAATAACATGCTGCGTTTTAGATTTGCTTCACTTCATCTCATCTTTTTCCTCAGCTAGCTATGACAGGCTCAGGCTGATTTTCAGGAGTTTCAAGAAGAGAGCTGGAGGGTGTCTCTGACTGTAGCAAAGCACTGACCCTGGCTCTGGCTCTGGCTCACCTTTTTGCCCATTCTATTTCTTTCTCTTTCCTTCTCTTTTTCTCTCTCTGAGCTCATTAACACCCTACTTTTTTCCGGTCTCTCTGCCTTTTTCCCATTTGTCCCTACACCTACTACGTATAGCATCTATTGTCAAAAAAATATGTGTAATAACTGTTGAAATATGTGAAAACATTATCAGAATGTGGCAAAACGTCTCGGTTATGTATATAACCTTAGTTCCCTGAATAGGGAACGAGACGCTGCGTAGTTGCTATGGGAACGCATCTGCATGATTGCGTCATGAAGCACTAATGAAATCAGACCAATGGGGTGACGGAACGTCATAGGCGGGTGACGTCACTGACCAGGAACTATAAAGCCTACCTGAAAACACTCTCATTCAGCTTCTGAATCCTGAAGCAAGGCGCTTACGGGCATGCCGGGAATATGGCAAGGCGACGCAGCGTCTCGTTCCCTATTCAGGGAACTAAGGTTATATACATAACCGAGACGTTCCCTTTCAAGGGAACTCGCGCTGCGAAGTCACTATGGGATCGACAATACCAACGTCCCCATATGAGCAAGTGACCGTTCATGTGAAGCCGAGGCGCACAACTCACAGTAACACCTGCGCCCCTGAAGTGGAGCCGAGGTCTAGTTCATAAACCCCAAGAATGTGAGCGGTGAGGATCAGCCTGCCGCATCACCGACATTTTGCCATATTCCTCATAGAGTGGGCTAACAGCCAAAGGTGAAGGCTGACCAGCAGACTCATAAGCCAGTGAGATGGCCTCGACCACTCACTTGCTCGTTCTCTGCTTGGATGCAGGGTACACTTTTTAGGTGACCCAAACATACAAAGATTTGCTTAAACTTAGTCCACATAGCATAGCTCTGTGGTAATAAGCATCCAGTGCTCAAACTGGGCACAGCAGATAAGCTTTTCCTGGTCCGACGTCATTATGTAGGAGGACAGAAGGCCTGCAGTACAGTAGGTCTCACAGTATTAGTGAGGACCTACGCAAATTTTAGGCACGAATGTCAAATTTTAGGTTGAATGTCTCCAATTCGTTTGAGAGACATAATAGCAAGGAGGAACACTGTATAAGTGTGAGAAATTTTCTGCAATATCTTCGATAGGCTTGAAGGGGGTCATAGAAAGGCCTTGAAACACAATGGCCAAAAGTCGTACTCTCGTGCAAACTGCAGGTCTAAGCCTCAAAGTGCCACGGAGGAAACAAGTGATAAGCGAGTGTCTCCCCAAAGATACCCCACTGAAAGGAGCGTGGTAAGCAGCTAAGGCCACCACTTACACCTTTAGCGTGGAGGGGGATAACCCTGAAGAAAATCTTTCCTGCAGGAACTCCAGTACTGTGCTAATCAGGCAGTTGACTGGATCGCACTGGTGATTTTCACACCAAGAAGTGAAAAATCTCCACTTCAAGGCGCAGAGTTTCCTCGTGGAGGGAGCTCTGGATTGGAGAAAGGTCTTAACAACCTCAGTTGAGAGACCAGAATCTATGAGCTGTAACCCCTCAGAGGCCACAGCCACAGCTTCCATAATTCCGAGTGGGGGGTACAGTATTAGACCTGAGAGAGAAGGTCCTTCCTGATTGAAATCTCCATGGCCTCAGCCTCTCAGTTTTTTCCTCCTGTTGTTTCTCATCCCTTTCCTTTGCAGTGGCCTTCAGCTCCCGTAGCAGATGCTAACGTGAGGTTGCCTCCACTAGAGGCCCAAGCATTCCATCATCTTTCTGTGACTGCCGCAAACCACTCCCCTTTCCAGTGGCCTGCAGCACAGGCAAGCACAGGCTTACACACCTCAGTTTTTTCCTCAATTTCCCTCCTTCACTTTTCTCAATTTTCCTCCACAAGCCCCACTGGCCGACTCAAGCGTGAGGCTGCCTCCGCCGACAGTCACGGCCCCGGCTTCTCTCCCTACAATCTTTTCTTACATTCAAAACCACAGTAGTCTCTGTTCACAGCAACTCTGATGCCCGTCCCTTCAAACACAGTTGCCTCAGAACCACCTCCAGTGGCTCACGACATCCGAGCACAGATCCTGGCAGGTGTGGATGTAGATCTTGCAAACCTTCTTTCACAGCTTCCAGTACGTGACTCTAACCAGATAGACTGCAGAGATTTTCTGTCACGTTAAAAAATCAAAACATCCATTCATCACGTTTACTTTCTTTTTCTGAATTCACCATTGCTTTTAGTCATTTCACAGAAATAATTTGTTCAGCCTTCCCCCATAGGTGGTACAAACCGAACGATGACCTAACTCTAATGGCGGAGCTCGCATTGTCCTATGGGGGAGGGCATTTCTACACTTACCACAAGCTTTTATCCGCTAAATGCGCTGTCAGGGTTACCCAGTGGAACCAGTGCCCTTATTGGGGTGCACTCGACCCTGACTTACACAGCAGAGTATTCCTAGTCTGCAGGAATATTTCATGCGCTGTTTGCAGGTCAGTAACACATTCTATTGTTGTATGCCCACAAATCAACCCCTCCATTCCCCATTGCCTGGACACAGCCTCTGTTAAGTCCACCAGCTACGTTCCAAGACCAGCAACTACCAATCCATACAACTCCGACTTCAGACGCAGAGCATCTTCCTCTGCCGATAACAGACAACCGTGCAATAACTTTAATATTAGCATGTGCACCATACAATGTTGTCTGTATTTGCACATCTGCAACTTCTGTGGCGGCACTCATGCCCGTCCTGTATGCCCTGTGACTAAAGCTGCTAATAAAAAACTAAAAAGTTACTTATCGACTGTGAATATTTCTTGTCTTTATTTCGAACTAGCTCATCACCCGGACATCAAATTCACTGATTATCTGTTGTCCGGTCTCAAAGATGGTTTTAAACCTGGAGTGGAATGCCCGCTTTCCCAAAACATCATCTGTAATAATCTCCAATCTGCTCTTGTTGAGCCTGACATCGTAAACAACCTGATTTAAAAAGAAGTTGAGTCAGGTTTCATGATTGGCCCTTTTGACAACACACCATTCAACATTTTTCGTATCAGCCCCATTTGAGTGGCTATGAGAAAATTTACAGGTAAGAAACACCTCATAATCGATCTATCAGCCCCATATAATTCAATGTTCCAAAGTATTAATAGCTTGATTCCATTCAACAAATTTTCTCTCCCATACCACGACATAGATCATGCAATCGAAATGATTAAAATTGTGGGTCGGGGCGATTGGCTTGCCAAAATTGACATCATGTCTGCTTTCAAAGTGATGCCCATTCATCCTGATTCATGCCACTTATTTTGGGTGCGCTGGCATGAGAAATTCTAATTCTGCTCCAGAGGCAGAACAATTCCCAACTCCAGTACTTCACTTTTCAGAACTAATAAGCAGTCTCCCCCAGGACACTCCAATCGTATGTGACAGCTTGGAGATGTTTAAAGCATTTCTCCTCTCATATAACACACCGTTTCCCGACTTTTCTCTCCTTTCTATCACCTCTTTCATCTCCTATCTCAACAGTGTCAAAGGCCTCCAAGTCAGGTCCATCAAAGGCTACCTGAGCAGCATCCAATTTTTTCACAAATTGATGTTCGGCACTCCCTCCACTGAGATTAATAATTCACAAACCTCCCTCCTAATCAAAGGGATTCAACGATCCCAGCCCAAACGTCCCGACGCCAGACAACCCATAACGTTAAACATTCTCACAAAATGCATTCATACCCTCTGCTCAGGCTACCAGCCTCTCGGCTCACTTGACACTATGTTTATTCTAGCCTTGTTTGGTTTTTTAAGATGCTCAGAACTCACAATCACTTCCAAATTCGATCGAAAAATCCACCCCACCATCGCAGACTTGTCAGTTCTCGATAATGATACAATCTCATATTTAATTAATCCTTTGAGTGGTACGGTCCCATATGTTGGATTTTTATTTCAGTGCCCCTGGGCGTACAGTCCCACATATGGGATTTCGAACATTCAGCGATGTCACATAACTGCCAGATTCAAACCGCGCTTTTGCGCTCTGGCTGCGAGACGGACGCGCGCAGCTCTTGTCATATATCACAGCTATGCATTGTTTTCAGCCACATAATGTTTCTTTTAAGGTTTCAGACATTTAAATATGCATAAGCACCATTAAAACAATACATTTAGAGTTTATAAAATACACATCAATGTCAGATATCAGTGAAAGCAGCAATAACAATCCATTCAAATATAATTTGCTGACATTTATTCATATCAGACACACATAATGGGTCTAAGTAACTATAAAGTTTACTCTATTATTCTTCCAGTTCACCAGCCGCTTACTTGCATATATTTCGGGAGAAACTGATGAATTCAATTGCTGTAAATCCGACTGACAGGACTCTGCAAACTGCGGAGCAAACTAAGATGGCGGCACTCATCTCGTGTTATAGATCAAGATAAAGATCATTTATAAAGGTTTTAAAATGACAAAACACTCTCACTTACACATATTTGAGAATCGGAATATCATATAGTTGATGGCATGGTAACCAAGTTTGCGAATATTTTAAATAAAAAAGGAAAAACAATATAATAGCAATCCATCTGTCATACAGTGTTATTGTTGCTGCGTTCAGCGCTTGTGACATGCAAGATGTGTCGCCATGGAAACAATAAGGGCAAAGTTCTAAAATAACGGTCACCTTAAAAAAACTCACTCTGGGGGGACAATTAGAATATTTTAAACTCACGCTTGAAAGGGTTAAACAAAGCAAGACAGACCAAGCTAAAAAAAGGACACTTCATCTATATTTTCAAAATTTCTTTACCAATCCAACCATACCAGTCCATTTTTATGTACCTAAAATTAAGAAGCTCCCAGGCTAAATCCCCTTACGAACCCCTCTTCATAGATGACTCCAACAAACCTGTTACACGCTTTTGGTTCCAAAAGCACCTCAAATCTGTTTTTCAACAGTCAGGCATCCCAGCAAAAAATGACTCCAGTCACTCTTTCCGCATTGGGTCAGCAAACTCGGCAGCCCAAAAAGGCAAGCAGCAAGCTCTCGGAAGATGGTCCTTGGACGCTTTCCAAAGTTACATCAGAACCAACCGGTTCTACATCAAAAAAGCCCAGCAAACCCTCATCTGGATGCAGCGATAACCCTCCCATGCTTTTCTTTTTCCATCCATTGAGTACTGATCTGAGTGGACATCGGAAGAGCTCTCCCGGTAGAGTCTCCATGTTTTCTCTTTTCTCCTTCTGGCGAGGCTTACCCGTCTGATGCAGTGAGTCTTGATATGCCGTCGGATGCTGCAAAAACCTCCCGCTCGAACATCTATGCCTTACTCTCCAACCACCTGCCAGAGAGACTTACCTGTCCGATGCCCTGAATATCGAACTCCTATCAGATGCTGCAGATCCTGGCCGTGCATTCCAAATTCTTTCTTTCTGCAGTTGGCCAATAGGACCTGTTCACCCGGCAGCATGAGACGCTCCCGTCAGAGGCTTCATAAGCCCTTTAGGCCGGTTGTTGAACCTCACCACTCCTCCGTCCATCAATCGGCAACGTCCATTAGCCAGTAAGGCCCGCCCACCCAGTGCTGTGAGCAGCTCCCATTAGAGGTATCATGGGCCCACCTTGTTCAACAACCAGGCTTCCCTTTCATGGGAACTATCGACGCTACGTCAATGACGTAATGGGAACCCTCTGCGTGATTGCGTCATGAAGCACTTCTGTGTACACTGTGAGCGGCTCACTCTCAGAGTGCTGAGCTCTTCGAGGAGGGCGCCGCGGCGAGTGTTCCCCATGGATCGGGTCCCGCTGCTGCCGAGGCACAGCGGAAGCTGCGTTCGTGGGGATTCAATTCAATTCAAATTTATTTGTATAGCGCTTTTCACGATACATATCATTTCAAAGCAGCTTTACAGAAAATGGATGTCAACATTACAATTTAAAGAATGCAGTTAGCAAATAATATAATTTAGGTAATTAATTTACAATCAGAGTTAGCAGTTTAACTGAAGGTAGAAGCAAAGAGCTCCTGGAAAAATGAATTACATTAACAATAATTAGGATATAGAAATTGTGCAATGTGAATGTTGATCCAGATAATTGCGTCTTCTGAAGTCCTCGCAGGAATTGGCGCCATCTCTTCACAGGTGATGGTCATCTGAGGTCTTCTTAAGAGGCTGGATCCAAACTGAAGCTGATGTACTCTCTAGTCACCTCGGGGAGGGTGTCCCGAGGTAAAACAGAAAAGCAAAAGGAGAATAATTAGCGTAGCTGCTGTTCATAACTTTAAGCAAAGATAGTCATGTGCAATTGATCTGGTATGGGATGCATTATGTGAATGCTTGGCTAAAGAGATGCGTCTTTAATCTAGATTTAAACTGGGTGAGTGAGTCTGAGCCACAGCCTTGGTCAGAAGCTAGAAGTAAATCGTTTGTAATTTTAATGAGCGCAGTTTCTGTGCTATGATGAGACCTGAATCCTGACTGAAATTTTTCATAGATAGTTTTTTTGCAAGAAGGAGCACAATTGGACCAACACTACTTTTTCTAGTGTTTTAGACATAAATGGAATATTTTAAATGGGTCTGTAATTTGCTAATACGTTTGGATCTAATTGTGGTTTCTTAATGAGAGGCTTAATATCTGCTGGCTTGAACGGTCGTGGGACAAGACCTAGAGATAAAGACGAGTTGATAATATTGAGTTCTTCAGTAGTTTAGTTTGGATCTAATAAACATGTTGTTGGTTTAGACACAGTAATAAGTTTATTTAGCTCTTCCTGTCCTATAGTTGTAAAGCACTGCAGCTGTTCTTGAGGGGCGATAATTGAGGCTGAATCATAGAACTCACAATTGTATTTCTGATGCTTTAAAACAGTGGTCTCAAACTGCCGGCCCGCGGGCCATTTACGGCCCGCCCTCCCCCTCTACCCGGCCCGCAACTGATCTCAAAAATAAAACATAATCCGGCCCGCTAAATTATTATTATTATTCTCTAGTTGCTACCTGTCTGATATGTAAAGAAAAAGTCGCCGTTTTAAGGGACATTCACATATCGTGCCGCATTCTCCTTCTTTCCAAAGCGCTTTCGCTCCAGTGGCGTCTGTCGTTGCTATGCAACCATGAGCCGCGCTCTCAACCGCGTCGCTTCTATTATGAGCGCGCTTGCCTAAATTACAGTAAAAGCACTTTAAGTCACGAGCGTCGATTTAAACCAACGAAACGCATCCGATGAAATCATTAAACGTTACTGATGCTCAAACGGCATCTTGGACAAATGTGTCTCCTGTGTGAGCACAAGCACTGTCAGTGTACAAATGTATTCAGGGATTGTTTTTGTTTAGTACAGTGTTGTGCAGTGCAAGATTTTATTTAAGCTAACATAAAGTAAGGGAAAATACTTCCACTAAATGTTAAAAATAACAATGAGAGATTTTTATTTTTTGGCAAAATAATGTTGATATATATAGCTTCAGTTTTTTGTTTATTTCTAAACCCCTCTACTCCACAAGTGTTGCTGGTTTTGTTCCTAAATTACAATTTTGTTTATTCCATGCACCTTGTTGGATGTGAGAAGTTGCACCAGACTATTAATTGCAATAGTATTATATATTAGTATTTTAGTAGTATTATATTAGTAATAGTATTATATAATTATATTACACTCTGTAACAATGAGAGAGACACTGCTGTTTATATTTTATGGTAAATAAAATATTTATAGTATAGGTATAAAAATATTTTAGTAGGCCCAATGAATTTTGAAGTAAATGAGAAATAATGCAAAGGAAAATAAATTTTCTGAAACGTGCGCTTGAATGTTGTAATGGCCCTCCTATGAGGTGTCAATCACAGAAACGGCCCCCCACCAATTTGAGTTTGAGACCCCTGCTTTAAATTTTCTCAGTAAAGAAATTCATAAAGTCATCACTACTAAACTGTAATGAAACATTTTGTTCTGGGGATGTCTGTTTAGTTGTTAATCTAGCTACTGTACTAAATAAGAACCGTGGATTGTTTTGGTTATTTTCTATAAATTTGCGAAGATGTTCAGCCCTGGCTGCTTTTAGAGTCTTTCTATAACGGGACGAACTGTCTTTCCATGCAATTCTGAAGACTTCTAAATGAGTTTGTCCCAATTTGCATTCTAGATTACGAGTTTCTCTTTTCATAGCGCGAGTAATACTGTTGTACCATGGAACAGTATTTTTCTCTCTAACGTTTTTTAATCTCATCGGTGCAACAGTATCTAATGTACTAGTAAAAATTGTGCACATACTGCTAGTCATTTCCTCAAGATCATTTGCGTGTTTGGGTACGATGAGCAGCTGAGACAGATCAGGCAGGTTATTTGTGAATTTATCTATAGTTGTTGGGAGAATAGTTCTGCCTAGTCGATATGAACTATATCAACGACTGGTTAATACTAGCTCAAACAGAACAGTTGGCAATTCAACATCGAGATGTTGTTCTGTCGCACATGAAGAGGCTTGGGCTGAGGCTCAATGCCAAAAAGAGTGTCCTGGTTCTGAGTCAAATTGCCAACTATCTAGGGGTAATTTGGGATTCCACTATGATGCAGGCATGTCTATCTCCTGCTTGTGTGAGTTCCATTCTCGGAGCAGTGAATGGGCTGTTAGGCCAGTCACTCACTGTAAAACAGTTTCAGAGATTGTTGGGTCTGATGGCAGCTGCGTCCAACATGATTATTATTGGCCTTTTTTCTCTGAGGGGAAATCCTTTTTGCATGATCAAAGTCATGCGGCGATGCCTTCATGCTCTGGTCATGTGGAAAAAGCCTTGGTTCCTGTCCCAGGGACCTGTGTTGGGGACTTCTCGTCATTGCGTAATGCTTACGACAGATGCTTCCCTCACGGGCGGGGGGCGATCATGAGTGGTTGCTCAGCTCAGGGTCTATGGGAGGACCATCAGCTCTCCTGGCACATAAATCGGCTGGAGATTATGGCGGTGTTTCTTGGTCCGCACGGAAAACACGACGGTGGTCTCATAGATCAACCATCAGGGGGGTCTGCGGTCTCGCCAACTCTCTCAATAAAAGCAGCTTATATTCCAGGGCATCTAAATGTGGGGGCAGACGCCCTGTCGTGGCAGGGCCCGAGGCCTGGGGAATGGAAACTCCACACCGAGGTGGTGGAGCTTATTTGAAAAAATTTGTTTGAGCTCAACTCGACCTGTTTGCTACAGAAGAGTCAACCCAGTGCCCTCTGTGGTATTCTCTGATGCACCCAGCACCTCTAGGGCCGAGGCCGCGTCTGTATGCATTTCCCCTGGTCTCACTGCTCCCGGGAGTTCTGGAAAAAGCATGCCAGGAAGGGGTCAATCTGATACTGGTGGCTCCGTACTGGCCGACCAGGATATGGTTTGCGGATCTAATATCCTTACTACACGGCTCTCCCATGGAGCTTCCTCTCAGACAGGACCTCCTGTCGCAAGCGGGCGGCACAATTCTCCATCCCCGCCCAGAACTATAGAAGCTGTGGGCCTGGCCTCTGAGGGGGCAAGGCTCATATATTCTGGTCTCCCAACCGAGGTTGTGGAGACCATCCTTCAATCCAGAGGTCCCTCCACGAGGAAGTTGTATATGTATAAATGGAAACTGTTCTGTACATGGTGTAGTCAACATAATATGGACCCTGTCCAGTCACCTATCAGCTTTGTGCTTCAGTTCCTTCAAGAAAAATTTTCAGAAGGTTTATCTCCTTCATCATGGGACAGGGTCAATAGTTCCCATGAAAGGGAATGTCTTGGGTTACTGATGTAACCCTTGTTCCCTGAGTAAGGGAACGAGACGCTATGTCACATTGCCGTACCCCCAGCATACCTGTGAGCGTCTTGCTTCAGACATATTCCAGAAGCTAGTGTTCTTTGTTCTGGGTATGCTTTATAGTTTCTGGTCCGTGACGTCACCCGCCTCTGACGTCTTGTTTCCTCATTGGTTGGATACAGAAGTCCTTCATGACGCAATCACACAGAGGGTTCCCATCACGTCATTGGCATAGCGTCTCGTTCCCTTACTCAGGGAACAAGGGTTACATCAATAATCCGAGACGTTCTCGAAACACCAGCTCGTCAAATCTCAAGGTTTTTGGGGGGTTATTTGGTCTGGAGGCTGTCCTTTGCTCTTTTACATTTGGGGGAGTACTCTGGGTTTGGGCCAAAATTTCCGAGCTTGGAGCCCTCCCCCCGGACAGCACGCCAAATATGCATAACTCTTACTGTACTTAATTATATGTAAATGTAAACTCATGAAATTATGTTTTATTAACAAAGTTCAGGAGAAACAAGTGCAGATAATTAACCTAACTAGCTCGGGTGGAGAGCATTCAGTTAATCAATGCAACCAATGACAAGAGGTATAAATATAGCAGACTTACCTCTGTTCGTCTGACAGTTCATCAGAATCGCTCCTCCACCCCATCTCCTCACTTCAGTTCTATCTACTTCTACCACAACTGGAGGGAGTACTCTGGGTTCAGGCCAAAATTTCTGAGCTCTGAGCCCTCCCCCAGGACAGCACGCCAAATACGCATAACTCTTACTGTATTATATTTTATATGTAAATGTGAACTCGTGAATTGACATCTCCAATGAGCCACAAGCCGTAACACAATTCAGAATGGAGATTGCTTTAACACTGCTCCGCAAATTGACTTCTCCAGTGAGCCACAAGTAAGGAATAATAACGGTAAAGTATCATCCCATTTTAATGAACATTTAATATTTTCTATAATTCTATATCACACCTTCATAGTGATTGCACCACATAATGTAGCATCCCTCTGAAGTGGGTGAAGCAGGCTTTCACACACCCAGTGTGAAACTGAAACACCCTTTGCTATCATTAGGGCTCTACAATCAAGATAGAAGAGTTTTCTTTCAAGCATACATGTTTCACAATAACACTACATCTGATTGTGGTGCATGAAACAAAACAAACACTTTTTCTTCTTGATATGTGACTCTCCAATTGAGAGTCAAGCTGAATGTTTTTTTTTGGCTGGGATGGGTATACTGCCTAAGTTAAATTAAAAAATATCCAGAAAACATGATAAGGGTAAGGGATAAGGTAAAACTCAAAAAAAAAAACTCAGGGAAACTGTTCTATATCACAAATACTTACAACAAGGAACCAGTGGTGGCCCTCATTTACAATGCCCACTATGACCTCATAGTTTGCTGGGTCCAATTGAAAAATAAAAAAAACACCATTATAATATATACCTTGCTAACTAAAGTCTTGAGTATGTACCAACAACACAAAAGAATGTACACACAGCCCGAACAAAATAGGCATTAGCACAAATAATAAAATGCAAAATAACAGAGAATGAAAATTTGCAGTACACCTTGAGCTTTTCATATTTTCCCTCCCACATATCTGTAATGGCAAATGTGTAATTGTGATAAAGTAGATATTCCCCGCTGGACACGCATGCACACACACACACACGCACCTAAATACATACCCCATTCACGCTCCATTTCTCTCTCCTTACCTGCTGTTTCTGCCGTCGGCAAAGCGGGTGCACACGCCGGGCCGATGGCTCATGGACATTCCTCCACATCACATTTCCCTTTAACACAGTTTCATGCCCGATCCTTATACACACACACATCGTCTTTGTCTTGTGTTTTGTCTTCGTTCGATTGGTTGTTTGTTTGTCTGGGTTTAGTCGGTCGTTCGGTGGGTAAACGCTGCGTCGGCCAAACAGAGCACACGGAGGGCGCCTGTTTATGACGTAACGGTTGGTCGCGCCGGCGCAGCGCAACCGGAAGCCGGCTAAACCATTGCCTTGTGTGGGGTAGGGAGATTATGTGTAAAATATGTGTTGAAAGGTTATGTGTTTTTGTGTTATTAAGGACAATGAATATATTTATTTGAATTACCAATGAGAATTATTGTTTAAGGTTGATTTAATGAGTCTTGTGAAAGATTTAAAATGTCCAAGGTATAATACTTACCTCTTAATGAATTGTGCCAAAAGGGGGTGGAGTCTAGCATATAAAAAGAGAGGCTAGACTCACATTCATTGCTTGTTAACCAAGTCGGCGAGAGTGTTGTTGTGGAACCTCGAGCAAAACCAGTGTATATTGTGGATACAGTTTTTCGTCTTTATTTTTTTTGTTTTATTGTTTTGGTACTTTTGGGTTTTTGTGTGCACCTGTACATATACTTCACTGTGGACTGCCTTGTTTCTGGCACTGTAAATAAAGTACACCCTGCACGGAAGTGCTGTGCGAGTAAGCCATCATTTTTTTTTTTTTTATTGTTTTTGCTTTTCTTCACGGACTCCCGTTACTTTTCCCCTCCCCCAAAGCGAGTAGTGGCACTCGCTTCACTACAGTAATGCTTTGCCCGGTGAGGTCAAATTGTGCTGCCTCACCTTCAGTGACAGATACACTTTTATAACCTTGGCAAACTTTTCAAAATTAAACATTAATACAAAATATGGTAACACTTTACAGTAAGGTTCATTAGTAAACATTAGTTAACTATACCGCATTTATTCATCTTTGTTATAGTTAATTTCAACATTTACAAATACATTATTAAAATCTTGTTAACAGTAGCTTATGCACTGTGAACCAATGTGAACAATGAACAAGTGTATTTTCATAAACTAATGTTAACGAAAATGAGTAAATACAGTAACAAATGTATTGCTCATTGTTAATTCATGTTAGTCAATACATTAACTAATGTTTAACTAATGAATCTTATTGTAAAGTGTTACCCAAAATATTAATAAAGCAGATGAAAGGCTTATCTGTCAAAATCAATTAAATGGATACCTTGCTCTCCAACTCCTTCCCAAGGCCGATCTGGGGTGCGTTTCCCATACAACTCGCTGCTTTACTACCATAGTACGATGCATCATTGAACAAATCAACTAAGCTATTCATGAAACTGTAGTGTTGCAAACCTGTCGTTCAGCCACATTGGTGAATGATGTCACGCAGGTGGTGGAGTAATAACTTCTTTAAATGAATCCATTTGAGATCGAATTGATGCTAGATTTTTTGTTATAAATTATGGACATCTGAGGACTAATTCTCTTTTTTCTCAGGTATTTCGCTTTATTTCCAGATTCTGTCATAGGCTCGTACCAAAGCACCAAAGTACCAAAGCACACAAGCAAATGCGCACTCTTCAAAAACGGTGCAAAAAATCTCATGACAAACTAAAATATGTAAATGAATATTTGAAATAAAATATATACATTGTACTTAATGTCAGCTTGCTTATTTTGCTCAAGATAAAGATTTATTAAGTCCACATTTCATAAAAACAAGAAACTATGCTTTTTACCACAGCTCGAGAGCTGTCGTTCCAACCACATAAGTTTGCGATGCAGTTTGCGAATGTTTGTTCGACCAAATAGTTGAACTATGTTAGTAACAACAGAACTTGTGATGTTAGTTTGCTAACAATGCTTTTGGGAAACTTATTGCAAAATAATTTATAGCAGCTGGTCTCAAACTCAAATTGGCTGGGGGCCGTTTCTGTGATTGACACCTCATAGGAGGGCCATTTTAACATTCAGGCACAAGAAAGCACAACATTTCTGAAAATATACTTTCCTTTGCATTATTTCTCATTTACTTCAAATTTCATTTCTAGAATATTTTTGCCATATAACAAAAAATGTAAACAGCAGTTGCTATCATTGTTACATACAGTATTAGTTTTTAACAGTTAGTGCAAATATTTTCCCTTACTTTATTTTAGCTAAAATAACATCAAAATCTTGCACTGAACAGCACTGTACTGAACAAATGCAATCCTTGACTACAATTTTACACTCTGACACTCAGACATCTGACAGAGCTTCTGCTCACACAGCTGAGCCACATTTGTCCAAGATGCCGTTTGAGAATCGGTAACGTTTAATGGTAGCATCGGACGCATTTAGATGGTTTAAATTGATGCTCACGACTTTACAATGTCCATCTTTCTTGAAACTGTCAGTTCCTCATCCACTTTCCTTTTTGGTTTGGAAAAAAAACATATTTCATTCGTACTTTGCAGCCAAACAACAAATAAACTATGAAAACCCTGAACCAGCTCTCATCAAATCTGACTGCGTGCTTTTTTTTTTTTTTTGGTAGAATCATGTCATTCTTTTGAATATGGAATATGGTTTGAGACAACTAGAGAATAATAATAATAATAATAATAATAATAATAAAAATATTAATAATTTAGCGGGCCGGATTATGTTTTATTTTTGAGATCTGTTGCAAGCCGGGTGGAGGGGGGCCGTAAATGTCCCGCGGGCTAGCAGTTTGAGACCACTGATTTAAGGGATACTCTGGACAGCAGTACATAACTGTTGTTTCCAGCCTAGGCACTTTTCATTACTACAGAGGATTACCAAATACAGCATTGCACCTACCACCTCATAAATATATTAGGATTCAGATCTGACTTTACATCAACACTTACAGCTATGCACTGCATCTGTGGTGTCAGCTGGTTCCTCTGTCACCATTGTAGTGGTGTGGGACACAGGAGAGAAAAGTGACATTTTCTTTGAAATGTCCAATGAAGAGAAGGGAGACATTCTGGTAGATAGTGTTGAATGCTTTGGTCCAATTGATAAGTCTGATTTTCATGTGACATAGTGATTGTGAGGTCTACAGGTGTGAGTGATGCACATTGTTCAGTTTGACTTTTGATTTTTTTTATGTGGTCTTTTACGTTGTGGGTCTTGGGTAATTCTATGAGGAATACGAGGTGTGTCTTCTTTGAATGGTCAGTGTTGATTTGGGGGAATATCCCCTTTTCATCCCTTAAATCCAACCAGCTGCATTCAAGCTTGCCCTCTTTCCTCTGCTGGGTCCTTATGTTTTTTGGTAGGACCTTATGGCCTACAAAAAATGGTGCCTGATTTACCACCCTCTGTCTCCTGTCCTGTTTCTTTTTTACATTTTTTTTTTTAAAATGTTGTCCATTTTCTCCTTAAATTGCCTTTGATACAGTGCCCTCTGCTATCACAGATTACACTGTGCCGTTGACCTTTTCAGAAACAACATTGAAGATCGAAATTATTTCATTAACTTGTAATTGAAACTATATGATATTTATATGGAACAATGTAAATTATAGCATACCTTATACATCTCAGGCACCTCACAAGGATACCGCGCCTCCATGCCAAACATTAAGAAAACTGGTGAGGACCTTGTTGTCAGCTGCGTCTTGGTTCTAAGACCAAACATTACCGCATCTAGGTACTCATCCCATTTTTCAGGTCTTGCATCCACTGGTTTGACAAGGCTCTAGAGCAGGGGTCTCAAACTCAAATTGGCCCAGGGGCCATTGCTGGGATTGACACCTCATAGGAGGGCCATTTTAATATTCAAGCACAAGAAAGCACAACATTTCTGAAAATGTACTATCCTTTGCATCATTTCTCATTTACTTCAGAATTTATTACTAAAATGTTTTTGCATTAGGCTACTTAAAAAAAAATGTAAACAGCAGTGTCTGTATCATTGTTACATACAGTAATAGTTTTTAACAGTTAGTGCAAATATTTTCCCTTACTTTATTTTAGCTTAAATAACATTAAAATCTTGCACTGAACAGCACTGTACAGAACAAATGCTATCCCTGAATACATTTGTACACTATTCTATTTCTTGCCAGACACCTGGCAGTGCTTCTGCTTACACAGCTGAGCCACATTTGTCTAAGATGCCATCTGAGCATCGGTAACATTTATTGGTAGCATCGGACGCATTTTGGTGGTTTAAATTGACGCTTGTGACTTGCGCAAGTGCTTTTACTGTAATTTAGGCAAGCGTGCTCATAATAGAATAAAAGCATATATATATCTAGTAGTAGAGCTAATGCAAGGGCTAGAAATCAATTTTTCTTTTGCTGAAATGTCCTTGTCATTGTGGAGAGCGCAGCTCATGAATTTACGCAGAATCTAGCTTTTGTGCGTACGTACACTTTTTGAAATCGAAGGAAAGTTTTATAAATGAGGCCCCTGTGACTTCCCTAAAGCCATTTTTATTATTAGTAGTAGCAATATCCTCCAGAGGCTCTTTCTCTTCCACTGCTCTGTTTTTTGTTTTTTTTCTTCGTTTTCTTTTTCATGCTTTTTGTAATTTGTCCGGTGTAGCTAGTGGGGCACTGCGTTTTTTCATGTTGATCGATTTGTCGCTTGTATAATTATGATTCAAGTTGTTTATCAAACAGAGATAAATGTCTGTCTACTTCTTTTGAAACTCCTACATTTATTTTAAAGTAAACAAATGAGACTTAACTTGCTTTTGAAAATGATTTTTGATTGATCGATTGAAGAGCTCTGGAAAGTGTTGCTGCTCAGAGCGCCATCTTGCCGGAAGTCCCAATCCAAAATCAACATGATCCCTTGCATCGATCACGAGATATTCCTCATGGAGGAACGATTTTAAAAAATGCCCATTAGGGGGCATCAAGGGCTAAACAAACAGGCTACCTTGGTTCCAAATGCTGTAACTTTTGGTTAATTTATGCCACAAAATTTGATCCAGATGCAGCTCACATGTAGGAGAGCTTCATCAAAAAAGATATTTACTTGTAGATATTTATTTGTAGATATTTACTGTACTTGCAGCAGATGTTTAAACCTCCACTGAAGAAAGACAAAATGGGGATGAGGATGCCACTGAGTACATCAGCTTATGACAGTACATACCCATAATGACAGGGTGGACCGTAATTTCATGGACATTTGAAAATAGTTTAATATTATTACAAAAAAGTTATATAAATTATCAAAATTACTTATTGTATCAAATATATTTTTAGGACAAAAATAACATTTAAAAGGAATACTCAAGCATTGTTTAGAAAAGAAACTGTATTTGGTTTATGGCTAAGTATAAAAGGTACCATAGTTTAAAAATGTATTAATTTCTCTAATTTTTACATGATATATATATGGGTGGGCGATATGAGCAAAATATTAAATCACAATATTAGTAATTTTACCTCATGATATGTCACAGTGTAGCTGGAAACATAGGGTTGTTTGGAAAATTTTAGATAGGCCTACCAGTGAAATTTTAGATACCAGACTAAAAACTAATACTAGGCTAACCAATGTAATGGTTACATTTTCTCCTTTATCCATGTTTCTTTATCGCAAAAACATTTCAATAACTTTAAGAAGTCCTACCCATTGAAAGCTGTGCAGATGTATTTCATATCGCAATATACTGTAAAATTATATTTACATGACATTTTCTCAGCTATTCAACGTAACTAAATTGCTAACCTCAAAAATAAAGTTTGTTGATTTATTTATGTTTTATGATGCTCAATCTATTTCAGTTGAACATGAAGCTTACCAATTTGAAGCATGCTCTGATACAGAAGAAGAGTTTTTCATTGGATATGATGAGGAGGAGTTGTGGCACACCGACTTTGATCAGAAGAATGGAGTAGTGACATCCCCTGACTTTGCAGGACCTATGACATTTCCTGGATTTTATGAAGTCGGTGTTAATAATATGGCATTATGCAAATCTAATTTACAAAAAGTCAATAAAGGTTTCAAGAGCCCACCACCACAACTGGGTAAGACATAAGAATGTGCTATTAACTTCTACCATTTTACATTACGATTTCACTTTAATGTTCCATTTATTAGGGGTTTATTAAGAGTTCCCGTAAGCAATATGCTAACCATGTGCAAGAGCAGTGCTGATATGCAGCCATTGAGGACAGGGGAAAATGTTGCCCCATGACATTTTTTTTTTACTCAGTACTCAATTATATATATATATATATATATATATATATATTGATCATGTCAGGTGTTTCGTATTTTCTATTGGCAAATTGGAATCTGAACTAGCAATCTCCAACTGGTGAATGATTTACTCATTTTAGTCTGTTATATTCAATTAATCGGTCTAAAAGTCTAATTTAGTTTGTGATTCATTTGGACAATTCATGTATGCAGTGAATCTTTGGAATCTTAAAACTATAATACGATATGAGCACAAAGTATAAACAAAGGTCAGTTACCCAGGTGAAAAAAAACTTGAGTGCATTAAAAAAATACTTAAATACAAGCAAGTACATTTGTACATTCTTTATTTTGGTGCTAAATAAAAGTGTCAAAGTTATACACTATAAATACACTATTTTAAAGTATATTTGTACTTTAGTAGTACTTCACTGCACTTGGAAAAGTATACTAAATACCACTACTATTTAAATAGATTTTAGAGCATTGAAATAAAGTATACTACCTCAAAAATATACAGAGGGGTTTTATTAGTGTATTTCTTAAAAGTGTGCTTTTTTAAAATTTGTTTAATCTTAGTAGACTTTTATGTACCCTAGTGGAAAAAAAAGTATACTTTATTGTATTTTAAATATATTCCCTTTTTCTATAGTACATTGCAAATATACAAAAAAACGAAATAAAATTACTATCTTTAAATATATAAAAAGTATATTAGTATCATATTTTCACAATACAACTTTTAACACACTTTAAAATAATTGTACTTTTGTATATTTTCTAAAAAAAATCTTTAGAAAAATATACTTGAAGAGTAAGTTCAGTTTATTTTTTAAAAGTGTATTTATTTGCACTTTATAAAAATATATTTGAGGTATATTTTAACTGTGTGCTGAAAATGATCATTGTAACAATGCACTGAAAGTATATTTAAAAAATACATTATTTAATATCCTGAAGTTGTTTGTATTGTATCTAAAGTTAAATTTGAGTATATTTGTTAAGTTTACTTATTAATCCTTGAAATTCATTATATTACTTGTGCTTATTTATTTCAGTATGACTAATGCATTAAAAGCCCATTTAATATATGAAGTGTAGCCTATACAATTTGCAAATATGAGTAAATATGTTTATTAAGTTTACACTGGCAGAATCATTTTACAATCGTACACACAAATCGTACACACAAATTAAACAACACACCAGCAGCACAAGTAACATTACATGCGGAAAAAAATATGTTGAGTGGTTAAATCTATGGGTTAAACTTGAGACTTCGGAATTCAAATGTCTCTTCAACTTGGTCTGTGACCAATCAGATTTTGTTGCTCACTGCTTTTAGCCAATCAGAGATGCTGACGTCACGGTCCTCGTCTGTATCTCCCTCGCTCAGTCACTCAGGTGAATTATATTGTCGCAATTTATTTAATAAAACACTGAAAGCACAAGACATCGCTCAATCTTGGGGATTCTGACCAGTTCAATCAAGTAACATCGCAGACTGACAGATGGCAACGATAACCAGTAATTTAATGGCCTACGCGATCCTGAAAGAACTGGAGAAAAGTGCTGCTATTTGGAGGTAAGTTGTAGTCTACCAGTTAACAAACTTTTTTTTTTTTTTTTTGCTTTAACAAATGGAGAGCAAGATTTTGGCTTGATATCATCTTTTTGAGTTTGTGTATGGTTTATGGGACATGTTTACATGCAGCACCAAAACTCCCCGTTCATATAATTGGTCAACTCGGCCCTTATTCTGTACGATATCATTTCATAAAGTGTTGTATGCTTGACTATGTACCGAAAACAACATCGACATGCCATACTGATACAGTTCCCTGCTGCTAATCCTCATTTACTGTTCAAAAATAGTATTAGTTCAATGTAGGATTCAGAGAGACAATTGTAAACTTGAATATAAAGTTGAACATGCTGTCTGACATTATATCTTTGGTATATTCTGTTAACAGATGCTGTTCTTCATGAGTTTCTGCAGTCACTGTTTAAGCGGCCATCAGACATAATAATGAGAAGCTCATCAGAAAATGGAATATAATGTGTAATTTGTATTTGTGTATAAAGGGTCAGCATTGGTCCAATAATTTTTTTTTCTTTAATAAAAAAAACAGGGTAAGTTTTGTTGAATCAATGTTAAGTTTAAATAAAAACTATTGGATTTGTTAATGAAATATGTCGCTTCATTAGTGATGTTGGTACATTTTATTTATTTTAATGGCCTTGAAAACAAATGCATTCAACTTTGGGAAAATGTGTTATTTAAACAGTATTACAATTATAATACTGTATTGTGTGAGATTATGTAATTCAAAGTACAGTAGTCAACTTTTGAAGTGGATCAAAAAAGTTCAGCAAAGTTGTCATAAGAAGAAGGTTTTAGGACAGCTTTGATGAAAGATGATTTTTGATCCACTTTACATGTTGACAATATTAAACAAAGTATAGTGCATTGTTATTGACTGCAAAGTGTGTAAATTTTAGTATTTGGAATAAGCCAACGGAACTGAGCATACAGTTTATACTATTACCTGTAAAATATTCATTGTATATTGCTTGTGTGTTCAATTTTAAAACAACTTAATTACAACTAAAATATACTTAGTACAAAATTAGTTGTTTCAAAATAGCACACTTTAAGTTAACTAATCATTAACACACTTGAAATATACTAATAAGTAGTCTTGCTGCAAGTATACTTGGCATACTTTTTTTTTCACTAGGGTAAAGTGGAATATTACCTATAGTTTATTGAAAACTAACCTTAAATGCTTCCTATCATTTACTAGTGACACATCTTGTAATTTGCCAATGATGAAGAAGATCTTTATTAAGATCAACACCTGTGCAGTGGAGTGCATGACTAGGGTAAAGGCATTTTCCAAACAAAATAATCAAAAGACTACACAAAATCAATGGATTTTACTTGTTCAAATTCATGCTTCAGGTTGTGTCCTGGAACTGCTCCTAAGGGGACATCCTTAAAGTTAGGGAAAGTTTGTACCTACCCCACATCATCTGCCTGTGGGGCACGCCCAGGTTACCCTGACTCTGCCTTCCCAACCTGGTGTCACTCAGTAGCAAAATAGTTTTCAATTGAGGTGAGGTTTAATGCTGCCTTCACATTCTATCAGAATTATCATAAATACGAGTTTCCTAGTTTAAAAATTGGACATGAACACTCTCAAGTTATATTTACCACTAGGAAGCTCTGGAATAATTTTGAGACCCAAGTTCCAAAGTTGGGCAAACCATAAACTTTAAACATGGCAGATTGCTGCTGTGACTGGTATTCTTTACTAGTTTTTATGCCAGTATGGTTTAACCTGTTAGCCAGCACCCCCGCTTTTGGAAAATCCCAAAAAATGACATACCCAAACTAAAACAGATACAGTTCATGAACCCTTTGCACTAAAAGCATAAGTAAGGTCTCATTTGAAAGCAGACACTTTGCAGTTTATGGTAAACTCATACTTAATTATTGTCACAAAGAAGAAAATAGTTTAAAATAGCTTTGAAATTTTGAAAAGTTATTAGAAATTTATTTTTATGAAATATATTTATGAAAATGAAAGTGAAGTTGGCCTTGTGGCAATCTAGAAATGCACTGCAGCTAAAGCCACATGTCTGACTATGTTATATTTCAAATCTGAAGATGATAGGTTTAAAACTCTGAGTTTTATTACATGTTTTTCAAGACCATGTCATGAGACTTTATTTAGAAAGGACTCTAAAATGTTAACTGATGTTTATTGTCATCTATTCAAGGGTATTGTCGATATTGTGTTTGTGGTGCTAAGTGCCCCATTCAGTTTCAGTCTCCCCTGAACACATTCACACCTCTCCAGCCAGCTTATGGCTCTTATTATTCTTTTCTTTTGTCTCTATTATAATTACTGATGTTCTATTCAAGATGATTTAATCCCTCATTTCATTCACCAAACTTCTCACTTCACCTTCTTTCAAACTGTATCTAATGCCCTTCTTGGGAAAAAAAAGAGAGAAAAAAGTGAGCTTTACGATTAAAAATTATTTATTTACATCACAGCTCAGAACAGGTGCATCTCTGGGCTCGTTAGCATATTAGCTTAGCACACCAACAAAACATGACAATTTATAAGATTAAAACCACGTTTTTTCTCCAAACTTACTAGTCGATTGTTTTAAATAACCTTCTTTGATGTAATGTGGCTTTGGATCAAAAATCAGACAGAAAATATATCATTTTAGGCTATTCTGCACAATGAGAAAAGCTATCTCGATTAGCATTGCATTATAAATATAATCTACTATTATGAATACCTGACATGGCGTGAAGAACACAGATAAACCACATATCGTCACAATCGTGTATTTATTACTTTCAAAAGTGACGTTCTGTATGTTTATATCAATGATTATAGCGATGTCTGGTAGCCTCTGTTAGGTCCGTGTTTGTCACATGACTGCCTCTTGTTCATCGTGTGTTATTTGTGGACTAAAGGTGCACAGAGCGCCCTCCGGCTTCGGGTATGATTTGGACACACAGTAGTCAGTGTATACAGCGCTCATATGATGAAAACAGCGCGTTTTGGGTAAAAATTGAATAAATATTACTCCTCTGTATAGAAAATTGACATAAACGTACGGGAATCCATCAATATTTCTCCAAATGTGCATGCTTTTAAGCTAAAAGCCCCGAGGGATGTTATTTTGTGGAGTTTTTTCTTGATGATTGTACAGAGTTTTTTTCTCAATGGCTGAAGCTGACGCTCATATTTCAATGAAAAGGTAACGACTCCGTTTCTCATATTCATAACTCCCGACGCATATTAACAAATAACGGTCACTATACGATGTTGAGAGTAAAATAAAGATTAAAAATTGAAGCTCGAGTCTTAGATCTTTTTAATGATGTATAGTTTGTCAAGGTAATTATATTAAATCTAACAGTAAATTTGAGCTAATTTAAACAAAGAAGCTTTGGTGCGTCGGCGTGCCAGTGCTGGTTAACAGGTTAAAAAAAAATTTCCCAATAAATAGGCAAGAATGAACCTGGTGTCCTTCACTTAAATGTGACGAGGTCGTAATCACAACTTCAGAAGTGGGAACTAGGAAATTTTCTGATAGCATGTGAAGACAGCATTAGTGCCAAAATGCTTTTTCCCCTGAATTGAATGATGATTGCTGCAAGTGGGTAGCTATTAGCAACAACCCTATACACACACTAAAGCTTAACCTTGTGGTTTGTATCCAACACCCCTGGATGAAGATTCTAAATGTCTTTAATTTAACATACAGGCAGTTCAAACACAGGGTAGCTTCAGTGAAACACAGACGAGGCCAGACAACTTGAACTGAAAACACAGGAACTTAAATACTCAGGCAAACGAGCTGACACAGCTGAACGTGATGGCAACTCAAATTAGTAACCATAATGACTAACACAGGCAGGGAAATGGTGGAAGAGGAGGCTTAGGTGGAGGACGGGAATATGGGAGAGGGGTTGAACAAAAGAAAATCCAGGGTGGTGCAGGTAGTGGTGTCATCCAAGGAATGGCCTTGATGAGTGGCCAGCTGGTGATTCAGACCACAGCCAGGATGGCGTCCCATGGCTGTGTTGATGGAGGGGGGAGCCATGGTGGTGAGGGTCTTAATGTCTCAATGGGGATAAATGGAGGCAGCGGAGCCAATGGTGGATGAGCCAGCTAGCTCTCTGTCTGCGGCGAGCACTGCCTGATTGTTTTTGGCTGTGCACCGGGTTGGAAGTGGGGCTGGTGTCGTCACCGTCGGGTCCAACGGTGAATTGTGATTCACATGATACTAGCACCCACTCCACAAATGTGGCAAAGCTCCCTCAAGGTCCCTCCCTGGACAACTGAGCCTTTGTAGAGGTATTTGATTCCCACAAGGAGGAATGAACAAAGGCAGTCATCTAGGAAGTGTGACTGGTAAGAGAGGTGGAGGAATTCCTCCAAATGTTCTTGAGGGAGCGATCTCCCTGCTCATGTTACACCAAAAAATATTACTGAAATCAGAATCATTGATGATCTTTCCCTTGAGCATGTCAAATCTGCTGATGTAATTACAATCATTTGGAAAATGGTGCTAAAGAAAGTCTGTGTGACAGAATGTTGTGCGATTTATACAAATCCATAGCCAGATCATTTTTCTTCCATTGGTAAAAAAAAGTATTTGACTTTCAGCGGTTAGAGCCTGATCTAGACACCAGGACAATGGTCCCAGGCACAGCCGAGGAGGGAGGAGCCATGGTGGAGCCTACAGGTCTCCAAGCCTAGGTGGAGTGATGGGCATGGGCGGCGGCTGGAGGCGGAGCTAAGGGATCCTCTTGCCAAGGTCGAGCTGGTGACCAGAAGATCCAAAGTGTATCCACACAGCAAATTGAGGTAAACAATGCAGGAACTGAAGAGCTGATGGGAACCAGCGAAGGTGGAGCTGACAGGTCGCCAAGCCTAGGTGCAGTGGTGGGCTTGGAGGCTGGAGGCAGAGCTAAGGGATCCTCTTGCCAAGGTCGAGCTGGTGACAGGAAGATCCAAAGTGTATCCACACAGCAAACTGAGGTAAACAATGGAGGAACTGAAGAGGTGATGAGAACCAGTGAAGGTGGAGCTGACAGATCGCCAAGCCAAGGTGGAGTGATGGGCTTGGAGGCTGGAGGCAAAGCTAGGGGATCCTCAAGTCAAGTCAAGTCAAATTTATTTATATAGCGCTTTTTACAATTGGTAATTGTTTCAAAGCAGCTTTACATATTAGAAGCACAGAAAAAAAGAGAAGTGGTTAAAAAGAAGCTGTACAGGCAAGCGTGGTAATATGTAACATATACAAGATGGTGCTACATCTAGCCAATGTTGGCTGACTCCCAGGGGTGGAAAAAACCCCCTAGGAGAAAAACCCAGCGCGCTAACACTGGGAAAAAAAGTCCTAGGAGGGAAAAAACCCCTTGGAAGCTATATTTAATATATTTACAATGGATATGGAGATCAAAATCTGAATTATACATTTTTATAATTGAGATTAAAAATATATTATATATAAATATATGTAAGCGGATACGGGGATTAGAAATCTGAATTATAGATGCAGCCAGAACTGGATCTGTAGGCCCATTGTCTCCTGGGCTACGTTGTAGTCAGGTCCAGACACAGGTTCTCCATCTGATCTGGATACGGCCTGGATCCAGCACCCGGCAAACCTCAGGATAAGCAGAGAGACTGATATTAGCGTAGATGCCATTCTTATTCTGATGTGCAGGTATATCTAGTGTTATAGGAAGTGTTCTCGGTTCCGGCCGACCTAATTATTGCAGCGTAACAATCCTTTAACGGATTTGAAAAATGTTAATGTATTGATAATGTGTTATGTGTATGCAAGAGCAAAGAGATGTGTTTTTAGTCTAGATTTAAACTGACAGAGTGTGTCTGCTTCCCGAACAATGCTAGGAAGATTGTTCCAGAGTTTAGGTGCTAAATAGGAAAAGGATCTGCCGCCTTCAGTTGATTTTGATATTCTGGGTATTATCAACTGGCCTGAATTCTGAGATCGCAATAAACGTGAAGGACTATAATGCACCAAGAGCTCGCTTAGGTACTGGGGAGCTAAACCATTTAGAGCTTTATAAGTAAGTAGCAAGATTTTAAAATCTATACGATGTTTAATAGGGAGCCAATGTAATGTTGACAGAACTGGGCTAATATGGTCATACTTTCTGGTTCTAGTATGAACTCTAGCTGCCGCATTTTGGACCAGCTGTAGTCTGTTTAAAAGCCGAGCAGAACAACCACCCAGTAGAGCGTTACAGTAATCTAGTCTTGAGGTCATGAATGCATGAACCAACTGTTCCGCATTTGTCATTGAGAGCATATGTCGTAATTTAGATATATTTTTTAGATGGAAGAAGGCGGTTTTACAGATACTGGAAACATGACTTTCAAATGAAAGATTGGTATCAAAGAGCACACCCAGGTTCCTAACTGAGGACGAAGATTTAATGGAGCACCCGTCAAGTGTTAGAGAGTATTCAAGGTTTTTTCGTGAAGAAGTTTTTGGTCCAAAGATTAGGATATCAGTTTTTTCTGAATTTAATAATAAGAAATTTCTTGTCATCCAGTTTTTAATGTCAGCTATGCATTCTGTTATTTTTGTGAATTTGTAGGTTTCGTCAAGGCGCGAGGAAATATAGAGCTGAGTATCGTCAGCGTAGCAGTGAAAACTAACACCATGCTTCCTAATTATCTCTCCTAAGGGCAGCATGTACAGAGTGAAAAGCAACGGTCCTAGTACTGAGCCTTGTGGTACTCCATATTGAACTTGTGATCGATACGACATCTCTTCATTAACTACTACAAACTGATAACGGTCAGATAAGTAAGATTTGAACCATGCCAAAGCAATTCCACTAATGCCAATATAGTTTTCAAGTCTTTTTAAAAGAATGTTGTGATCAATAGTGTCAAAGTGGGTAGCTAGATAAGAGTAGATCGTTTGTAACTCTAACGAGAGCAGTCTCAGTACTATGGTATGGTCTAAATCCTGACTGGAAATCCTCAAAGATTCCATTTCTTTCTAAAAAGGAGCACAGTTGTGTTGAAACTGCCTTTTCTAGTAACTTTGACAGAAAAGGTAGATTCGAGATTGGCCTGTAATTTACTAAATCTCTCGGATCTAGTTGAGGTTTTTTAATAAGAGGTTTAATAATAGCCTGCTTAAAAGTTTTTGGCACATATCCTAGTGTTAAAGATTAATTAATTATATCAAGAAGTGGACCTACGACCTCTGGAAGCATTTCTTTCAGTAGTTTAGTCGGTATTGGGTCTAACATACATGTTGTTGATTTCGATGATTTGATAAGTTTAGATAATTCTTCCTCTCCTTTAGCGGCGAATGATTCTAGTTTTACCTCAGGGACACTACAGTGCACTGTCTGAAGCGAAACTGTAGACGGTTGCATGTTTTTAATTTTCTCTCTAATATTGTCAATCTTGCAAGTAAAGAAGTTCATAAAGTCATTACTGCTGTGCTCTTTGGAAACGTCAGCAGTTGAATCTCTGTTTCTAGTTAATTTAGCCACTGTGTCAAATAAATACCTAGGATTATGTTTGTTTTCTATTAAGAGATTTGAAAACTAAGTAGATCTAGCATTTCTTATAGCCGTTCTGTACTCAATCATTTTTTCTTTCCACGAAAGGCGAAAAACTTCTAGTTTTGTTTTCTTCCAACTACGTTCGGCTTTTCTCAGAGCTCGTTTTAGAGCCCGAGTGTGCTCATCATACCACGGCGTTGGATTAGTTTCTTTAATCTTCTTTAGACGTAAAGGAGCGACTGCATCTAATGTGCTGGAAAAGAGAGAGCCAATAGTTTCTGTTGCAGCATCGAGTTCTTCTAAGTTGTCAGGTATACTAAGGCGATGAAACTGCTCGGGGAGATTATTTATAAAGCAATCTTTAGTGGTAGAAGTGATGGTTCTACCATATTTATGGCTGGGTGGTGGTTTTGTAGCCTTGGCTAACTGTAGTATACATGAGACTAAATAATGATCTGATATATTATCGCTCTGCTGTAGAATTTCAACAGCATCAATATCAATTCCATGCGACAGTATTAGATCTAGGGTATGATTACGACAATGAGTGGGTCCTGACACGTGTTGTCTAACTCCAATGGAGTTTAAAATGTCTGCAAATGCCAATCCAAATGCGTCTTTATTATTATCTACATGGATATTAAAATCACCAACAACAAGGACTTTATCCGCAGCCAGTACTAACTCTGATAGAAAATCAGCAAATTCTTTGATAAAGTCAGTATGGTGCCCTGGTGGCCTGTATACAGTAGCCAGCACAAATGTCAACTTACATAATGTTACATAAAGCACCATCACTTCAAAGGAATTATATTTGAAATTCTTTTGAATGATTCTGAATATATTACTATAAATTACAGCAACACCTCCCCCTTTGCCTTTCTGTCGAGGATTGTGTCGATAATCATAACCTTGAGGACTAGACTCATTTAAAGTAATGTAATCGTCTGGTTTTAGCCAGGTTTCTGTCAAACACAGCACATCTAGATTATTGTCTGTGATAATATCATTTACAATAAGTGCTTTTGAAGAAAGTGATCTAATATTTAACAACCCAAGCTTTATCATTTGTTTATCATTATTATCTCTATTTTTTATTTGTTGAACATCAATTAAATTTTTACTATTAAATGGGTTTGGAAGTTTTTTGTTTTTATTAATTCGGGGTACAGACACAGTCTCTATGTGATAATATCTAGGTGCGAGAGTTTCTATGTGTTGGGAATTATCTGACTTCTGTAACGTGAGGCAGCTAGCAGACGGTCGGTTTAGCCAGTCTGTTTGCTTCCTGTCCTGGGCCCCAGTTTGTCATGTTTTAGTTCTAAGACTATGTGCCATATTACTAGAGAAAAGAGCAGCTCCATCCTGGGACGGATGAATACCATCTCTTTTCAACAGGTCAGGTCTGCCCCAAAAGCTTTTCCAATTGTCTATGAAACCTATATTATTCTGTGGACACCACTTAGACAGCCAGCCATTGAGTGATGATAACCTGCTAACTATCTCATCACTCCGACGAACAGGAAGAGGGCCAGAACAAATTACTTCTGCTGACATTGTACTTGCGAGTTCACACACCTCTTTAATGTTAATTTTAGTGATCTCCGACTGGCGAAGTCGAACATCATTTGTGCCGACGTGAATAATAATTTTAGAGTATTTACAATTAGCATTAGCCAGCACTTTTAAATTTGCTTTGATGTCAGGTGCTCTGGCCCCCGGCAAACATGTGACTATGGTGGCTGGTGTCACTATTTTCACGTTCCGTGTAATAGAATCGCCAATGACTAGGGCACTTTCAACAGAATTCTCAGTGGGTGCGTCACTGAGTGGGGAGAACCTGTTTGATGTTCTTACTGGAACGGAAGAGTGGTGTTTTCCACGGCTAGGCCGCCTCACCGTTACCCAAGTGCCCTGCTGCGCGGACTCTACAGCCGGAACCGAACAATGTACAGAGTTCACTAAGCTAGTCGCATCCAAAACAGTATCTGAAGCCTCTACGTTCTTACTATCCTCGATTAAAGTTTGGATGCGTGTCTCTAATTCTGAGATTCTCTCTGTCAGCCTGACTATTTCCCTACATTTATGACATGTAAATCCCTCGTCGCTGACAGAGAGAGCTACACTGAACATGTTACAGACTGTGCAGAAGATGACTGAGGGAGAGGATGACATGACTCACCGTGTTTGTAGACTGATCCGATCCGAGTTACCACAGCTGTTTGATGAACGCGTTAAAAAGGAGCGCGCGAGACTGATAACAAGTTAACCAGCGAGATCCAACCGCGTTACAGCGATTTAGATTCAAAGATTACAAGCTAGCGACGTCAGATTAATGTGGTAGGCAATAATAATATAATCAAAAATCAATAAAAGTAAGAGAAAACAAAGCTATACGGAGACGCGAACACCAGCTGTTTGATGAACGCGTTTAAAAAGGAGCGCGCGAGACTGATAACAAGTTAACAAGCGAGATGCAAACATGCTGTAACAGCGATTTAGATTCAAAGATTACAAGCTACCAACGTCAGATTAATGTGGTAGGCAATAATAGTAATACAAGCAACAATGAATAAAAGTATGAGATTCAATAAAAGTAAGAGAAAACAAGGCTATACTGAGACGCAAACACCAGCAGCGAGGCAGACAGGAGCAATCGAGCAGACGAGCAGCAAAGGTCGAGCTGGTGACAGGAAGATCCAATGTGTATCCACACAGCAAACAAGTAAAAAATGGAGGAACTGAAGAATTGATGGGAACCAGCGAAGGTGGGGCCAACAGACTGGCTGACTTTGGAATAGGAGGAGGGAGAGGGAGGCTGAGCGGGATCAGTGAGTCCAAAACAAAGCAGACAGGATAGGGTGGGATTAAAGGGGGCAGGGGATTGTCCTCTCCGAAATCAAAATAACTGTTCATGGTGAATTCCAGAAACATACTCTCGGTGGAGGGAATGTAAGTGGGACTCCAGTCTGCACCCTCTAACTCCTAACGAACTCCTATGGTGATGGATGATGCAGCCGGATCGCATATATCATTATATCGGTATATTCTGTTTCAATAGCCTCAGCTCTTCCTTTTGGAGAGTATGATACATCCAAAGATCCTAACATGATCTTCCATGCAATATTCCATGCAAACGCTCAGCAACTCAGCTCCGCCATTTCCTCCAGGCTCTCGCTTCTTCGACTTGTCTTACTTCCTCATCTCTACGCATGTCTCCTTTAGCCACACCCCTTTTTTTTCATCATCTTATGATTTTTTGGTCAGATAAATAATGAAGATAATAAAGAATTGGTTTAAAAATGTGTTATATACTCTGCTTATTCATTCATTTGAAGGTGATAGTCATGATAGAAAAATCAGAATTGCCATTAAAGTGTAATGGTCCATTACAATGTAACGCAAATTTTTAAAGAAAAACTATTAAAAAGCAGTGGCGCTTACTATAAACAGTGTGCAGTATTCACATCATCCCCATAAGAACTTTATGATTGACCCAAAGCAAACTTTTACACACTTATACCGGTAATCCTCATGTTTGTTCGCACAGCATCATACAAGTAATTTACAATTTACTGGTATTTTTGAAAAGGTCCTATTCACACATGATCTTTTAACGGTAAAAAGACTATTGTTACACCACGCCTGTCCTGGACTCCAGTTCCCATAATCCTCCTTGTTTGCATACCTGAACTCAATTCCCTCATCAGCCTTCCCGCTTCTCCTGGATTCCCTGCACCTGTTTATTGTCATTAGCACTCCCTTTAAGTTGGACTCACTCATAGCACTCCCTGTCCGCTCTTAATGTTATTCTAAATGTGTATGGTTGTGTTTCTGCTCCTTCGTTGTTGAATAAATACCCTATTATTGTGGATTTCCATATTCACTTCATCTCTACTACACCTACACGTAACAGAAGAACGGACCAAAACCGCTGGATTTCCACAAAAGAAAATGGGTATCTTATTATTAATGGTTCTTATTTTGAAATTGAAGAGGTTAAAAAAGAATCGTGTTTTCCTTGTCCAGTCCCCACAGAAATACAAGCAAGTTCGCCAACTGCCAGTTTTCTCCACCTACCCCTCCAGTGGGCATTCCCCTGATGTCCTGCCTGTCCCAAACCCCAAGTCGGCCAAAGAAAAGTCCACCGCTAGGCCCAGACGGCCGAAGAAGTCCGCCAAGCAACCCCAGTCTCCAGCGTTTTCTGTCTCCAAACAGACCCAGTCTCCAGCGTTTTCTGCCTCCGAGCAGTCCTCAGTGAACTCTGCCTCCAAGCCTGAGCCGTTGCTCCTAGCGACACTCCCTCCAGTACCAGTGGGACTTTTAATAGAATACGAAGGCATGTCCTGGACCCCGTCTCCAGATCCCACTCCAGCCTTCCTCAAACCCACTCCCGGCTTCCACAAGCCCGCTCCAGGTCTCCACGAGCCTGCTCCGCTCCAGCCCTTGCCGAGCCTGCTCCAGGCTTCCACGAGCCCTCTCCAGCCCTCGCTGAGCCCGCTCCAGCTACCGACGAGCCCGCTCCAGCAGCCGACGAGCAAGCTCCAACTCCCGACGAGTCCACTCCGATTATTCCCGAGTCAGCTCCAGCAGTCCACGAGTCAACTCCAGCAGCCGACAAGCCTGCCCCAGCAGCCCACGAACCCACGCCATGCCACGAGCCCTTCCAGCCCCCCCTTAATCTCCCAAAATATGCCAGTTTTCTCCACCTACCCCTCCAGTGGGCATTCCCCTGATGTCCTGCCTGTCCCAAACCCCAAGTCGGCCAAAGAAAAGTCCACCGCTAGGCCCAGACGGCCGAAGAAGTCCGCCAAGCAACCCCAGTCTCCAGCGTTTTCTGTCTCCAAACAGCCCCAGTCTCCAGCGTTTTCTGCCTCCGAGCAGTCCTCAGTGAACTCTGCCTCCAAGCCTGAGCCGTTGCTCCTAGCGACACTCCCTCCAGTACCAGTGGGGCTTTTAATAGAGTACGAAGGCATGTCCTGGACCCCGTCTCCAGATCCCACTCCAGCCTTCCTCAAACCCACTCCCGGCTTCCACAAGCCCGCTCCAGGTCTCCACGAGCCTGCTCCGCTCCAGCCCTTGCCGAGCCTGCTCCAGGCTTCCACGAGCCCTCTCTAGGCTTCCACGAGCCCTCTCCAGCCCTCGCTGAGCCCGCCCCAACCCTTGCTGAGCCCGCTCCAGCAGCCGACGAGCAAGCTCCAACTCCCGACGAGTCCACTTCGATTATTCCCGAGTCAGCTCCAGCAGTCCACGAGTCAACTCCAGCAGCCGACAAGCCTGCCCCAGCAGCCCACGAACCCACGGCATGCCACGAGCCCTTCCAGCCCCCCCTTTATCTCCCAAAATATTTTTTGGGGGGGCATGTACCTGTGGGTGGGGAACATGTGGGCGTCACATGTGTGTGGGGCTCGGGAACTGCCAGGGCCTCCTGACCCGCCATGACGGCCGAGCCCCTAGACCCGCCCTAGAGACCTCTGCACCTCTGCACCTCCCCCCTCACCTGCGTGTAGGTCTCCAGGGCGCACCAAAGAGTGCCCCGTCTCTGAGAGAGGAGGTCCTTCCTCAGAGGGATGGGCCAGGGAGGGGCTGTCGCGAGGAGTGAGAGTTCTGGGAACCAGGTCCGGTTGGGCCAGTAAGGCGCAACTAACAAGACCTGCTCCTCGTCCTCCCTGACTTTGCACAGGGTCTGTGCAAGTAGGCTCACTGGGGGAAACGCATATTTGCGCGGGCCCCGGGGCCAGCTGTGAGCCAGTGCATCTGTCCCGAGTGTCCCCTCGGTCAGAGAGTAAAACAACTGGCAGTGGGAGGTTTCTGGTGAGGCAAACAGGTCTACCTGAGCCTCTCCGAACTCTCTCCAGATCAGCTGAACCACCTGGGGGTGGAGTCGCCACTCTCCTGGCAGCGCAGCTCGTGATAGCTCGTCGGCCACACGGTTGAGCACACCGGGGACATGAATGACGCGAAGCGCTCAGATGCTTCCGACTCCACAGGAGGAGATGGCGGGCGAGTTGCGACATGCGACGGGAGCGTAGACCACCTTGACGGTTGATGTACGCAACGGTCACAGTGTTGTCCGTACGGACCAGTACATGCTTGCCCTGAAGCAGGCCTTTGAGGCGGCTCAGAGCAAGGCGTACTGCCAGCAACTCGAGGCAATTGATGTGCCAATGCAGATGGGGTCCCGTCCAAACCCCTGAGACTGCATGCCCGTTGTACGTGGCACCCCAGCCGGTGGCAGAAGCATCTGTGAAAACCACAGCATGCCGGGACACTTGTTCTAGGGGCACTCCTGCCCGAAGAAACAAAGGGTCTGACCACGGACTGAAGGTTAGGCGGCACTCCTGAGTGACTGGCACCCGGAATGTGCCGCGTTGCCACGCCCATCTCGGGACTCGGCCGTGAAGCCAGTGCTGAAGCGGTCTCATATGAAGCAGACCGAGCGGTGTTACAGCCGCTGCAGCCGCCATATGCCCCAGGAGCCTCTGAAAGAACTTCAGTGGGACCGCTGTCCTGCCGTTGAACGTATTCAGGCAGCTCAACACCGACCGAGCACGTTCCTCTGTGAGGCGTGCTATCTGTTCGACCGAATCCAACTCCATACCGAGAAAAGAGATCCTCTGCACTGGGGCGAGTTTGCTCTTTTCCCAGTTGACCCGAAGCCCCAACTGGCTGAGGTGACTGAGCACCAAGTCCCTGTGTTCGCACAACTGATCCCGAGACTGTGCTAGAATGAGCCAGTCGTCTAGATAGTTGAGAATGCGAACACCCTGTTCTCTCATGGGAACAAGGGCTCCCTCCACGACTTTCGTGAAGACGCGGGGAGACAGGGCCAGCCCGAAGGGTAGGACTCTGTACTGATATGCTCGACCTTCAAACGCGAATCTCAGGAATGGCCTGTGTCGCGGAAGAATCGAAACATGGAAGTACGCGTCCTTCAGGTCGATCGCTGCAAACCAATCTCGGGGACGGATGCACTCGAAAATGCGTTTCTGCGTGAGCATTTTGAACGGTAGCTTGTGGAGACTCCGATTCAAAACTCGCAGGTCCAAGATCAGTCGTAACCCGCCGCTTTTCTTGGGTACAATGAAGTAGGGGCTGTAGAACCCCGACCTCAAATCGGCTGGAGGGACCGGCTCTATCGCGTCCTCCGCCAGTAGGACTGCGATCTCCGCACGCAAGACAGGGGCAACGACAACTTTCACTGTAGTGAAGAGGACGTCCCTGAACTTGGGGGATGCCGGGCGAACTGAATCGCATAGCCGAGCCTGAAGGTCCGAATGAGCCAGCGAGACGGACTGGGGAGCGCTAACCAGGCTCGCAGAGACCGTACAAGCGGGACCAAAGGGACCACCGGCGTACCCGCAGCGGGGCAGCGAGGTGGAACACAGGGACGCGGCTCGGGGGGCTCTCTTTGTGAGGCGGACCGAAGCGGCGTCACAGTGTGCTAGGCAACACTTACCTGGTTCCACGGATAGACAGAGGGAGCAGTCGAGGCTTTGGCTGCCCGCTGCTCGCTGCTGTCCGCTGGCGACAGAAGAGGGGGATGAGAGTGGTGAGGTTTTTCTCCTCCCACTGCTCTCCAAACCCTCTTCAGACCTGGAAATGGAGGAGCTGCTCTTTTAATTTTGGGTACCGCTGCCTCTTGGGTCAGTGGCGGAACAGAAACAAACCCGATAAAAGGATTTACCACCCGGCCCTCCTCCAGGGGTGGAAGAGCAGCCCCACCCATCTCTGGGTCGCCCGTCTCAGGGGTGATTCTCACCAACCACTTAACAGCGAGACGGGAGGCGTCATCTCCCCGCAATGGACACAGCAGAGCCTGCTGGGCCGGACTTCTTTTTTTTTTTTTTTTTTGCAGGGGATGACACCCTTGGCGACGAGCAGACCGAGGGGCGGCCCAAGAGGAACTCAATGGTTTGTCATGGGAAGCTCCCCGATCCGATACTAACTGAGGAGAACCGCTGGGCTCAGTCCTCGACAGTGTCACCGAAAAGGCCACCTCATAAGATGGGAGCATTGAGAAAGCATTTAGCCTGACAACCTCTCGCACCTCACAAGGTAAGCCAGGGGGTACTTCTGGACCACTGAGGTGGACATCGTCTGGCTGAGGGCCTGCGCCGTGACTTTGATCACGGTTAGTCAACAAGCGCAGCTCAACCCCAGCACAGAACTACCCTCATGCAAAAAGAGTGCCTTGGCCTCACATGCAGGGTGGGTGTGGTCTGTGTACAGCCACCCCATCCAAGAGGGTAGTGAGAGAGGAAAAACTTATGCAGATTTTGGCATTCCATATTTATGGCACCAACATACCCCCATACTGCCAAGTTTTCCATGCACATCTGGAAGACCCAGGAAAGCATGGCTGTAAACTCCGAATCTGAGTCAGCATAAGCACACACCATTACAGTGGGCAGCGTCACCCTCATTTCCAGAGCATAACAGCACTCTCTCCGATGCTGCAATCGACGTCTGTCCCTCAGCTGGAGCTCTGAATGAAATGCTAGGTTCCCTTATGAGAAGGACCAGCAATCCAATCCAGAAACTGCACAGCTTGCAATGCGCTAGAGAGGGAGGGGCCCTAGGGGGTTGGTTCCCCGAAGGAACCCCTCAACCTCATGTCACCCAAGCCATATCAGCAAAGTAGACCTCTTCTGGTGCACCAGAGAGGGCGCTACAATGGAGATTATGCAAGGGAACCGCGCATCTAGAGCGCCGAGCGAGCGCTGGGTTGCCGTGACAACCCGCGCTGCAGCCCGGCAGCTCGACGGCACACGACACGCAGAGGAGCGAGAGGTTTGCTCTCGCTGACCTCAACAGAGGGGACTCAAGCTTCCCGGAGAAAGAAGAGTCACGACCGGCGTGTCGACGTGATCATGTTCTCATATGAAAACATGAAACACCCACGAACATCGTTTCAACACGCGCCCAGACATGCGAAACAGTGATCGTGGCCGTCAGTGAGGACAGGAACGACCGCATCCAGAAACACAAGTAGGATGTCATCTTTAAAAAGACGCGAATCTACTTGTGTAAGCTCTTTCAGGGACTTTACTCTTTTAAAAGTGCTGAAGCACGCAGGGGAACGGCCGCCGCAACACAGACAGGGATTGTGTGTAGCCTGTCGTGTGCACTCTCTCTCTCTTTGAAGGCGCTCACTCTTACCAGCCGTAAAAACGGCTTTTCAGCGCTCAAAAGCGCACCGTACCGGCCGTGAGAACAGCCTTCTGACGCTGTCAAAACAGCTATTTGCTCAAAAACGGCAAACGAAACAAAAACAGAAAAAGAGAGGACTTCAACCCCGCTGCTGTGCTGTTCGCCCGCACTTCGGAAAAAAAGAGAAGTTCAACCAAAAAGCTTGACTCGTCTTCTAGCAGACACTTGCTTGCAGAGAACAGGAACAAACACCGTTCGGCTCCGAAGCGAAAAGCTGAAGATGCAACGCACCTGCTGCTCGTTATATACCCGCGCTGCGAGGCAAGCAGCTGATGCATATGATTGCATGCCAATGTGCATTGGCTCGTTTAGTTACACTCGAAGTAGATTGGCCTCTCTAGCGAGATTCCTATTCGTCGGTCTGTCCGACGTACGTCGAACGTGACCGACTGAATGGGAACTACTTTTATTTGAATTAACTTAAGAATAAATAATAATAAATAAATAAATGTAATAAATAATAAATAAAATAAATAAATGAATAAAGTTTCTAGATTTTTCTGAACTAATAAAGTTCTATCTGTTTCTAGATGCACCACAGACTTCCATCTATCCAAAGGATAATGTACAGCTGGGTATACTGAACACCCTTGTCTGTCATGTGTCTGGCTTCTACCCTCCATCTGTCAGAGTATTATGGATGAAGAATAATGTTAATGTGACAGGGGGTATGAGTTTAAGTCAGTACCGTCCGAGGACAGATGGTACATTTAACATATTCTCCACTCTTAAGTTTACACCAGCTGAAGGAGATATTTACAGCTGCATGGTGAACCACAGAGCTCTCCAGGGTCAACCTCAGACCAAAACATGGGGTGAGTGTGATTTTCAAATAGAATCAACAGACATTATATTTCAGTACAGTCCAACATAATAATAATAATAATAATAATAATAATAAAGCTATGCGTGTGTTGTCCAGATGTTCAAGTTGCCCTCCCAAGTGTTGGTCCAGCTGTGTTCTGTGGAATTGGTCTGACTCTTGGACTGTTGGGAGTTGCTGCTGGAACATTGTTCCTCATTAAAGGAAACAGATGCAACTAACTATGGAGCCATGGAAGCACACTTTGAAAAGATCCAATGGTAACAGTTTACAATAAGGTTTCATTAGTTAGTTTCATTAATTCCCTTTTGAAAGGGAACTCACACTGCATTGGCACTATTGGGAACGCCTCCATGTGAACCGGTGTCTGAAATGCTTATCAAATCACGGCAATCGTATTCGCCGGCAACAGACCCGAAATTATATAAGGAGTGCCTAGTGAACATGCCATCCTCTTTTCGTCTTTAGGGTTTGTTTGAAGCGTGATCATAATGAAATGCACAGAGAAAATTTGATGTTTCAAGAAGTGTGCAGATCCGTGTCCTAGATATTTGACATCGGATGACACACACAACTTGTGCATTTATTGTCTGGGTGAAGAGCATGCATGGACATTTCTTTAGGGATGTGTCTGCCAGTTTTGAGCATTTCCCTCTGAGGAAGCTCTGCTCTCATTTGGCTCTCCTCTTGAGGGAAGAGGGACAAACATCTGGTCCCGGGGGTTTGGGTTTCGCTCGTGCTGAAGCAGAGTGGAGACTCAAATCATGGAGTTCTCAGATGGAGCTCCTTGTCACCAGCCAATACGATTGCTATGATTTGATTAGCATTTCAGACACTGGTTCACGCGGAGACGTTCCCCTATAGCGTCATCAACGCAGTGTGTGTCGTTCCCTGTTCTCAGGGAACAGAGACACTAACTACATTTGTTAACATGGACTAACAATGAACAATACTTCTACAGCATTTATTAATCTAAGTTAATGTCAATCTCAGCATTAAATAATACCACTTAAAGATCAAAAGTTTTATTTGTTAACATTAGTTAATTGACTGTAACCTAACATGGACATGAACATTAAGGAAAGTTAATAACTGCTGTAAGAATATTTTTAATTGTTAATGTTAGTTCTAGCATTTACAGCATGTTTACAAATGAGACCTTTTTGTAAAGTGTTTCCGATCTGTTCATTGTGTAGTTAACTGAGCAATATGAAATCAATGCTATATTTCACTAGTGTGTCATTTTACACAACAGGTAACATTCTTGATGTTAAAGATATAAATACATAGAGGCATAAATCTGGATTAAATGTGTCCTAGCATTTTATTGTCTCTTTAATACTTCAAGAAGCATGACCAATGCTTTCTATGTAATACTAAACATGCATGTTAAAGTGCATATTGCAGGTTAAACATTTTTTTCAAGATGAATATACAACCTTGTACAAAAATACCATGTTTTGCAGGACATAAGGGCATGAATTTAGTAGATAAAGTGACGGTCTCTATAAAAACCGCTTTTTTTTTCAGCGTCTAGTCATTTTACGTCACTAAAGGTCTCACACTTACACAAAACAATTTATGTGCTGGTAATGTAAATAGGCCTACTCCAATTTCATTCATGCCATATACTGTAAACGTATATATTACATTCAAGTTCACACAACTACATAATAATGGCGTCATAATGGGCACGAAATAAACTCATAACACAGAATCAATGAATAAAGGATAATATTACATGAAACACATACAGTACTATATTCGACTGCCGGCGGGAGACACGGATCCGTCAGAGATGCAGCTCGATGAACACGTGAATTGTGCACCCTAAGTCTTTTTATTATTATTATTATTATTTTATTATTTCATTTGCTAACTACCAAATCAGTCGTGATGAGAAACCGCTATATCAACTTTAGTGTGGATGGATTAACGCGTGTGACATAGGCCTGATCAAGGTCTATTAGATTCTGTTATTAGTAATCAATAACATTACTCCTAGATGACCATAGCTTTGCTATTGCCTGATTCATGATAATAATCTGTACAATATTTTGATCTGAGCACATATCGTTAGCTAAGCTAACACCGGTCTCTGCCCTGTTCTCCACTGGTTCTCACACAACAGCTCAATTTGTCTCTTTTGACCGTTATTCTGTATAGTTCTGGCCTGTGCTGCTCTCTTGACCACATAGCAGGCTAATTGTATGGCTGTGGTTAGTTATACGAGTATGAATAAACATTACAATTTCCTCAGTGTCCGAACTGTCATTGCGATCCATTGTTTTTCTATTGCTTATAGAGTGCCCCAGGGATGACGCGTTTTTGTAGGCCAACCCGGAAGTTAGCGGCGCATGGGTTCCCTCGGTTGAAAGCCTATGCATTTTTCCCATAGACTTTAGGAAAATCGCAGAAAATAAGCTCTGTGTTTAACAAAGGGTTATGACACTTACACGTTTTGTCTAACAAGATAATCTTTACAAGTGCATTTATTGTCTGGGTGACAACACAACATTTATAGATTTTGAAGCCTAAATAAAGTCGTCAGATATAAAAGGCTAACAGTAGGCTATAAACGGACTACAGCACACCACGGTCGCAGATCAACGTCGTCACCACCAAGCGTCCTCAAACTTTATTTAGAAAACAACTCTATTTAAAAACACGCTCGCTGATCTGCGCTGTGTATGAATACTTATCCACTTTTCCATGAGGAATGCTGTCCAAATGCCCCATTTTTAATGATGACGTCTAAAGTCCCCGCCAAAGGAAGTAGTCCCTTTTAGCAATTTATTAGCAACCTCCTATTTTAAGACACAGTAAAAGTTTAAAAAACCACAAGTGGGTTATAACTGGTGTGTTTTATGTCATAGATCAAAACGTGAAAGTATTTAGAGGCTTTGTTAACCACAGACCTTATTTCAGGCGATTTAGCAAAAACCCATTAAAAAAACCCATAGACTTTACGGCGTGGGAACCGGAAGTCCTAAAATGCTAACTCGCTTCTGGATTTTGCCTACAAAAACGCGTCATCCCTGGGGCACTCTATTCGGTTGTTAAGTCTGATGTCAAGCGGCAGCGCTTCCGGGTCCTAACGCTCTATTTCATTCCATAAAAAAACAACAAATAGTGCTAATATACACACACAATGTGGTGTAATACTAAAAAAAAAATTATAATCATAACCTTTATCTCCATACCAAAATTCCAGATGGCCAGACAATGATTCATCTTTTATAAATATTTAAAATGTTAATGTCTGTGATGCTGTGAGCTCGGAGACTGTTGTGTAGACTGTAAGTATTTAAAATGTTTAACTTTTTAAAATGATTGATGTTTAATATGAATAAATAGCGCTCATAAACGGCAGTTGATGGCATTCTCAAGTGAAACGAGTCTAGGCTTGGACCCGGAAACGGCGTTCCTTACGTCACGACTTAACAAGCGGATTGATCGAACTCCCTTGAGTTCCGTCACTTCCGATTTGGTGGACTTTCCGATGCGGAAGTAAAATTCTCTCACGTAGCGTATTTATACGTGTTTTTTCAAGAAAATCTATTTCGTACATTATTTTTCTATACATTGAATCACTGAAGCTCTAACCTGCAATATGCCCTTTAAGCCTTTCTTAAAGAAAGATTCTGTGATTATTAATGTATACTATCTTACTTGTTTCTTTCTGGGTGGATTTAAATATTTCAGTCATTGTCTTCTTTGGTTGCAAGGACGTGGATTTGGTTGCAAGGACGTGGGTTTGGTTTGAACTTTGGGGGGGTTGAAGTGTGAACCATTTACCCAGTAAACACAGAACATTCTCCTAACGTTCCCATGTGGTTCCTGTTTGGTTATTTTTTTGGGGGAACCAAATAAGAACGTTCTTTGGGGCAAGAGTTAAGAATGGTTTCAGCTTCATGTACACAAGAGTAAGCAACAAAATAATCAACATCACTCAAAATCAACATAAAGAACATCCCTGATACACAATAAAACAGTGATAGGCAGTGATGTCAGGGATAGTGTGTCCATTTTAAATTGAGAGAGCCTTGGTGAGCAGCTGCAGCACTATTAAAGGGAGATAATAAATTAGAAGCATATTGGAAACATTGTAATGCTGATTTCACTTGGCTATTATTTATATATTAAAAGATGTTACAACTTCTACTGTGGTCTTAAGGGCTTTGTCGACAGCTCACAGCTAGGTGTTGTTCCATGAAACAAAAAGTCATACATGACTGGAGCAACATTAGGGAAAGTAAGTTACATTTTAAGGTGCTATAAACACTGTTGTCACATGTAGTAATGAGTAAATTATATACACTGTAAAATGTTTCTTGTCAAATTAACAGTAACTTACTGGCAACAATTATCCAGTAGTTGCTGTATTTAGTACCACAGTAAAATTACTGTAAAAATAACTACAGTAGTTTTAATCATACTGTAAAATAAAGTACAACTTTATGCTGTACTTTATTTTACAGTATGCCTAAAACTACTGTAGTTATTTTCACAGTTAATTTTTATTTATTGTAATTTAACTGTTAAATATTCAATAACACAATTTATTGCTTCACATCAACTTTATTTTAGGTTTCATTTTTTACATTTCTGAACTTCAATACATAAATTTCATCAATTAACGAAATACAATTAAAGTCATACCACTAAAATCACATTAACACATCGTGCCAGTAGAAAATAAATGTTGGAAATATAAAAATAAAGGTTGAAGAGTTAAAATACAGGTCCTTCTCAAAAAATTAGCATATTGTGATAAAGTTCATTATTTTCCATAATGTAATGATAAAAATTAAACTTTCATATATTTTAGATTCATTGCACACCAACTGAAATATTTCAGGTCTTTTATTGTTTTAATACTGATGATTTTGGCATACAGCTCATGAAAACCCAAAAAATATGCTAATCTCAAAAAATTAGCATATTTCATCCGACCAATAAAAGAAAAGTGTTTTTAATACAAAAAAAGTCAACCTTCAAATAATTATGTTCAGTTATGCACTCAATACTTGGTCAGGAATCCTTTTGCAGAAATGACTGCTTCAATGCGGCGTGGCATGGAGGCAATCAGCCTGTGGCACTGCTGAGGTGTTATGGAGGCCCAGGATGCTTCGATAGCGGCCTTAAGCTCATCCAGAGTGTCTTGCGTCTCTCAACTTTCTCTTCACAATATCCCACAGATTCTCTATGGGGTTCAGGTCAGGAGAATTGGCAGGCCAATTGAGCACAGTAATACCATGGTCAGTAAACCATTTACCAGTGATTTTGGCACTGTGAGCAGGTGCCAGGTCGTGCTGAAAAAACTAAATCTTCATCTCCATAAAGCTTTTCAGCAGATGGAAGCATGAAGTGCTCCAAAATCTCCTGATAGCTAGCTGCATTGACCCTGCCCTTGATAAAACACAGTGGACCAACACCAGCAGCTGACATGGCACCCCAGACCATCACTGACTGTGGGTACTTGAGACTGGACTTCAGGCATTTTGGCATTTCCTTCTCCCCAGTCTTCCTCCAGACTCTGGCACCTTGATTTCCGAATGACATGCAAAATTTGCTTTCATCCGAAAAAAAGTACTTTGGACCACTGAGCAACAGTCCAGTGCTGCTTCTCTGTAGCCCAGGTCAGGCCCTTCTGCCGCTGTTTCTGGTTCAAAAGTGGCTTGACCTGGGGAATGCGGCACCTGTCCACCTGTCTGACTCAGTCCACTGCTTCCGCAGGTCCCCCAAAGTCTGGAATCGGTCCTTCTCCACAATCTTCCTCAGGGTCCGGTCACCTCTTCTCGTTGTGCAGCGTTTTTTGCCACACTTTTTCCTTCCCACAGACTTCCCACTGAGGTGCCTTGATACAGCACTCTGGGAAAAGCCTATTCGTTCAGAAATTTCTGTCTGTGTCTTACCCTCTTGCTTGAGGGTGTCAATGATGGCCTTCTGGTCGGCAGTCTTACCCATGATTGCGGTTTTGAGTAATGAACCAGGCTGGGAGTTTTTAAAAGCCTCAGGAATCTTTTGCAGGTGTTTAGAGTTAATTAGTTGATTTCAGATGATTAGGTTAATAGCTCGTTTAGAGAACCTTTTCATGATATGCTAATTTTTTGAGATAGGAATTTTGGGTTTTCATGAGCTGTATGCCAAATCATCAGTATTAAAACAATAAAAGACCTGAAATATTTCAGTTGGTGTGCAATGAATCTAAAATATATGAAAGTTTAATTTTTATCATTACATTATGGAAAATAATGAACTTTATCACAATATGCTAATTTTTTGAGAAGGACCTGTACTTAATTAGTAGCAGTATACAACAATAAACAGTGAAGACATATCATCTTACATTTTAAAATCACATGCCATAAAGAAAAGAGTTTTCTTTATTGCGACGACTCTTCCCCCCCATCTCACGATGGTTCAGCCCGTCTGCCAGCGCTGCTGCAGGAAAAACGTATTTATACCTTGAAGTTGCAAACAACATTGGTACAAAAAAAAAAAGCGATTACATGCGTTTTAAAGTTGACCTACCATATTCACGAATGCTTTTCGTCTTAACAATGACTCTTCCCGCCTGTCTCACATTGGTTCAGCCAGTCTCTGCCAGCGCCAGCGCCGCTGTGGGAGGAAAGAGCTACTTAGTGTGGCTTAACAGGCAAATGAGCGCCAGCCAGGGGCTTCGGACTGGGGAGGTAAAGGGTACCGAGTACCCAGGGCCCGAGGCAGGGGGGGGGGGCCCTTAGAAGTCAGTTTTCTATACATACATATACATGCACTAACATTTGTATAGCATTTATGTACAAATAAAAAAGTTACTGTGCAAAACTAAACTTGTAGTTAGGTACTGGTTTGGTTTAAAAAAAAGTCATTTTCATGCTGTTCAGGGCCCCACCACCCCTCTCGAATCAAGGTAAATCGTAGCAGACCTGCGGTGAATCAGTTAATGAGACAGGTGCTGGAGTTAGCCGTGATATGAACCAGGAAGACATGGGAAGAGTCATGTGTTTTTGGAGCGGGCCGTGAGAAACGCCGGATGGCTGAGTCGGGAGGAATGAGGTGTGATCCGGGAGGTGCAGGAAGTGAGGCGGATGAAGGAAGTGACATTGAGGTAGAAATGAGTAATGAGGGAAATTCAAACAACGAAGAAAGGAGGGTAGTGAATCGGAAAAAAAGAAAGCAGAGAAAAGATAATGGAGAAAAGGGAGAGGAAGAACAAAGATCTGAAATGAAAGTTATTATGCGGTTTCAATCCCCTTGTATGTTAAATCCCTTGAAGGTTAGTGAAGCTATTCACAAGATGGTAGGTGATGTACAATTTGTTAAAACTTTGTGAGATGGGAATCTACTGATATGTAGAAATAGAATTCAGCAACAAGGAATGAAAAGTAATACGTTGCTAGGGAAGGAGGTTAAGTCACAAGTGTGGGAAGAGAGAGCGAAGGTTATGGGTGTAATATCTGGAGTATCAACTGAGATAACTGAAGAAGAAATCAGGGTTAATATCAGAGGAGTGCGAGTAATGAGAGTTAAATGTTAACCTTTCACTAGAGATGGTGTTAAGGGGCCTAGCTTGTCGGTTTTGTTGACTCTAGAGGGAGACAAAATTCCTGAAAGAATCAGAATTGGGTATGTCAGCTATATAGTAAGACCATATATCCCTCCTCCTATAAGATGCTTTAAATGCCAGCGCTTTGGGCACATTGCAACAGCCTGTAAGAGTAAACTTCGTTGTGCCAAATGCGGAGGGGAACATTAATATGGGAAATGTGAGAGAGGAGTTAAAATCAAGTGTTGTAACTGTGGAGGAGAGCATAGTGCTGCCTACAGAGGCTGTGATGCACATAAAAAAGCGGTTCAGATTCAGAACATGAAGGTAAAAGAAAAGCTTACTTATGCTGAAGCAATTAGGAAGGTAAAATCTAATGACAATAATAGTAGAGTAGCATCTGTGAGTCAACTCCCAGTTCAAAGCATATACAAAAGCTGCAATGTTACCAAGGACACACTTATAGTGGAAAAAAGAAAGTTTGTAGCGTTTATGGTGGAAGTCATTAACTGCTCCGCTCAAGCAGGTAGCCGAACAGAGAGAACTAAGATAATTGCAAAAGCGGCAGAAAAGTACTTGGAAATGGAAGAGTTGTCAGTAGAGATCATTAACGCAACACTTATAACGGGAATATCAGATTCACAATCAATATGTGGTGGTGGAGATTAATAATGCTAATCATTCTACAGTGGAATGCGAGGAGTCTAATAGAAAATGGTCAAGAACTAAAACAGTACATTCAGGAGCTTTCAGTTAAACCTAACATTATTTGCATTCAGGAATCTTGGTTAAAACCCTCACTTGACTTTACATTGTATGGTTATACAGCAGTACGTAAGGACAGAACTATTGCTACGGGTGGTGGAGTTGTCACATTCATTCAACATGATGTTAACTATAGAGCTATTAACAGTAGTGAAGAGCTGGAGATAATTATAATTGAGGCATGGATCAACAAAACAAAAATTAGAATAATAAACTTATATAATCCTTGTCAAAAAATAACTAGAGATACGTTGGAGAGGGTATGTGGTGTGGAAAAATCCAAAATTATAATATGTGGAGATTTTAATGCATATAATACCCTGTGGGGAAGTGCTAGAACAGACGGAAATGGGTATATCATTGAGGAGTTTATGGATGATAATCAGTTAGTGTGTATAAATGATGGAAGAGGTACAAGGTATGATGCAGCTCGTGGTGTAGAATCTGCAATTGATCTCACTTTTGTATCACAACAACTAGCAGGTACTTGCTTATGGGATGTGAGCAGTGATAATGCAATGGGTAGTGATCACTACCCTATCTGGGTTAAGATAAGGAATCAAAATGTTAGTTTTGAAGAAAATTGGATTCCAAGATGGAGAATGAAAAAGGCCAATTGGGGGCTGTATAATTTTAAAACAAGCAGCAAATTAATTGAAGTCAAGCCAAATTTGAGTGAAGATATTGAGGAGTTGAATAATATGATTATTAACATAATACATGAGTCAGCAGAGGAAACAATAGGTAAAACATCTGGAGTAAAGAAGAAGAAAATGGTGCCATGGTGGTCTGAGGAGTGTAGAGAGGCTGTTAAAAACAGGAATAAAGCCTTTAAAATTGTTAAATCTAATCATTCATTTGATAATTTAGTGAAGTATAAAACAGCACAGGCTAAAGTTAAAAGAACTGTAAGAGAAGCCAAAAGGAAATATTGGAGAGAGTTCTGTATTATTGGGACAGGAATTAAAATTAAGGACATACGGGGAATGATCAGATAGATGGGTGGTAAAGAAGGGAATTTTCAATTCCAGTATTAAGAGATAATGGCACTGAGGCAGTAACCAGTAGAGAAAAAGCCGATATGCTTGCAAAATCCTTTGTAAGGATACATAGCTCACAGAATCTCTCCAGTGAAGAGTTAGTTTTAAGAATGAGAACCATTGAAGATAATGGGGATGAAAGTGGCAGGTGAGAGCTCACTAGATGCAGATTTCATATTGTTTGAGTTAAAAAGAGCACTGATAGGTGTTAAAAATACTTCACCAGGGAGAGATGGGATATGTTATAAAATGATTGAAGAACTATCTGATGTGGCAAAAAATGTGATATTGGTGTTATATAACAAAATTTGAGAGCAAGGAAAGCTACATAATGGGTGGAAACATTCAGTAATAATCCCTATAGAGAAACCAGGAAAGGATAAAACGAATGTCAAAAGCTACAGACCAATATCATTAACATCTAACTTATGTAAACTCATGGAGAGGATGATTACTAAAAGGTTAGTGTACATATTAGAAAGTAGAGGACTGTGATGACCACTCTGAATCACACCGTATCAGAGTGGTTTCCGAATTGGAAGAACTACTATGGATCCTGTAATCTGTCTGGAGAATGAGATACATAAAACACAAATTAATAAAGAATTTGTTTTAGGAACCTTTTTTGATGTAGAGAAGGATTATGACATGTTGTGGAATGAAGGACTTTTAATTAAACTGAATAAATTAGAAATAGGTGGTAAAATGTTCAACTGGATCAAAGATTTTTTAAAGGGTAGAACCATAGAGGTTAGGATAGGATCAGAGTCAACAAGCACATACGCAGTAGAAAACGGCACCCCACAAGGTAGTGTGTGTAGTCCAATTCTGTTTAATATAATGATTAATGATGTGTTTGATAGAGTGAATCAAAGGATAAACAGGGCATTATATGCAGATGATGGAGCATTGTGGGTAAGGGGCCCGTAATATTGAAAATTTACAGCAAAGGATGCAAACAGCAATAAGTCAGGTTAGAAATTGGTCATTTAAATGGGGGTTCCATATTTCAGTGGAAAAAACGCAATTCATCTGTTTTTCTAAGAAAAGGGTACAACCCACAATAGATCTTAAGATATATGGACAATCTCTCAAACAGGTCAATAAATTTAGATATCTTGGTGTGTGGTTTGATAGTAAACTTACTTTTAAAAATCATGTTCAGAGAATGGTGGACAAGTGTAAAAAAGCAATAAATCTTTTGAAGTGTCTTACAGGGTACAGCTGGGGGGGCGTCAGGCGCTTCTTTGAAAAGAATTTATATTGCAATAATCCGATCAGTGTTTGACTATGGATGTATAGTATACAAAACAGCAGCAAAAACTACAATAGCGGAATTAGACAGGGTGCAGGCCAAAGCCCTCCGGCTGTGTAGCGGAGCCTTCCGAACATCACCTATCTCAGCGATGCAAGTAGAAGTAGGGGAGATGCCTCTAAATCTTAGAAGGTTAAAACTTTCTCTAGCATATTGGGTAAATCTACAAGGGCATGGAAATACACATCCTACAAAATTGGTGTTAGAAGAATGCTGGGAATATGGTCGCAATGTGAATAGTAGTTTTGGATGGAATAGCAATAAAGAGGCAGATCACATGGGAATAAATAATATATCTTGTAGCAAAACTGTTAACTTGAGCACAATTTCTCCCTGGCTTTTCTGCTACCCTGTAGTTAATCTAGAAGCAAAAAATATAATCAAGACAGGAATGTATCAAAGTGTACAGCAGTATCTAGAAGTAATGTATGATGACACAGTACAAATATTTACAGATGCATCCAAAGAATCTACTGGTAAAACCGGGGTGGCTGTATACATTCCTAAATATAATGTCAAAATACAAAAAAGAACTTCAAACCACCTCTCAATCTTCTCTGCAGAGATGATGGCCATCATAGTAGCGTTACAGTGGGTAGAAGAAGTGAAGCCATATAAATCGGTTATTTGTTTGGACTCTATGTCCTCCTTAACTAGTATCCAGAATGGGAAATCTGCATGCAGACAGGATCTTTTGGATGAAGTTCATCAGATGATTTTCAGGATAATTCAACACAAGATAATATTACAGTTCACTTGGGTTCCAGCACACACAGGTATTGAGGGCAATGAGAAAGCAGATGTATTGGCAAAAGAAGCAATTAAAGCAGAACAAGTTGAAGTACAGATTCCTCTCAGCAAATCAGAATTTAAAACAATAATTAAAGATGGTATTCATAAACTCTGGCAAGATATATGGGATAAGGAGGGAAAAGGTAGGCATTTATATAGTATTCAGCAGACTGTAACAGTTAAAAAGATCAGTTTACTCTCAAGGCAGGAGGAAATCTGGTTAGCCAGGCTAAGGTTGGGACATACAGGATTGAATAGCGGCCTACATATAATAGGGAAACATGAGACAGGAATGTGCCCATATTGTACAGAAACAGAAACCGTGAAGCATATACTTCTGACCTGTAGACAGTATTCTGAAGAGAGAGAAATATTTAAGAGGGTAACAAGGAATACCGTTACTTTGAGCAACCTGTTGAGTCTACCTGAAACACAGGCAGTTACCAAAGCAGTGATAGAGTTCCTAAAAGAAACACATTTAGCAAGAAGAATTTAGCCTATTATATTTATTTATTTATTTATTGAGTTATATTTTATTATTGATTTTTTATTATTTTATTATATTATTTCTTTTTTGTATTATTTTATTTATTACTAGTCTTCTTCTGGAGGCTGAGCTGAGGTGGAAGCTGGAGAAGCTGAACACGCAGCGCCAGCTGAAGCTTGAGCTCTGATCCTCTGGGAAGGTTTTTTTTTTTTTTTTCCTCCTTCCTTCAATACCCAATGTAATCACACCTCAGTCCAGTAGATGGCGGTAATGCACAAAGATTGCAAACTGCCAATAAAATTCACTGAAGAAGAAGAAGAGTCATGTCTTTCCCATGGTCTTTTAGTCTGGGTAAACCCAGCCTGATCTGCCGGCGATTTGATTTCGCCCGGCAACTCAGTCTGGAAACCCGTACATTCAATTCTGCTGCATCTCTTACATTTTTGCGGGAACCAATCACAGACTGGCTTAGCCACCTTGCTCGCTGTTGGCGGGTATAACACGATAGAGAAGCGACGGCAAGCAGTTTTCAAACTCATACGATCTACCCGTCTCTCCAATATAACAATGCACAATCACAGTGACGCCGATTGTGTTAAGCATTTACCTTATCTGGGAGAAATGTAACGTTAGCAGAGCGTTGATCCGACTGTCACTTCATAGGAAGATTACAAACAGCGATTGATGACACACGACGATTCTCTGCTGTTATTTTGGTGGTTTGCTTCATGGTGTGAGTACAAAACTCTTTTACTTCAATGCCCCTTGATGGTAGACAATATTTTTATTATTTGCTCTAAATGTTTCGTCTCCTGCTTCTTGAATCTCGCGCCGCCTGAGCTGACTGGAATTCTTTTGGTTGTCATGACAATGACGTAGTTTAGGGCGGCTATATTCCGCGTTCATTTACACTGAACCAGAACAGTATCAGAGTCGCCTTTTAACCTCTCGACGATGCTAAATGACTTATTTAGTTTAGCAAACAAATCGCTCGACTGGGTGTAAATACCGATCACTTTCATGTTTTTGGCACAACCTGCAAAAATCGCGCGATGCCATTGCTGCTTCTGCAAACCGCAGATCAATGCTACAAACTAAACCTGCGTCTCAATCAGTTCCCTAGTTCCCTAGGTCGTGAATCAGTATATCATGAAAGTGAATGTGGCTGATTCCCTGATCAGTGCCCTGACTACTGAACTAGGGAGCTGATTGAGACACACTGGAGTTTTCGCATCGCTCTGCAAAGTACGTCACCCGGATCGTTGATCTGATTGGTTGAAGGACTATCCAATTGCGTGACTAATGCTCGTTGATCACGCCTCTTGTGCAGCAGAAAATCCATACAGACTCTCCAGACCAATGTTCAATTTTAAATTGAGCTTGGTCTGGTGATAGCCAGACTAATGGTCTTTCCTTAAGAAAGGAAAATCAGGGGCTCAAAAACGAATAGAAAAGAAGATTAAAGAGAGAAAGGCAAATGAGGGCAAGCAGTTGCTCGCTCAGGTTTTTGAAAAGAAAGGTGAGCTCCAAATGCATCATTGAGCATTGACATTGTTTTAACATAAATATACTCCAGGTAGAATAACATACATTTATGTTCGTACTCTATTTGAATAATATACCAATACTTTATAATATCACACCCTACATAGCGAGCAAACAATATTTCTGGGTAAATAACGGAGTGAGAAGCAGACGGAGGCGGAGCCTGCGCAGCTTGTCTCTTCTTCTGCTGCAGTTCTCCCGTTCTCCCCAGAGTCAGAAGTTTACATGAAAACACTGTATATTTCTCTCCATTATCAAAATCTAACACCCGCGAAAACACAGATCGTTAGCGCCTATTTTACCGTATTGTTATGCAAATTAGCTCGCGCACGCTCTTACATCAAGTACAGGATTGTTCTCAGTTTAATGCACATCTTAATGATTGAAAATGACTTATTTTAAAACGTAATTCAAAGACTGAATGTCTAGTTTGGTGGTTAGTGTACCCTGTGATTCTATAGTCTGCATTTATTTTAAACAGACAAATAATCAGCAATTAACTTGTACTTAGCCTACACTTTAAAAAAGGTATTGTGACAATAAAGGATATTTTAGCAAGTTAGTAGTACTTTTGAAAATAAAACAAAAATATATGAATCATAGTGTGGCTTATTTTGTTTACATTTTAAGTGTTTTTTATGATAAAAATGCAATACCCCACCCACTGGTATCACTATGGTATTTGGTACAGGGGCCCAGCAAGATGGTTTGTACCCAGGGCCCAAAATTTGGTGCTACGCCCCTGCTTCTACTGTATGTACCTTATTGTGTACAAAAAGAGACAAACTTAGTGAGAACAATAATGCATTATCTCTATATTTTACACATCATTTACATCATTGTCAACATTGTCACATCATTGTCACTGATCTTACTCAAATATGACATTATATTCATACAATGGTTCCCAGAAAAAATAAGTATCAAATTTTATGTTATATTTATATCATTGTTGTTTTCCTTGTTTTAAATTTAAAAAACAAAGCATCAGCTAAAGGATTGTACAAATCAGGATTGTGTATGATAATTGTGGCATAAAGGACAATGCTTCATTCTTAGTCCCCTTGCAGTCAGAATGAGGAACTGAAATATGTATAGGCCTAATTATTAATCATGAGCACAAGTTATCAGCATTTATAAAGAAATCTACCATCATCAATGAGGTACTAGGATCCTCCCTGCCAAGAAAAAAAATGTATACTGTATGTTACATGCATTGACAGGGATTATGTAAATAGACTAACGTCATTCTGAAATATTCTCACTAACCTGTTGATTTCTTCTTGTAATAAATGATTCCAGCAGCTGCTATGATGATTCCCAGCACCAGACCAGAAGCTCCAATAGCGATTTTATTCCTCTCAGACTCAGGAAGAGATGGATCTGTAGGGTAAACTGGTGTGTCAAACTATGCTGTCCACAAAAGTAGTACTAAAATGAGAGTAGGTGAGTATCTCCTCTTACCCCAGTCATAAATCATGGGTTTATTGAAGCTGGCATGCTCCACCATACAGGATATCTTCTCCCCAGATTTGGGGGTGTACTCCAGCTCAGAGTGAATCTGGTAGTACCAGTCTCCATCAGCCAGCTCCATTGTTGAGGTCACTTCAGAGGTCATCAGTTTACCATCTCTCAGCCAAGACACTTTGATGTGTGGAGGATAAAATTCATATGCGCTGCACATCAACACAGCTGGATGTTTGCCACCAGCCTGCGTCACTGAACTGAGCTTAACCTTCGGTTTCACTGAATCAAGAAGAGCAACAACCTAAATACACAGGTTGTGCAGTATAAAAATCATTATGTCTATAAGTCCCCATAAAACATGGAAACCCAAAGTGTGTGTGTGTGTGTGTGTGTGTGTGTGTGTGTGTGTGTGTGTGTGTGTGTGTGTGTGTGTGTGTGTGTGCGCGCGCATGCGTTTTTGTTGTGATTTATGAGTACACAAATATAATGACACAGGTATTACACTGGTATTACAACATAAACATTAAATATGAGGACATTTCATGAGTCCTCATTTTTGTGTGTGTGTGTGTGTGTGTGTGTGGTTTGACAAAAGAAAGGTCAATTGAAGAATCCCTGTAAATATGAATTATTTTTATTCACAGTAAGTTAGCGTTTCATTTCAAATGTAACTATTTAATGCTTTCAACCTTTTCTGGTGATATTAAAACTTTCTGTTAATAATTATTTTCTAGATACTAACATATGCTCTACATGTTGACAGTAAAAATGAGAGAAGAGTCTTGAGCCACTTACCTGATTTATCACAGATATGGGAGTCAATTTCTTGAGCATTACCTTTGCAGAACCAGTCCACAACAGCTCTTTCTTCCTGCACAATGGTGCCATTGTTCCAGATCTCTGCAAGTTTCATTCCGTACTCATTAAACCCCACAAACCTCCCCAGAGTGCTGTCAAATTGTATGAATAGATATTTATTGAAGTAATAGTTGTTAAAATACACCATGTCACTGATATTAGAGGAGCTGTAGATGCATCTTGACATACGGTATCTGTAATATACATTAGCTGAAAAAGAATGTAGACAGAGAACAAAATGTCAGATAAATATGTCAAGAAGTAAGAAACAGAAGAACCTGGATCCATCAGTCAGCTGCAGTACATGGTTTTCTTTATAAAAAGTACTTGTCAATTTTTATTTCCCTTAGAAGTTCCATCATCATTAGAACGTCACCCTTCTTAAGATAATGCTGCACCACCACCACCTCCACCACCACTACTATCACTACTACTACTAATAATAATTATCACAATAATAATGCAATTTATTGTTGATATTTAATTATATTACTTCAATACCTCTCATGTTACTTACCACTTTCTGCTACAAGGAATGCAGCCAGTGTCAATATAAGATGACAACATAAGAGCTTTTGCAGTGACATTTTCACTCACACTGAATCCCAGTTGAATGCTGTCAGTTTTTTGTTCATGTTTATGAGATGGATGTCTAAGATAACTGTTCAACCATTTAGTGCATGGAAAAGTGTCAAGTGTTGCTAGGCAGCATACTGCTTTCATTTGAAAACAAAAACCAGTTATTTTCAAGTTATCTATCTGACGAATTGTTACATTATTCAGAGGCCAATTTCAATAATTAGGGATCAAAACACTGAAGTGTAAGGATGTCGGAGACCATAAATCCCAAAATTGGCAGGATGGTCACAATCAGTGGCGGACTGGGACAGTAAATCAGGCCGGGAATTTGACTCCACCCCAGGCCACCTTTGCTGCTGCAGTCACCACCACCAAATTCATGTGTCCACCAGCCTGCTAAACTTATATACCCTATAACCCTGTTAGTTGATGTAACAGGTAGACTACCATTCATAATATGAATGGATAAATAAATAAACCCTCAAAAACTCACTAGGAATAGACCATCTATACTACCACACCAAAGACAAATATAAAATTGGCTTACACATTTTAAGAAGGGATAATAAAAGATACATATTCACATGTTAAAATATTTATATTTCATATATTTCCAATGCTCAACTCAAGTATATCAAAAGTATCAGAAACACAAACAAAAACAACACAAACACAAAACAAACGGTTCGGTTTGTTTCATAGTTTTAGAGTCACGGTTTCGGTACCATTGTTACAATGGCGTTGTATGTGCTATATTTATCGAAAAACTATACTTTCAAAAATATATATATTTTCTCATATTATTTAGAATATTCTAACTACAAAAAACAGCACAATTAAATATAATAGATTAAAGATACAAATAAAATAAACTGACTTCAGTTTTTTTTTTTAGGGAGGTCTAGCATTAGTTTTTAGGTACAGAAATTGAATAAAGTAATAATGTAAAACAGCATTGCATTTTGGACTATACATTAAAGATTATTCTTTATTAAAGTTACAAAAGCTTTTTAATCAAGAGCAGTGAGTGATTTCTTCGTTGTTGCTGTTCAATTAATATAAAGACTGTCACTTTAAGAGAATGCACTGATACACTACAGTGTTCGTATTTAACAAGAGTGTATGGTTTGTCCACGGTTGTTATTTATATTAAACCATATTACAGATGCTTCGTCAGATTTAAGTAGAACAGCGGTCCGAGCGCGTGCCGAACCGAGTGTGGAGAACCGAACGGATCGATTTTTTTTCCCCACCCCTGGTAAATATTATGTAAATGTAATTCTGACCGACCTGTTCCCTTACCGGCGAACATGGCTGGGATTTTGCAGCAACTTGCTGCGTCTGTGGCCAGGGCTTTTCTCCTTTTTATGCGTTCTCTCTCTGCTCCTCCTTTGCGTTTACGCTCCATTGTTTTGCACTATTTTTTCAAGATAAAGCCTGCCTCTGGATATAGCCAATTAGGCAGTGCTTCGCTGATGTTGGGTCATGTGGTGGTGTCATTTTCACTCCGCGATCGCCTGATTCGTAGATTCATAAGTGCGTCAATTAATTCGCAGTCGCATACACGTCAGTCTGATCGACAGCACAGCGGCAGCCGGCAGGCCAGAATGACCATCAGGCCACCGGGAAATGTCCCGGTGCTCCCGATGGCCAGTCCGCCCCTGGTCACAATCGTGCACCATAGTCGCCACTACACACACCCATCAGACAATACGTGGTACTATAATATTACTATTTAGTGGTACAAAGTGGATTTTTGGATCATAGCTTTGAATAGTAATTTTACTATTGTGTCCTGGAACAGTTTATTGTGTGCCCCTTTAAAAAAGTGGTGCCACCTTTTTTTTAAAAAAACATTACAATTATTACAAATATTTAATTATTTAATGAAGTTATGCATAATTAGCATATGAACTGCAAATATGATGTTTAAGAAAATATATTTATTTTTGTTTAAATTAAAAGGGTTGTAGACTTTTAATATAAGCATGTCTGTGTTAAAAGTTGGCTTTGCTTTGAAGAACCAATAGAATGCTAGAACATATTTTAAGCCTGTTCTTTTTCTATCAGTTTCCATCCCTTTGAATGGAAATAAATGCATTGATATTGTTTATTGGTATAACTATAGTGTACTGAGAGTATAGTTTTATATAATAAGTGTATATAGAAATCTGTGAAATGCGTATATAGATAATTAAATGTGCTTTATATGTCCCTAACCTTTTTATACCCCAATAAACACAAAATTTCAAGTTGCAAGTCATGATTAAAATGCTGTCTATTTAAAATGAATAGACAATTTTATGTCTTTCATGATATATTATTCTAAAAGTTCTATAAAGTAATTTAGTGTTGTGGTACATTGTGAATAATAAAACAAACAATTTTGTGTTAAACTGCAAGCATATGGTTAGGAGGCAACACATGGCCTTAAGAAAAATGCTTCAGATAAATATGGTTTTGAGCAGCAAATGTTCTTCACATGATCTTCACTGAAGTGGAGACATGGGCCTGGACCCCCGAGGTGCAGCCAGGGACTTATGCTGAGCTTGGAGGGGAAGCCCGAGGCAAGGTAGAGCCGAGGAGCTGGACAACACCAGTGGTGCCGACGGATCCAGGGGACTGGCTGTGACCAATGGTGGAGATGGGACCAGGAAATCAGACAGGAACATCGGCAGAAGAAGATCATCTCCGGACGGGACCGATGAGGAAGATGATGCATGTGTAGACTCTAGGGCTTTGATGTCATCTGGTTCTGGGATGACCTCGGTGGGTCTCTGGTACGCAAGTGCCCTACTCCCTCCAAAGTCCCCACTTCAAGGACTCTGCCCTTTGCTCCAGGAGCAGGGCATAAGAATGCTGCCTTCTGTTTGGAATTTGCCCCATAATTGTGACACATATACTCCAGTCCACACATTTTATGATCAAACCCTAATTTTCAAAGAAAATTAGAAACCACATAGGATGGTTATGTTATGTTGGACCCAGATGATTTCATTTATTTATTTTTTTTTACACTGCTATACATCAGATTCCATTAATATATTCTCCAAAGCACAAACCTTGTTCAGCATGTTGCTCCTGGTTTTTTGCATATGGATGGTTGGGGGAATCAATCCAAAATTTTACTAAATATTAATTTTTAGCTTTTCGTGAAAAGGACTTTTTCTTGAAGAGCTAAAGAAACCGTGATTAGCAAAATGTGCTGTCAAACTCTGACATAAGGTGTAGTTTATCCTTGTGGTGTCAGAACTTATGTTTTAGGTTTATTTATTTCTATAAGCTACAGAATATGTGGAAGACTGAATCAATGCAGAACTTATTTGTGAAATCTTAACCAAAGACTACAGATATACAAATTCAATTTGCGTGAACTTTTTTTCTTTTTGTGCAAATGCAGAATGATTCACTTTGATTTCTTGTATTAAATATTAAATAAAATGCATTTAAAGGTTTTTAAAATATTCTATTTTTCTTGCAAGAAAAAAACTGCTTAGGATTGTTTTTTGCACCAAAGGTAATTTGAGAGGAACTTTAAATATGTACAGTTCAAGTCACATGATGTTTGCTTACATATAGACCACAAGTCATAATAATAACTGAATTTATACAAAAGATCAAGTTCAAATGCTTACATATGCTTGATTCTTAATTCTTAATAGTGTGTTGTTACCTGGATGCAAACGTTCAGTGATGCTCAAGGCAACACAACACATTTAGAGCGAGCTGGTGGGCATAAACATTTGAACAAGATGACTGGAAATTGTTATTCTATTTAAAGAATTCTACCTATTTTATTTAAAGATCTATTTTAGTACCCTGCAGAAGCTATGTACATAAAATACTTGCATATTTTCCAAAAGACAAAATAAGAACAATTTACCGCTCAATCATCATGTGCAAATGTTTACACCCCCTGAATTTTAACATATTGTATTTCCTTCTGGAGCATCAGTAAATGTTTTCACCATTTGCCTAATAGTTGTCACAGTGTGAAAATATGGATCTCAAAAATAATACAGTCACTGCTGGAAAGTGTTAAAATATGCAGAAGATGCTGGGAAACCAAAGAATGTGCTGGACCTGGAAGAATTTTCTGAAGAACTGTTGGCTGAACATGACGGACAAACACAGGACTTATAATAAAAACAAATCATAAAAACAGCCATAGATTATCCAGGTAATGACATGCAGTACTGAGAATCAATTAAGTGTACTGGGGGACTGGGGAGAGTCAGCCCAACGTTGCATTCCTATTACTTGTGATTGGTAGAAACTCGCATTATAGCAGAATATTGTAGTGGAGGTTCATGAAAAACAAGTTGTTTTCCATACGTGAAAATGCAGGGCGATCACTAGCAGTTCAGTTGCAAATATATTTTATATCAGGGATTGAATTGCACAGGGCTGTTACTATGCATCAAGTCCTTGAACAGTTTATTGTGTGCCCCCTTAAAAAAGTGGTGCCACCTTTTTTTAAAAAAATGTTACAATTATTACAAATATTTAATTATTTAATGAAGTTATGCATAATTAGCATATGAACTGCAAATATGATGTTTAAGAAAATATATTTATTTAAAAGGGTTGTAGACTTTTAATATAAGCATGTCTGTGTTAAAAGTTGGCTATGCTTTGATGAACCAATAGAATGCTATACATATTGACTCCAGATGTTTTAATTTATATATTTATACCTTTAACATCAAATATGACATCACGAGAATGACACACATTACTAGTTGTCTAATTGGCCAGTTCCAATAAGAGATATTGTTAGCTTCCAGGTCAGTTGCAGTTGTTTCCTTTAATGAGGAAGAAAGTTCCAACTGCAACTCCCAAAAGTCCAAGAGTTAGACCCACTCCACAGAACACTGCTGGACCAACACTTGGGAGGGCGACATCAACATCTGGAAAAAACATGAATAGGATATTGGAAGATGCATGAAAATATGATTTAAAAGAGAGAGAGAGAAAGAGAGAGAGAGAGAGACTAATATCCATTTATTCAATTTGAAAATCCCACTCACCCCATGTTTTGGTCTGAGGTTGACCCTGGAGGGCTATGTGGTTCACCGTGCAGCTGTAAATGTCTCCTTCAATAGGTGTAAACCTAACAGTAGAGAAGGCGTTGAAGGTACCATCTGCCTTTGGGCGGTACTGGCTTAAACTCATGCCCTCTGTCACATTAACATTATTCTTAGTCCATGAGATGCTGAGAGATGGAGGATAGAAGCCAGTCACATGACAGATGAGGGTGTTCAGAATACCCAGCTGCACATCATCCTTTGGATAGATGGATGTTTGGGGTGCATCTAGAAACAAAACTAACTATTTTTTAATTAATTCAAACAAATATAGATATCATCGTCATACACTTTTGAGGCAAAACTTGATGACACTGGATGCATACAACTCATTTCTTTTCTGTTCTCACATAGATTAAAAGTTCACATCATGTAACACTTCATAACGTAACTCATGAATTTGGTTTTGAATAAAATAGGTAGTAGCAATAAGTAACATCATGATTAAGCATTCATAACGTGAGTTGTTATAACTGCCTAACTTTTCATGCACTTGTAGATGGGATATTAATTATTAATGATCCCCTTTATAAATAGTTACCATATCCTTGTATGTATATATGCACTATTGATGTTGATTCAAAAAATCAAATTTAAATGCATGTTTTCATGCCGTACCCATTTCTGGTGGTGGGCTCTTGAAAATGTTAGTCAAAGTGGCTACGTCACTTTTGCATCCTTTCATTTCAATAACACTGGTTTCATAATAACCAGGAAATACTATAGGATTTCCAAAATCAGGTAATGTTACTACTCCTCTCTTCTGATTATAGTTGGCATGCCACATTTCCTCTCCATCAATTCCATGCATATCCTCTCCATCTGTCTCAGAGCATCCATGAATTCCAAAATATTCATGTAATACTGAAATAGAATGAGCATAATAAAGTCAATTTAGTTATATACATGAAATAGCTATTACTCTGAGTCAATTAATTCACTTCTACTACGGTTACCACACCTCAAGATGTTTTATTTCAAGACGTTTGTCGGGTTTTTGTCTTTAAAACAATCTTTTGTGTAGGAATCATTTTTACGCATCTCATCCCAATCCTCCTAATTCCAAAACACTACTTTGCTTGTGTGTGAGGGTTCACATTTGCTTTATTTTTGGATCTTTGCGAAAAATATGAATTTGATTCAAAATCAAATTGTTAAAGGGTATTAAAATATATGTTGATATTTATAATTAACTAAAGGTGTTTTTTATAGTATGTCATTTAGTTCTACAGAGCTCATTTATTGCTCTTGTTCTTTTCAGTTTTTTTTTTCTTCTTTTGTTTTATTTTTGGGAAGTCTGTCCTGGTGCGTGAGCTGGTAATTTCTGAGACTTGGGAAAGGCCCTTTGGTCAGACTAGTTTTTATTTCTTTTCTTTTGTTATGTTTGTACATTGTTTGTTCCCTCACAATGTACACCTGTAACAAGGATGCCATGCCATGATATTTAAAGAGGAATTGAGTCATTTGCATGTGTTTTATGGTTTAAAATGCTCATTCTGTGCCTGTGATGTACTTTTGTGTGAAGCCATCAATAACTGTTCCTTATAATAATAAATCTGAATTGTGCTTCTGGGAATTTAAGGACACTGGGAATCCCTTTCTTTCTTTCTTTCAACCACCCAGAATACCCTAGCAAGCACATAGCAACCACCCCGGGTATCTTGGCAGCCGCATAGCAACACCCTAGCAACCACCCATAAAACCTTAGCAACCACTCAGAGTACCCTAGCAACCACCTTAATTACCTTAGCAACCACCTGAGTCCTTAGAAACCACCCAGAATACATTTGCAACCGCAAAGCTAACTGAAAACCTTCAAACTTCAAGCTTTTACAACTCTTTTAAACTTTCTGGACAGGCTTTCTCAAGCCAACTTAAAAGAATGTCTCAACGAACTTCTTTATTTAGTTCAGTATGGCAAGGTCTTTTTTCTTTAAATTATCCCCTTAAAATAGCCAGTACATGCTGTGTGATGCTGGCTGGTACTGGTTCATTATGGACATTGGCTTGAATTTAGCATTTTGTGCTACTTTTTCTTATGTCACTGCTATTTGCCCTTAAAATTTAAAATTAACTGCTACTGTTTATATGGCGAGTGACCTAATAATATATATATGCTACCTATCAGAATGTTCTTCTGATGCTATAGTTATGAGGTTCATCCATCCACTTTCTATCCACCGCTCGAGGATCATATATCAATATATATCAATATATATCAATATGTTAAATATTGTGTTTAGATAACTTGTAACAATAATTAAATATGTGTTTAGATAACTTGTATTATCTTGCATTATTTGCATTGACTGCAACTGTGTAGTTTATTCTACTCTCAAATCTGAAACTTTGACTAGAATTGACTTGAACTTCTGATAACACAAGAAGAACTACTTCTGAATAGAACCTCTGATAACACAATGCATACTTATTCTAATCATTACTGTTTTTATAAGTTATAAATATGTTATGTTAAATATGTTAAATATGTTATGTGCATATACTGTAAAATAAATACTGTATCTAGGAGGAATAACAGGTTTTCCTCTTTCAGCTGTCAAGGCTGTTGGCTAATCTTATCTAAAATTATGATTCTGTTTTTTAACTGCCAAAAAGACTGATGAGCTTTGGATTGACCCCTAAAAATATTGTCATTATTAGTGTTGGTGAGTAACTAACTAAATTAATTTGAGTTAAGTATTTGTACTTTTTGGAAATCCCTGTGGCTGACCACAGTAAATCACACTCAGTTCTGTGTTAAGACTCATTTAAAGGTAATTTCTGGGTTATTTTTGCATGTCAGAATGTTAATATTAATTTTTTAACCTTAAATTTAATTTAAATTATATCCAACACAGTCACTTTTTGGAGAGAGTCAAAGTGTTAACCAGCATATTTCAAGGATCTGTAGGCATGTGACCTACCTAACCCATAACAATGACTTTCATTTATGTAAACTAATTTGTCAGGTTAATATAGTCAGATTAAATTACATTTCTAAATGAAATAAAACCAGTTAAATTAGTCAGTTTCTATAAGCAGCACACCTTAAGCACACTAAAAAAACATTAATTATTTCCCACAACTGTAATTACTGTAAATACTGTTATAATGCCTGTGCATCAAATTGTAAAGGTCTGGTCTGCACACACAATGAGGTGGAATATGAAATCAAAATAGTCTTTATTTAAGCTTAACATTCAGGAACACTCATGGAAACATAGGAAAAAACACAAAACACTGAGCACATACAAGAACCAACAAGGGACTGAACAAAGCAGGGAGTTTAAATACAAGACACACATAATAACTGACAGGTGATAATTGTAGGTAACCATAGAAACAAACGAGATAATCAGTAACAAATAGAGGGTATGCACGTGACGTCACAGGTAGACTATTTGTAAGTGTTGTGGGCTTTGGCAGCGCGTTTGTCTATTTGTAAGTGTTGTGGGCTTTTGCAGCGCATGTGTTGTCAAACTGATGAATATGTTTTCTTTATTTGCTGGTGTTTTTTCTATTTGCATGTGTTTTCTTCATTTGCAGCGCGTTGAGCTCTCTCGGCCACTGTAGAAAAAGCTGTTGTGCGATAGACTGTTAACAGATTCAACAAGAATTCGGAGTGAAGTACAAAAAGAAGCCAGAGAAATCCAGAAGGTTAGGATTTTGAATAAAGTATCATATGCAGAAGCTCTTAAGAAAGTAAGAGAAACAGGATCAAATGATAAAAACTCCAGTGGAATGGTGGAAAGAAACATAACATCAACAGTTAATGTGACACAAAATCAGACTCCAGGCCATATGAGAAATGGTTGTGAACACAAATGTAAAGTGGATGATGATACTTTAGTAGTTAAGAAAGTGAATTTTGTTGGTTTTATTTGTCACATCATTAATGTTGCATCACAGTGGAAAAAGAAAAGTGATAGAATTAAGGCTATTGTAGAGGCAGCAGGGAAATTCCTTGATATGAGGGATGTCAAAGCAGATCAGATACCTGCATTGTTGACATTAACTGAAAATGGTGAAAACACACAAGCTGATGGTTAAGATGTTGATTATGGTACTACACATACTACAGTGGAATGCTAGAAGCCTTATAGCTAACGGCCAAGAATTTAAAAAGTTCATTCATGAATTGGATGTTGTTCCAGATGTAGTATGTGTTCAGGAAACTTGGTTACGTGCACAACTAGATTTTGTGATTCCAGGGTTTAATTCTGTAAGGTATGATAGATCTAACAACCAAAATGGTGGAGGGTGTATTACCTTTATTAAGGATGGGTTGGCTTATAGGGAGATTCCCTGTAATGTAGATTTGGAATGTGTAATAGTTGAGATCTGTAGTCCAAGGAAAGAAGGAAATATTAAGTTAATTAATTTTTATAATCCATGCAAAAATTTGGATGTAAATAAATTAAATGAAATAGCAGGGAATGTATAGGAAAGAAATATGGTGTGGGGATTTCAACGCGCATAACAGTTCATGGGGTAGTAATCACACAGACAAAAATGGGAATATAGTTGAAGAAATGATGGAAGAAAGATCATTGGCCTGCATTAACAATGGACAGGGTACAAGAATAGATGTGAATAAAGGTAATACATCATGTTTAGACCTTACGTTGGTGTCAGATAGTTTGGTAAATGCATGTGACTGGTATGTCAAGAATGATTCTACCATAGGAAGTGACCACTATCCCGTCCTCACTATAGTTAATACAAATGTATGTATTCAAGAAGGAGACTCAATTAATAGATGGTGTTTTGAGAAAGCAGACTGGGAAAAATTCAAGACTTGTTGTGAAATATCAGTAAATACGGTTAAATTAGAAGGAGACATAGAGGAATGTACAAGGCAAGTAACAGAACATATTTTAAATGCAGCTATTTTGAGTATACCAAAAAGAATAACAAAAGGGAAAAAGAAAGTGGTTCCTTGGTGGAATGAAGAATGTAGCAGATCTGTTAAAGAGCGAAATAAGGCATTTAGAACGTTGAAGAAAAATCTCTCTCAAGAGAATGTTATAGAATATCAGAAGGAAGAGAGCAATGGCGCACAGGATAATTAAATATACTAAAAAGAGAACTTGGAGAGAGTTCTGTTCCTCAATAGGTAGAGGAGTAGATTTAGCTGATATATGGTCTATGTTTAAGAGAATGAATGGGAAAAGGAAAGATGTTAAAATACCAGCTTTGATTGATGGAGGAAAGGTGGTAGTGTCTGACAAAGAAAAAGCAGTGGTGTTGGGTAGGGCATTTGTTGCAGTGCACAGTGGTGATCACCTTACAGATATTCATAAATAGCAGATAGATCTTGCACTGAGAGAAAATAAAGATGTGAAATTAAAGAGGAAGGATGGTTTATCAACGATAGATGTAGACTTTACAATGTCTGAACTTAACATAGCTTTGCTAGGCACTGGATATACAGCTCCAGGACAAGATCAGTTATGTTATGCCATGTTCCGACAGTTGCCAATAGTATCATTAAAGCTAGTGCTTAGACTATTCAATATAATATGGAGGGATGGAAAATGCAATTATTCTACCATTTAACAAACCTGGTAAAGATCCAACTAACCCTGGTAATTATAGGCCCATAGCATTGACTTCTCACTTATGCAAATGGATGGAGCGAATAATAGTTCGCAGGATTTCACATGTTCTAGAGCAGAGAGGTCTATTAACTAACATACAAAGTGGATTTCGAAAAGGGCATTCCACAACAGATGCTTTAGTAAGAGTAAGTAATGAGGTGGAAAAGGCATTGAAAATGAAAGAGCTGATGACAATTGTATATTTTGACATCGAGAAGGCTTATGATACTATGTGGAGAGAAGGACTGCTTATTAAACTAAGTAGAATGGGTTTTGGAGGACGATTATATAATTGGATTATGGACTTTTTAACAGATAGGAAAATTAGAGTGAAAGTTGGATCAGAGGTATCCATGGAGTTTAATGTAAATAATGGTATTCCTCAGGGGAGTGCAATCAGTCCTGTCCTATTTAACATTATGATAAATGTCATGTTTTTAAATTTAGATGATCACATCAAATCAGCTTTATATGCAGATGATGGGGCTATATGGATGAGAGGAAGGAATGTGGCATATGTTGTTTACCGTCCTCCTAAATACAACAAGAATTTTATCCAAGAGTTTTCTGAGTTTTTAGCTGATGTTGTCCCTAAATATGATCAGCTTTTGATCTGTGGTGATTTTAACATCCATGTTTGCTGTCCGTTTGATCAGCTGGCCACTGATTTTAAACGACTTTTGTCATCTTTTGATTTATTCCAACTAATGGATCGACCCACACATCTTATTGGTCACACTTTGGACCTTATTATTTCTCATGGACTCTCTATTTCCCTTACTGAAATATCTGAGACTGCCATCTCAGATCACTTTCCTATTATTTTTGAATTTCCAATTCTGCCATCAACAGGTCTCTTGTTTCACCATGTAACCGTCGCATTTTCACCTCCTCAACAGCTGAAGTGTTTACTGCTGCTTTTATGGACTCTAAACTTTATGCCCTCAGTGAATCTGTCTCTCCTGCATGCCCTGATGACCTTCTTTTATCCTTTTATTCCACTTGTTCTGAAATCCTGGACTCTATTGCCCCTTACAAGCATAGATCTCCTAAGTTAAGAGTAGATCCCTGGATGAACGATGCCACCAGAGACCTTAGGCAGCTCTGTAGAAAGGCAGAGCGCAGATGGAAGAAGGACAAATTACATGTGTCATTGGAAATATTAAGGAGCTGTCTTTCTGATTATCAAAGGGCTGTGAAGGAGGCAAAGTCTAAATATTTGTCAAATATTATCACCAATAGTGGCCACTGTCCCAGGGTGTTGTTTAACACAATTAATTCTGTTGTGAACCCACATACCTGTTCTCCAACAGATGCCTCAGTCTCCTGTTGTGAGAATTTCCTTCACTTTTTTATTAATAAAGTGGAGTCTGTCAGACAACTCACGATTAAGAGCTCTGGAACTGATTTAGCTGTTGCTGCAGCACATTCTGCAGTGTTTGAACAGTTTGAAGCAGTCATACTATCATTTCTTAAGGAAGTAGTGCAACAAATGAAAATTACAAATTGCCCTTTGGACTTTGTTCCAACCAAATTGCTAAAAGAGGTCTTTACCACTGTAGGGCCTTTTCTGTTGGTTTTCATTAATAAATGTCTTAGCTTAGGATCTGTTCCTGTTGCTTTTAAACATGCAGTGGTTAGGCCTTTACTCAAAAAACCTAATCTGGATCCCTCAGTTTTGTCTAATTTTAGACCAGTTTCCCACCTGCCCTTTCTTTCAAAAGTGCTAGAAAAAGTTGTTTTTACACAACTATATTCTTTTTTAGAAAATAACTCAGTTTTTGAGAAATTTCAATCGGGATTCAGATCGCGACATAGCACTGAGTCTGCACTGTTAAAGCTGCATAACGATATTGCTCGGTTTGTTGATGCTAAGAGCCCTGTTATTTTAGTATTACTTGATCTCACGGCGGCTTTTGATACAGTGGACCATGAAGTCCTTCTGTCTCGCCTTAATCACCATGTTGGCATTCGGGGTACTGCACTTCAGTGGTTCTCGTCATATTTGACCAATAGAACTTTTTCTGTAGCGATTGGGGACTCGTCCTCTTCCACCACCTCTCTCTCTTGTGGGGTGCCACAAGGCTCTATTCTCGGGCCTGTTTTATTTTCACTTTACATGCTGCCTCTCGGGTCCATCATAGCCAGGCACAATATAGCTTATCACTGCTATGCAGATGATCTGCAAATTTACTTGCCTTTGAGTCCAAAAAACGCTGACGCAGTTGGGTCACTAATTGATTGCATTAATGACATTAAACTATGGTTAGAGCAAAATTTCCTTCATTTAAATGAAGAAAAGACTGAGTATATTTTATTCTGAGAGTCTGTAACTTCCGACTTTAATGCGCTGACTTCAAAGCTTAGACCATCAATCAGAAATCTCGGTGTGACTTTTGATAGTAGCCTGAAATTTGATAAACAAATTGACAGTGTGGTTAAAGCTAGTTTCTTTCAATTACGTCTTTTGACCAAGGTCAAACCATTTTTGAATCGCTCTGATCTTGAGAAAGCTATTCACGCTTTTATCAGCTCAAGATTAGATTATTGTAATGCACTTTATGTTGGTGTCTCACAGTCGTCCCTCAGGCGCCTTCAGCTGGTGCAGAATGCTGCAGCCCGTCTTTTAACCAATACACGCAAACGTGAGCACATAACTCCGATTCTCTATTCGCTCCACTGGCTTCCAGTTTCTTTTAGAGTTGACTTTAAGATACTTTTGTTTGTTTTTAAAGCTCTCAATGGCCTTGCCCGTCCTTATGTAACTGAGATGCTGGCTCTGTATCAGCCAACCAGGGCTCTTAGGTCAACAAACCAACTTTTACTGGAAGTCCCAAGGTCACGGTGCAAACACTGGGGTGACCAGGCTTTTTCTGTTGCTGGGCCCAGACTCTGGAATAAGCTCCCCACCGATATGCGCACTATCACTGACCTGGGCCTTTTTAAAGCTAAGCTTAAAACGTATTTATTTAGACTGGCTTTTAATATCTAGCAGTTGTGCTGGCATTTTGTGTATTTTTATTCATTTTCTTGTTGCTTTTTAATTTTTGTTTACATTGTTTTGTTTTTATTGGAAAGCACTTTGGTTCACCTTGAGTGTTGTAAAGGGCTGTATAAATAAATGTTGATTGATTGATTGATATGTGTTAGAGAACATAAGGAAAGCAGTAAGAAAAGTAGAGAAGTGGTCATATGAATGGGGGTTTAAGTTATCAACAAGTAAATCCTGTTACATGATGTTTACAAACAAACGCAAGTGTCATGATGGGAATCTAACGTTATATCAGCAGCCAATGGAGAAAGGTAATGAATTTAAGTACTTGGGCTTGTGGTTTGACAGTAAGTATACATGGAAAACACACATAAAACACTTAGAAACAAAATGCAAAAAGACTATTAATTTACTGAGAGCTGTGGCTGGATGTGACTGGGGCGCAGACAAAAACTCACTAATTGATATCTATAGAGTATGCATGAGGTCATCAATTGACTATGGCTGTATAGTTTATGGTGCAGCAGCAAAAACATCACTAGAAAAAATTAATAGATTACAGTACAGAGCATTACGTGTTTGCATTGGAGCAATAAAATCAACACCCATTAATACAATTCTCATTGAAGCAGGAGAGACTCCTCTGAAGTTAAGAAGGGAAAAACTCACATTAGCATATTGGATTCGACTGAAAGGAAGTGGGAAAGAAAATCTAGCAAAAGAGACAATTCAGGATTGCTGGGAGTATTCCAAGTTTAAGGGACATGGGTTTGGATGGACCGTGGAAAAGAGAATGAGGGATTAGAGGATTAGAGGACTTGGGTTTTACCATACTTACCCCAGTAAGTAATATTCCGCCATGGTTTTTACTGAAGTAAAGATAGATTGTAATATCCTGGAAATGAAAAAAGAATGGGGAATGGAGGAAATTGGAGTCAAAACAAACCATTATCTAAGAAACAGGTATTATAATTATCTCATAATTTATACTGATGGATCAAAGAACAAACAGGAATGTGTGGGAATTGGAATACATATCCCAGAATTCAAAATTAATATAATTAAAAGATTATCTGATCAGTTATCTGTATATACAGCAGAAATCGTAGCAGTCGTCATTGCATTACAGTGGGTGGAAGAGGTTAGACCAGATAGAGTGGTATTATGCACAGACTCATTAGCTGTCATAAAAAGCATCCAGTCAATGGCATCTGTCAGAGAAGATCTACTTATAGAACTACATCACAGTTTGTTAAGGTTATATCAAGGTGGCATAGATGTTCATTTTTGTTGGGTACCAGCACATGAGGGAGTGAAAGGAAACGAGAATGCAGACAAATTAGCAAAAGAGGCATTACAAAAAGAAATAACAATTCCAATTCCACTTGGGAAAGGAGAGGGAAAAGCAATAGTCAAGAATAAAAGTATTGAAATATGGCAGAAATGGTGGGAGGAAGATAAGAAAGAAAGGGGATATTAAAAAATACAAAAATCTGTCAATATTAAAAATTATAGGGAAAGTTCCAGGCGGGAAGAAATCATAATTACAAGATTGAGAGTGGATCACACAGGACTGACGGCACATTATTTTTAATGGGGAACAAGAATAGTGAAAATTGTGAAAGCTGTGGGGTTAAAGAAAATACTGAACGTTATATTACACTGCATTTTATATGAGGTGGAAAGACGGTTGTTTCAAGATAGGGTGCAAGAGGCAGAACGGGAGTGGAATCTGAAGGGGATACTGGGCACAGAAGGAGAGGGAGAGGGGATAAGAAGTATCAGGAAGGCTCTATTTAAATTTCTTAAAAACACAGGGTTGATGCACAGAATTTGAGAACAGTTAAATTACATGATGTTGCACACTCCTGTACGGTAGGTGGCGGTATGCACCTTGAAGTTGCTTGCAATCCGCCAATAATCAAGAGAAGAAGAAGAAGAATTCTGAGCTATTGTTTTACAGACTGCCAAAAAATACAGAAAGGAGAAGTAAATGGATCGCTGCACTTCGCAGGAAAAACTGGAATCCATGCACCAAAATGTGGATTTGCAGTAGCCACTTTGTCTCAGGTATGTTGAATTTGTGTATAAAAATATCCTATGATATCTTACTTAAAGGGGTACTTCACCCCTGGAAAGATGAATGTGTATTTAAAATTGGTCATTTATGTAGTAGAAATGTGAAATTATTTTTGAATTTGGAGCTTTCTAGACTGAGAAAAGGCAGAAAATGTATTTTTGACTAATGTGGATGAAAGACAACAACTCCCAGAATGCACTTGTTTCGCTGCCCTTGCGAGGCCACGCCCAAACCACGCCTATGGGTTACAATCGTGAGTTAGTTCATACATTTACAGCGAAATGGTGCTAAATTGACACACGGCCTAAGGCTGAAACAAATTCCTGCAAAATCATTTACAAGTAAACAGTGCCGTGGATATTCCGTATCATAGCAACAAAGCGTCTCAACGGAAAAAAAAGCTGCGCTGCAGAAGCGCTCTCGAGCGCTCACAGACGGACGTTTTAAGCAGAGCGCCTAGCGTTTTCAGCTGGCTAAAAACGCTCTGGTGGACACACGGCCTAAGCGTATTCGCCTAGAGGTAAGACTCGCTGATACTAGACTCTATTTCTGATAACACAGTAGCCTATATGTAGTGTTGTAGGTAGCAGTGAAACTGCAAACTTAGCAAAGTAACGTTAGATAGACAATTACATATAAGTTGCATATAAGTTGACTGTTATCAAAGTAAAGCCACTGTTCTGTAAAACTGAGTTAACGTTAGTCTATTTATCTATTTATGCTAACGTTTCCACAAAAGCCTGTTGCTGTATTGGTTGAGATGACTGCAGAGACCGATAAATTTGCGAGATGAACCACTGATGTAGTGCAGACTATAACAAAATAATGTTACTGTAAGCTTAAAAATATAACTGACACCCACTTTTGATAAAATCTTTGATCTATGTCCGTGAGTAACCTCAAACGCGCATATGTTATGGGCGTGGCGAAAAAATGCCGAACTACTTGCTATTACTGACTGTAGTTTTATGCCTCTGGCCAAAAAAGCCTCCGATGACGCAAAATGACGTCATCGGAGGCTTTTTTACAGAATAAAAATGCATAAATCTCTCATCTCGGGCTGATATGAAGGGGGAAAGCACGGTAATTTGAAAATACTGGTGGTATTCTGCTCATACAAAGCTTAATGCTAAATCCTGAAGTATCCCTTTAAGTGAATACTCCTCAAATATTTTACAATTTTATATTCTGTGTAATTGCAAAGTTTTGTCAGTCAGCCTTCATTAAAAAAATTATTATGATGAGTCTTATATGTTTTACAAAAGCGGGATGGTTAGATAGTGTTAGTTAAGCAAGACAACCCGTTTTTTCTTACAAGTAAGTTAGTACTACACAAGTGTGTATATATATATATATATATATATATATATATATATATATATATATATATATATATATATCCTCTCCCACCTTCCTCTCCTCTCTCTCCCTCCTCCTCTGTTAAAAGTTAAACACAACTACAACACAGTTGTCATCCTTTAAACACAATGACTCAAAATTATTCACACTTATTTCTAATGATGTGATCAAACCAACTGTATAAAATATAGGTCAGTTCAGAGTGCACAGGTGACACAGGTGCTGAATGATGATACCAATAATAGATGGAAACACTCTGAAAAGTAGAGGAGGAAGAGTATGTGTAAGAGGATGATGAGGAGAAAGAGCAAGGGGTGTGGAGACAAGGCTGTCAAGGCTGGATCTGGCACAGGTTTTTCCCTTTGCCTGGCAAGAGACGACATTGCCTGTGATGTGGAAAATGTCCTCTACAATATTCAATAATATTAAACAATATTATTGATCTGACAGTACTGACATTATAGGATGAGAACTGAACTAAGCTAGCCTAGATGATGACATCACTGTTTTCTGCAGAACTGCTTTATAGAGGAAAATAATTACAGTAATTTACATAATAATTGATGGTCTTTACAATGTAAGTGAATTAACACTGAACTGAGTTCAGCTGAACAATGACACTATTTTCTTTTAGAGCTGTACAGCCAAAATGAACCCTCTTTGCATTACTAATCATCATGTACCTGTTATCACTGTAAAGCTGCTTTGACTTGACTATACTATACTATACTATACTATACTATACTATACTAGACTAGTATCTGTGTAGTATAAATTGCAACTGAAATAAAGGTGACTTGACTTGATTTAGGCCGGATCCAACATGAAGACGTGATGCTGAAGCAGAATGAATCTCTCACTGACTCTGAACTTTGTGTGTGTGTGTGTGTGTGTGTGTGTGTGTGTGTACTGTCTCATGCTTTTCATTTAGAGTTTTCTTTGACCTTTTAGTCATTTGCATTTAGACTGCTGTATGTTTGCAGTATGTAAGTACTGTATATGCAGACATTCAATACTATATAAAATTGAATATAATACTGTACTTGCAGTACATACAGTATACTATAAATTCACATTACTTGTGATTTATATACATTTTATGTAATGGAAAAATGTATTTACTGTGTTACAATATATACTTTTTTTTCTGTAACCTCATGTTCTGGATGTTGTGTTTTCCATTTTTTAATGTAGTGTCTAATGAATGATCTGGAGTGTTTATATATTGTTTAATGTGTGTATGATCTGAAAGCTTTGTTTGATTTTGCCATAAGAGTCAGAGGTTTTGTGAAATTAGTTTGAAGATTGGATTTGTGTTTACAGTTTTTTTGGATTGCTTAAGCACGATTTTCAAAACAGGGCCCGTGTTTTCAAAACACTACACACAATTAGCACTCTTGTAAAAACTATACACTTCTGTTTAAAAACCACACTTTGTTACCATATGAAACACACACGTTTCACATTACTATACTCTGTTTGCACGAGTTACACTCTGCTGTGATAAACCTAAAACACTTTTAGCACTTCTACTTCCCTATGATTAGAGTAGGCTACCATCAACAAAGTGCAAATGTAATGTAAATTCACCAAACACTACACAATACCAATGTTGCAGACTGAAGAAACTCATTTATTTGTCAACATGCCCAAAATGTTGACATGGAGATTCATAATACTGTAACAAAATGTCGCTTTACGTATTGTACTGTAAGTTTACTGTTAAAAAAAACAAAAAACTAGACGTTGTCTCTTCGCCTAGCTGGATCTGGCCAGAGAATTTCATCAACATCGCAGGCAATGTTGTCATTAGCAAGACACCTTGGAAAGAAACGTCTTGAATGATGAATCCATCCTTGCATTGCTGCTACCTCCATCTGGTCACAGGCCTCCTCCATGGCTTGGATGAGGGGTACCTCAGCCTGGAGATGGAGATCATATACCTTCCACCGCCATGCCGAGAAAAACTCTTCTATAGGGTTGAGGAATGGAGAGTATGGTGGAAGATATAGGACGGTGAAATGTGGATGTTGCTGAAACCAGTTCTGAACCAGAGCAGAGCGGTGGAAAGACACATTGTCCCAGACAACAATGTATTGCATATGATCGATTTGATTTGCTGCTGTTATGTTGTGCAATTGGTCCAAGAATGTAAGTATGAGTGCTGTGTTGTAAGGGCCCACATGGGCATGGCGGTGGAGGACCCCATTCTGTGTAATGGCTGCACAGAGTGTTATATTACCCCCACGTTGCCCTGGGACATTGACTATTGCCCTGTGGCCAATGATGTTTCTTCCCCTCCTTCGTGTTCTCGTCAGGTTGAATCCAGCCTCATCTACGTAAATGAACTCATGCTGGATCTCCTCTCCATCCATTCGTAAAACTCTCCGAAGAACAGTGTCAGGCAAAATTGTATAGTTCAGTGTAGATCTAGTATACATATTACAGTACAGTAAAAGATTATGAGACAGTATGCAAGATCACACTGCTAAAGTGAATACATACCTCTGCATAATCATGCCGCAGTCGTTTCACCCTTTCGGAATTGCGCTCGAAAGGCACTCAATAAATTTGCTTAATTTGAATATGTTTTTTTTTAGGATGCGTGCCAGTGTTGATGTTGAGACCTGATGGATATCGTTGAAAGTGGCGTGGTTATTGACAATGTTAGCTTGGAGCTGATTGAGTGTTATAGCATTGTTGGCCAAAACCATGTTTACTATCTCCCTCTCTTGCTGTTCTGTGAACATAGGAGGCCTTCCCCCTTGTCATTTCCAACCCTCAATCCTATGTAAAAAACAGTATACAATAGTACAGTAATTTCACAGGAAAAGGTAACAGAAGTGCTGATAGTGCATAGAATACAGTACTGTAAGCAGTTACTGAAACCGTGCAGATGTTTTTGATATGATGATATTTTTACAATACCTATTTTCCCGTCGAAATGTTCTTATCACACTTGCCACTGTGTATCGGCTTAGATTTGGCTGTACTCACAGTCCAGCCTCCCTCAGCGTCAGGCCGTGGTTGACAACGTGGTCAACCAGTGTTGCGCGGATCTCATTTGTCAGATTCGGTCCCCTTTGAGCACCTTCTTGTCTTCCTCTTCCTCTACCTCTACCTCCAGCATGGCCTCCTTCTCTTCCTCTTCCTCTGTTGATTCCTCCTCTGTTGATTCCTCTTCCTCCCCTTCCTCCTCCTTCTCTTCCTCTTCCTCTGTTGATTCCTCTTCCTCCTCCTCCTTGTCCTCCTCCTCATTCTCCTCGTTCTCCTCCTCGTCTTACTCTTTCTCTGACTCTTTCCATTGTGCTTAAGGCCGATGAACTAACCTGCTGCTTTTTATAGTGCTTATATACCTGATTGGTGTGTCTACAATTAAGCAAACAAGTGTTTGCACACCTGATGAGTGTGTTGAACCAATTGGTTGGACGGTGCGGTAATTTGACAGTCAGTGCTTTGGTATTGCAAAGATGTGACTTCATGATAGATTTTTGGGTGTAGTGTATGTTAAGTGTGTTTAGTGTTTTGCAAATCACTGTGTGTAGAGTTTTGCAACAAGTGTGAAGTTAACAATGTGCTTACAGTTGTGCAAATATGGGCTGATGTTTTGCTTCTTGAGTGTAAGGTTTTGCTAATAGTGTACTACTTTTAATTTTAGTGTGTAAGCCAGGGGTACTCAACAGGCGGCCCGTCAGCATTAAATTTGTGGCCCGCATCATGCTACATATAAATGTATTTTTATTATAATTTGCGTCCAAAATTAGCGTGAATATTACTTAGTTTTTTTACACGTACACTAGGGTAGGCGTACAGTGCGCGTGACGCTGTAATCATCAGCAGAGATCGCGTATAGTGTACACGCGCAGCACAGTTTTTCTAACCGCAAAGAACAATACAAACTGAAGGCACTTTGCAAGCGCGCATTGAATAGTTTTTGCACTAATTTAGTTTGTCCACAAGGTGTCAGCACCGAAACGGGCTGTTGTTTCAGAAAAGAAACGGAGAAGACAGAACAAGAGTAACAAAAAACACAATAGCCGACCGTGTTGAAGAGCGCTCGTTTGAGGAGATTAAAAAATACCAGCAACTCTAATTTTAAACAAGTACAAACACATTTTATTGTAACTATTTGAGTGAAAAAGACTAGACAAGCATGAATCTCTCTAGTGCGCATGTGTCGAGCACTTGTGTTCGTGAACGCCATCAAAGGCTCGAGACTGTGCGCGCAAGTAAAAAACAAAGTAACCGTATTTTTCCATGATGAAATGCAGGTGACATTCCTCAAACTTTGCAGCATGAAAAACAAACCTTTTATTCTTAATGTCAATGTGTCATTAACAGAAAGCAAGCAGAGAGCGCTTCCATTACGTCACATCATTGAGCTCACGGAGAATATCTCATTTATCATGTTTACAATGTTGGTTATAGTTAGATAATTCATGAAATTGTGATTGAACATAAAAAAAATAAAAAATAAAAAAAAAGATTTTTGGATTCTGACCAAATTAAAAATGAGGTAATAATAATACAAATAATAAAACATTTATTCTCTGAGTATAAATAGGTGCTATAAAAAGTGTTAAGGTGCAATGGAGTATAAAAAGACTATAAAAAAGTTCAATGTTTTCGTCTTACGGACAAACTCTCATCAGCCAGTGAACAACGGCCAGACCTTAAATTTCTTGTGAAAACAATGCAGACATTTCAAATGAATAAGGATTTCTTTTTCATCAGTTCTTGTTTCTCTTTATACATTTGTACATTAAGAATACAGCAAGACAAGCTATTAATCCTTTTTTAAAATGCCATTTATCATGTGCAGTGACACTTCAAAAAGGACACCATACTATTAAGACTTAGCTAGATAATAAACTGCACTTTTTGTAAATAAACTGTAAAACTACAAATATTGTCTTAAGTAGGCCTAAAAAAAAAAAATCTTACGATCCAAGTTATAATTTGTGGCCCTTCACGTTTCATTTGGTTAAAATGCGGCCCTCTTGGCCTCTGAACTTGAGTACCCCTGGGGCAATCGTAAAAAACTCTAATGTTTTGAGAAAATGAGTGATGGTTTCAAGAAATGTGTTTTAGCAATTGTGAAATACTGTAATAAACTACACAGAAAGCACATATAATGCAAGTAAAGTGTCTACTTTAATGTTTCAAATAAGTTTTGGGAAAATAATATGTGGGTTAAATAAATGTTTCACTGTCATTCAGTGTAACACTTATATTTATGTAAACATGAAACAACACTTATTCTGAGCTGTATTAAAATTATAAATAAGTGATCTTACTAAATTTCACTGTAGTTTAAATGATTAAAAATATTGCTGACAAATGGGTTAAACCTAGGATGGTGACAAAGTTTAAAAATGTAAAAATACAAGTAATAGTATTTGGGTTAAAAGTAATTAGTCTTTTAATGTCATAAAATGATTCTTCTAAATATGTTTGACAGGATGATATTGAATAACAGATTAGTGTGTGTCTTCTGTAAATCATGGTAAAAATGTATATTTTTTTGCTTAGGAAAATAATTATTAATCAGGACACATTCTAATGAACTGAAAAACAAACATTAAAAGCTGTATTACACATTGTTTTGATGCTTGAAACCCCTTTTTTGTCTTTGACCCAGGTACAGACTGTTGAGGTCCAAGACACTGAAGTCCAGACAGAGATGACACAGTGATGTAACCTCTTTACATGAACAGACCAGGGGCCCTATTTTATCGATCTAAACGCAAAGTGTAAAGCGCACGGCGCAGGTGCACTCAGGGCGTGTCCAAATCCACTTTTGCTATTTTAACGACGGAAAAACGGTCAGTGCGCCGGGCAGTGGCGGACTGGGACAGTAAATCAGGCCGGGAATTTGACTCCACCCCAGGCCACCTTTGCTGCTGCAGTCACCACCACCAAATTCATGTGTCCACCAGCCTGCTAAACTTATATACCCTATAACCCTGTTAGTTGATGTAACAGGTAGACTACCATTCATAATATGAATGGATAAATAAATAAACCCTCAAAAACTCACTAGGAATAGACCATCTATACTACCACACCAAAGACAAATATAAAATTGGCTTACACATTTTAAGAAGGGATAATAAAAGATACATATTCACATGTTAAAATATTTATATTTCATATATTTCCAATGCTCAACTCAAGTATATCAAAAGTATCAGAAACACAAACAAAAACAACACAAACACAAAACAAACGGTTCGGTTTGTTTCATAGTTTTAGAGTCACGGTTTCGGTACCATTGTTACAACGGCGTTGTATGTGCTATATTTATCGAAAAACTATACTTTCAAAAATATATATATTTTCTCATATTATTTAGAATATTCTAACTACAAAAAACAGCACAATTAAATATAATAGATTAAAGATACAAATAAAATAAACTGACTTCAGTTTTTTTTTTAGGGAGGTCTAGCATTAGTTTTTAGGTACAGAAATTGAATAAAGTAATGATGTAAAACAGCATTGCATTTTGGACTATACATTAAAGATTATTCTTTATTAAAGTTACAAAAGCTTTTTAATCAAGAGCAGTGAGTGATTTCTTCGTTGTTGCTGTTCAATTAATATAAAGACTGTCACTTTAAGAGAATGCACTGATACACTACAGTGTTCGTATTTAACAAGAGTGTATGGTTTGTCCACGGTTGTTATTTATATTAAACCATATTACAGATGCTTCGTCAGATTTAAGTAGAACAGCGGTCCGAGCGCGTGCCGAACCGAGTGTGGAGAACCGAACGGATCGATTTTTTTTCCCCACCCCTGGTAAATATTATGTAAATGTAATTCTGACCGACCTGTTCCCTTACCGGCGAACATGGCTGGGATTTTGCAGCAACTTGCTGCGTCTGTGGCCAGGGCTTTTCTCCTTTTTATGCGTTCTCTCTCTGCTCCTCCTTTGCGTTTACGCTCCATTGTTTTGCACTATTTTTTCAAGATAAAGCCTGCCTCTGGATATAGCCAATTAGGCAGTGCTTCGCTGATGTTGGGTCATGTGGTGGTGTCATTTTCACTCCGCGATCGCCTGATTCGTAGATTCATAAGTGCGTCAATTAATTCGCAGTCGCATACACGTCAGTCTGATCGACAGCACAGCGGCAGCCGGCAGGCCAGAATGACCATCAGGCCACCGGGAAATGTCCCGGTGCTCCCGATGGCCAGTCCGCCCCTGGCGCCGGGGCGCATTTTTGAAATGGGTTGTCCCTATTCTCTTAATGAGTAATGGGCGTAATGTTCAATAAACCAATCAGAGTGTCATCTCCCATTCCTTTTAAGAGCGAGATGCACTCGCGCCATGGCGGATTGATATTTACATGGCGGAATTTGTTGGCGGAAAAGCTGAAATTACCTGTTAAGTGGCCAGTCAATCTTTCAGTCGTCTGCGTTGAATGCAGGCTTTCAAATAGCACCGCGCAGTCTATTTTCATCTCCTTAAAATAGCAATGCCATAGACCAACTCAAACCTGGTCTAAAGTCTAAAGTCAATGGCGCAATATTTTTTTGTTGGAGCGCGTTGGTAGAAACTGCGCCTCTGGGCGCGTCCACAATGCACGTTGACTTTGCTTATTACACACAGGGATGCGCATCACACAAACATGCCAAATATTAAAAACAAAAGGATTACAGTGTAAAAGAATATTATTGTGTAGGCTACATAAATATAAAAATGTAATGATGAATAGTTATTGCGTGTATTAGAATTAGGCTACCTATTTTCAATTCAGCCTATTACTACTTATAATGATGAACGAAATTGGCTAATTAATTGAACAATCGTGCCAATACACACACATATATATATATTAACTGACTCATCGCGCAGAGCTATTTGAAAGCCTGCATCCAACGCAGACGACTGAAAGATTGACTGGCCACTTAACAGGTAATTTCAGCTTTTCCGCCAACAAATTCCGCCATGTAAATATCAATCCGCCATGGCGCGAGTGCATCTCGCTCTTAAAGGGAATGGGAGATGACACTCTGATTGGTTTATTGAACGTTACGGCCATTACTCATTAAGAGAATAGGGACAACCCATTTCAAAAATGCGCCCCGGCGCACGGACCGTTTTTCCGTCGTTAAAATAGCAAAAGTGGATTTGGACACGCCCTGAGTGCACCTACGCCGTGCGCTTTACACTTTGCGTTTAGATCATTAAAATAGGGCCCTGAATGTCAATCACTGAGGGATAAAGTTCACAAATTAGAATGTGAGATAAAACATCGTACACTTGACCCTTCCCAGTTTAATGACAGAAAATTAAATATTTCACCGACTATACCCAATTTACAGACATTCATGCTAGTGTTCACTTTTGTCTCATCAGTTTTTCCTAAAACTGCAAAACAGTCTGTAATGGCTACTCAGGAACTACTTCTTACACTCATGAAGCTCCGTCTCAATCTGTTTGAGGAATTTTTGGGCCACCTCCTCTTGATTCATCAGTCAACTGTATCAAGAATTTTTCGATGTTGGATAAATGTCATGGCAAGGAGGCTTCATCCTTTAATATTGTGGCCAGAAAGAGGAGACTTAACCAATGTGTTTTTGGACATTTTTTTAAGAACTGTGTAAGCATAATTGACTGCTTTGAGGTGTTTATTGAGCATCCTTCAGATTTAAAAGCTCGAGCTCAAACATGGAGCAACTACAAACAACACAACACAATAAAGTTTCTTATTTCAATCACCCCACAAGGATGCATCTCTTTTGTGTCAAAGGCCTGGGGTGGACGTGTCACAGACAAACACCTTACTGAGCACAGTGGATTACTTGACAAGCTCTTGCCAGGGGACTTGATACTGACTGACCGGGGTTTCACCATAGAGGACAGTGTTGGCTTGTTTTGTGCAGAATTGGTAACACCACCATTCACACGAGGGAAGAAACAGCTTAGCCGCAAAGAGATTGAATCAGCTCGAGAAATTTCACGTGTGAGAATACATGTTGAAAGGGTGATTGGAATGTTGAGGCAGAAATACACAATTCTAGGCTCAACTCTGCCTGTAAGCCTAATTGGAGTTGAACAAAATGGCAGAGTGAAGGACAGCTTTATAGATAAGATATTGTGATAACATGTTGTGCTCTATGTTATCTTTTTGAAACCATAGTGCCTTCAGATTGATGAAGTGAGTGTTAGTTCATGTAAAGTGTTATTCAAACCACCCGTCATAACTTGACTGTGATACTAAAAAACATGATAGGTCTAAATAGTTTCTTCTTGATTGTCATTAATAACAGACAATAGAATAAACTACATTTAGTAAATATTTATTTTGTAATGATATGATTATAAATATAATATTTCGCAGTAATATATAGTATTTTCACAGTAATATATTTACAATTTTGTCTGACAAGTATTTATAAGCAAAAATTAAAAGTGACAAACATCCCTGTAGTACTCGGATGAAAATTGTGAGTGACATTTGTAAAGTTCACTTGACAAATAAAAGTGATGCTCCATGAGATAACGTCTGCTGGCTGTTTTTTCCAACAGTTTGGACTATTTTAGTTTTTAAACGGTAACGAAATCAGCATAGTTGTGGTCATTATGCAGTACTGCATTTCATTTTTTTTTTTTTTTTTTGCACAACCTGCAAAAATCACTCGATGCCATTGCTGCTTCTGCAGACCGCTGATAAATGCTACAAACCAATAGAGGGTATGCACATGACATCACCATCGACCGTTACGACTGCGGTTATGCCCACTGAGTGACAAAAGACTGAGCGGCAGCATTGGTTTTCAGCGTGAATGTCGCAAAAAACACACAAAACACATCCAAAACATGAAAGACCTTTGTGATTGACTGTACAAATAGCTTTGACATAAAACATGAGGTATATATCCAAAAACTGCAGAAAGCAACAGAAAAACAAACAAATGGATCACTGCAATTCACAGAAAAAGCTGGACTCCAGCAGAGAAACATAGATTTGCAGTTATCATTTTGTGTCAAATTTGTCATACCGTATATATCGTATTGTTATATTATGATGACAACTCAATTAAATATTTTCCATCTTATATTCTGCATAATTGGGTGTTTTTAAATAAACAACACTGACAAAAACTACACTATAAAAATATATATGTTTTAGGGCTGGACAATATGACATTCACAGACAGATTTGCTTTATGTATTTACCCGCCGTCAAAATCAGGCACATATAAATGTCAGGAAACACGACTCCTGGCTGCATGTCAATATCCATGGATTAGGTTTATTTGACAAGTTGTAAGGAACACATTCAATTCCAACCTTTAGTGTATTAGTTTTGGAAACGGCGTTTTCGCCGTTTCCCCTAATAAATCCAGTCATGAAGCAGGTTCTTCTGCCACTCAGTACAGCTGAGGGAGCGCGTTCCGGCTAGTTTTCGCGTTGCTCTGCAAGTACGTCACCCAGATCGTTGATCTGATTGGTTGAAGGACTATCCAATTGCGTGAATAATGCTCATTGATCACGCCTCTTGTGCAGTAGTAAATACATACAGACTCCCCAGACCAATGTTCAATTTTAAATTGAGCTTGGTTTGGTGATAGCCAGACAAGTGTTCGCTATAAACAAACTAGTACTAGCTAGCTTACGGTTTACCAGATAAAATTATTTAACAAAATAAAAATTATTTCTACATACCTGTCCACTTACAACCAGAATATTTCTTCATGTTCGTGTCACTTTAATCCCTCCTATAAATCCCACCTTGAAGTACGACCAGGCATCGAGGCTTTTGTAGGCCTTTAAGCTTTCCTTAGTGTACTTCCCTGTCGTCGAGATCAGGTACGTATAAATGTCAGGAAAAGCGATGTCTGGCCACATGCCAACGTCCACTGACCACAGGTGGTTTGAAAAGTTGCTAGGGTCACTATCAAGTCCAACTAAATTAAATTTTAGCTGATAATTGTTAAACTGACATTTTCGCAGCCTCCGCTAGAACAACCAGCCATTTTGCTAAATGTTTTTCCACTCAAGAGGGTTGGCTCCGGCATGGTCATGTGGAAAAATGACGTCGATACATACCCTCTATACCCCCTAACCACCGCTCTAGCTGGAGGCAAAACATAAGGAAGAACTCATAGCAGGCGTGTTAAAAGTTTGAGGTTTTGACTTTAAAATGTTGTCTTGTTGTGTTTTTGGCTGCCAGAATAGAAGGAACAGCACTTTTGGTTCAAAACTAAAGTTTTACCGGATCCCGGCAGACATTCCTTCACAGAAATCAAGAAGACAATTGTGGTTGAATGCAATACAGCGTACAGACTGGATGGAGACGATCATAAATAATGCTCGTGTTTGCAGTGCACACTTCATATCAGGCAAAATAATCTATGCATATGTTTGATGAAGTAAGTGGAAACGTTGCACTGTTTACAAACTTTTAAGGGGTCTATACGATCAGTCCAATTCGCGAATAAATGGTTTATGTGATTTGTGAACTGATTTAACAGGATGATTGAAAAGAATCCATTTGTGCTCGAATCGGACACCGCTTTTGCGTCTCTGAGTATGTGTCGATTTCTTCATTTTAAAATAATGAGTAACGATATGTTTTATGAAATATAGTGAAGTAAAAAGTACGATCTTATGCTTTGGAATGTAGTGAAGTAAAAGTAAAAGCTGCTCAAAATAAAAATACTCTAGTAAAGCAGGCCTACAGATACTTGAAAAATGTACTTAAGTACTAAGTATTTTTACTTTGTTACTGTCCACCACTGATGGCTGTTTATAATAATTAGACTATAAAAATGTGTGGAGTGAAACACCTGTCTCATACACACACACACACACACACACACACACACACATTTAAAGATTCAAAAATAATAGTCAAAACTTGTACTGCTGAACCTTAATCTCATTTCCATTAGGATGGGAAAATATTAAATAGATTCTATGTTAATATGCTAAAATGTTTCTCACAGTAAAAAAAAAAAAGAAAGAAAGAAAAAGAAACACAGCTTATTAAAATAGTTCTTCAGTATCTGTCCATTCTACATGCTCAGGTTTAGTCCTCATCACTGTCTGTTTCATCAGAGCTGTAGTTTACTGCCTCAGATTCTTCATCGGAAATGTTATCAAATAGAATGCTGTCCGAAGCCTGTTCCAGAACACATTGTCAGTATAACATCCTAGCATTATTTTGCAGAAACCGAAGGTCTTTCAGTTTTCTCTTGAGAAGGCACAGTAGTCCCTTGGCGGTCTCCTCTGAAAGCTCAAAGTTACTGTCTACACAAAAAAGGAATGAAAACATTGAAGAGGATAAATAAAATCAATCCCTAATGTTTTGATTCCAGCAATGCATTGAATTTGTTATGGATACTCACCGTTAGATTGTATTTGAACTGAGAGATCCCTCAGGGAACATTCAGCTTCCTTCAATGAATGCCAGTGTTGCTTCACCTCCATTAGTATGATCTGCTCCTCCTCCTTCAGTCGGGAAAGCACCATGAACCGGTCAAAGACCATCTTCTTAGTTGAGAGGTTCCCGTTACCTGCAATTAATGAAGGTCCTAAATTACCATCTTTTAAACACTGAGAAGGACTGTATTAATATCAAACAATGTTTATCAAATACGCTGATTTTTTGTTGTTGTTGTTAATTACTAGTGTCAGGGCATTCCCATGGCCATTGGAAATGATCAGCTGTGAGCAGTTCATCCACAGAAGGAAACTGGTGGACTGACTGTTCATTGAAGTCCTTAATGGCAGCTGTGAAGATTGCTATCTAATAAATCAACAACATATTATTATAACAGCACCCCAAGTTTATTCCGTAACTATATGAATTTATCATCATCATCATCATCATCATCATCATCATCATCTTATCTGACCTGTCTGATGGTACAGATTATTTTGTCTCAGCTTTATGTAACCCCATCATCACATAATAGATGAGGAGAACTCCAAAAGGGCAACAACCACCAGTTGTGAACACCAGTGTGTTTCTTTGCAAATATAACAAAGTTTATTATACAGCATTCAAACGTAATCAAAATGGCAAAGAGACAAAACAAAAACAAAAACTAACTTGTAACCATTACAGACAACAGGGTTCCCAATCATATCCCATGGAAATTGCTCTGCAAATAAGTGCACACTCAATCACAAATAAAACACCCTGTCACTCCACACTCCAAAGCAAAAGTAAATCATGACATTAAACCACTACTCTCTCTTCCCCCCACCTTAACAGAGTACACCATACATAAGAAAACGGGAACCCCTTGGTCATTTGTAGGTCCAAGTAAAAACAACAACACCAACAAAACAAACAAATAACAAAACAACAACAACAAAAAACACAATCTCCAAAATCACTAAGTCACTTTGCCACTTCAACAGACAAGACCCAATTCAACATTAAAGTCATCTCTCAAATGCCCATTAAGCCACCAATGCTTTCAATTAAAGTAAACAGCAATCATGCATCATCTGTAAAAAAACAATATTTACAATAATATAAAAAACACTTTAAAAACAATTAAACATACACACATTTACAATATTAAAAGCTTAGAACCAAATCTCTCCAATCAATTCAATTAAGATCAGTACCTGTATTCTTAACTATATCTGTTTAATTATCTGAGGCATCAATCAACATAATTCCCCTGAAGACACTAAAACAGAAAGCAAATACAGATGTTAAAACTAGACAAACTGACTAATAGTATTCATAAATCACAACCCTTACCTTCACCATTCAGTTCTATGCTACTATGCTGTTCATTAGTCAACTGGTCTTTTCATCTGCTATTACACAGTCTTGAAAGACACCAAACAGCTTCTCCTGCTTAGCACATGGTAGCACAAAGAAATGTGGTTTCCTTTTATAGTGTCTTGACTCCTGGGATTTGTAGTCCAACTAATTTGTAGTCCTACACCTTCTATCCCATTACAAAAGCCCTGAATTCTGCCCTCAAGTCCAGTGTCATCCTTTACACTTGATACTACAAATTAGCCTTACAAATGTTATATATATATATATATAACATTTGTAAGGCTAATATATATATAATGTTATTACATTAAAAAAAAACTAAAACAGGCCATTCAACCTGTGGCCCACTGGTGGTCATCACTGACCCACTGCTGAATGTCATGATTACATTAAGCTCAGCCTGCAGACTTTCAAAGCTCTCTTTCCACTACATATCTAAATACATATCAAAACACTGTAAAATTAATTTTATCATAAAAGTTTATAGTTTATGCAATAGACGTAATTGCTCAAATGATGTTAAAGGGTTAGTTCACCCCAAAATGAAAATTCTGTCATTAATTACTCACCCTCATGTCGTTCTACACCCATAAGACCTTAGTTCATCTTCGGAACACAAATTAAGATATTTCTGATGACAGAATGCTGTCAGATTTCCTTCCTCCTTTGTAACTACCACTTTGATGCTTTGAAAAGTTCATAAAGGGATTGTAAAACTAATCCATATGAATCAAGCAGTTTAGTCCACATTTTCTGAAGAGAATCGATCACTTGTTATGATGAACAGATGAAGAATGAACCTCACTGGTTATGCAGCATGTTTGAGCCTCTGGAAGATGTTTGCTCTTGTGCATTATAAATTAAATCTGTTCGTCATAACAACCAATCGATTTTCTTCAGAAAATTTGGAATAAACCACTCGATTCATATGGATGTTTTCAGTCTCTTTTTGAAGTGAGTTTTTGAAGTGTAAAGGTTTCAGTAGCAAAGGCCGTCTATGGAAGGAAATCTGACAGCATTCTGTCATCATTCTGTCATCAAAAATGTACTTTTTGTACAATAAGAACAAGGTTGACTTTTACTGATGCAAAAGTCAGCCTTGTTCTTATTACACAAAAAGTACATTTAAAGAGTTTTTTCAGCCAAAAATGAAAATTATATTAATTACATTAATTACACACCCTCATATCGTTCCACACCCGTAAGACCTTCATTCATCTTCAGAACAGATATTAAGATATTTTTGATGACAGAAGATAATTTGAGACAAACATTTGGCCAGATTTTCAGACTTCTATTTGTTCCATGCAGAAGCAAGAACAGTGAGCATGTCTGAACGTGCTATTATTAGATAGTTGGTCGAAGAAAATATATTTAAAAAATGGTTAGTCATGATTCATTGATACTTAGAAATAACTATCTGTTAAAAGTACTGTTTATCTAATATTTTCACCAGCTTTGGGCATGTATTTAGTGCAAATTGCAGCTCTCGACAAGAAGGAGTTGACTTGCTCCACCTCTTCTCCAATTGTAAGACCAGCTCCCTCTTGATTTCTTCCAGACCATTTTATCTACAAAAAACAAAAACAAAACAAACAATGGCTGTTCAAATAAAAGTACATGTCCATACCACAAAAATATAATTAATATAATTAAATGTATTGAAAGAATCTTACCTCACAACTCCACTCATGTGCTTTGGCATGCATAACTGATAATAGTGGGTGCATATTTAATAAAGGCCTTAGTTCTGGACAGTGTCCCACTCTCTTTAAGTATGGCCAATACTTGCAGGCGACATCTGAGCAGCACCAACATGTTCTCACTCCCAATGGAAGCACCTCCTGCGCCTGTGACCCCGTTTGCACAGGGAGTGTGCCTTGCAACCATGGAGACATTTGTGAGAGGCGCTGCATAATATCATTGCGCCTGCTGCGCCCATGGTACAGCAGCAAAGTTCCTTGATTATTACACAACGTCTTTTGCGTAAAACGTCTTTTCTTCCCTAATGTGGTGTACATTGACTTGATTTTGTCCATTGGATAATTGTGGTTTGCTTTTGCTGTGTTCTCCTGTGAATGGCAGGTTGTCCTGTCCTCAAACCCAAAAACACTGCAAGAGGGAGAAGTTATTTTGATTAAAGATTAAATGAATGTAAATTTTGAATAATTAATAAAAAAAAATATGCATGGATCATTTATTTGTAAAGAAAAAAAAATATTCCATTAAAAAATTAAAAAATGTCAAATTAGATTTTTATGGTGACTTTAAAGGATTAGTTCACTTGAACATGAAAACTACCCCAAGCTTTACTTACCCTCAAGCCATGTTATCCTGATGCATCCAAGCGTTATAATGGCAGAGATTGGGACCAGTGTGAAGCTGAATAAAGTGCATCCATCCATTATAAATGTACTCCACATGGCTCCAGGGGTAAATAAAGGCCTTCTGAAGCGATGCATTTGTGTAAGAAAAATATCCATGTTTAACCAGTTATAAAATAAAATATAGCTTCTGTCAGATTGCCTTCCATATTCAACTTATGAAGAAAGCTCAGGATATTTATTAATATTTATCAGTTTGTGTTAATCAGAAAGAAGAAAGTCATATACACCTAGGATGGCTTGAGGGTGAGTAAAGCTTGGGGTAATTTTTATTTTAAACTAAACTAAACCTTAAATATGTTTGATATATATATTAAATATAAATATTTTTATTTATAACCACTAGGTGACAGTATTACAGTAAATATCACAATAATTAAAAACAGAAGGGGTGTGATCTTGGGTATCTGAAATATTAACAACCACAAGATGGTACTCTAAACCCTGTGATGTACTGCCATCCATTCAGGAGATTTCCCTGCTGAGATATATTCTCCAGCATCCCTTTGTCCCTACAGAGGACAAGTGGTCTGGAGAATGGATAGATGGAAGACTGTAGTCTATCAACTACTTAGGTAATTCTGTTTTTATAGATAGATTAATAGGTACTTGGATTAAAGGTTTGCTATAGGAAAGATTTACATTATGTAACACTGTGGAATCTCAGATTAAAATGTCCAGTTTTATGGCACAATTGTTCATCAAAACAATTAAATTATTGTTGTGTTAACAGTATTATGAAATGAAACTATAGGGAAAGTTTGGTTAGACTGGCAAAACATCATTGTTGACTTGATGCTTCAGCATTCCTGCAAAAGAGCCTGTTTCATTATGTTACCAGTACAATCATGTTTAACCAGTTTTGGAAAGTCCCCCAGAGCTCCATGGCTGCCATAAACACAGCCAAACCTAAACCAAATATTTAGGTTTGTGATACTTCCAGTTCCTCATACAGAAGTCACATGGTTATAAGAAAGCTCATTAATCATGTGAAAGTTACTGTCATTTTGATAAAGATACATTATTCCGTTTTTCATATTATTTAGCAACAGCCCAGTGCTTTAACATTGATAACCAATGACTGAATTGAACACCTGCATTTTACAATGATCTTCATGGTTTAAAATACATGATAATAACCACAATAATAATTGTTAATTTCATTTTTACTTTTTATTTTTTAACTATCATATATTTGATCCTCTGTTTGTATCTGGTTTGGCCCACTCATCAGAAAGTAAACAAGCTGACATTTCCCAGAGAATGCTGACAATAAACTCTCCATATGGTTTAGTTTCAGAAGCTTGGTGTCTGACAAACAAAACCACAACCATGAACCGGTGATAGCATATTCTTCCTAAACCACTTTCCAAACCCATCCAATTACAACAGAGACATTTTGACACATACTGAGTCTCTAGGCAAACTGAAATCTAAACATTATTCAGATATATCTGAATAATGTCATATTTAAAAAGCAGCACTAAAATAAGCATTAAAAAGCACATTTTCACTGATTGTAAACAGTTACTCACCATAAATTAAGTATGGTGTTCCAATAAAGTTCCTTCACAAATAAAAAATCTTTTTTAACAATATTAACAATAATATCACTATCCACATTTTACTGAGAAAAAAGTTACTTATTGTTTTTCTGTGTTTTTAACTATTCTAAAGCACATTGGACAACATAGATTGTATTTAATTGTGCTATATAAATAAATTGCCATTGCAATTGCCATTATTAAAAGTACTGTCAAACCATGGTTCCATTCAATAAAATAAAATAATAAAAGCTTTAAGAGGAAACTAACAAACTGTTTTCAGTTTCAGTTCCATGTGTAGCATTGTTCAAGTGAAACATCAGCCACAAACCAGTAAAAAAGAAGTTTCCTCTGCCACTGATCTACCAATGAGAAGAGGGAATTTGGAGGTCATCAGTATCTAGGAAGATTTACGTTGCGAAGACTGGAAGACTTTTTTAAAGACAAGAATCTTTGAAAGGGCCTTCATGGAAAAAGACAATAAATGAGAAAGCAATGGAGTTTGAAACTCACTGTATGTCATTTCCATGTACTGAACTCTTGTTATTCAACTATGCCAAGGTAAATTCAAATTTTGAATCTAGGGCACCTTTAAGCCACCAATGCTTTCAATAAAAGTAAATGGCAATCATGCATCATCTGTAAAAAAACAAAGAAAATACAAATTGATGATTGAACTATACAATATTTACAAAAATATAAAAACACACTTAAAAAACAGTTAAACATACACACATTTACAATATTAAAAGCTTAGAACCAACTCTCCCCAATCAATTCAATCAAGTACAAGAAATGTGGTTTCCTTTTATAGTGTCTTGACTCCTGGGATTTGTAGTCCAACTAATTTGTAGTCCTACACCTTCTATCCCATTACATTTATGTTAAAATAAAGCCCTGAATTCTGCCCTCAAGTCCAGTTTCATCCTTTGCACTTGATACTACAAATTAGCCTTACAAATCTGATATATATATATATATATATATATATATATATATATATATATATACAGCTATGGAAAAAATTAAGAGACCACTTAACATTGATTTCTGAACTTGGAGTGGTCTCTTATTTTTTTCCATAGCTGTATACACACACACACACACACACACACACAAATATATATATATATATATATATATATATATATATATATATATATATATATATATATATATATATAATGTTATTACATAAAAAAAAAAAACTAAAACAGGCCATTCAACCTGTGGCCCACTGGTGGTCATCACCGACCCACTGCTGAATGTCATCATTACATTAAGCTCAGCCTGCAGACTTTCAAAGCTCTCTTTCCACTTTCAGCCTTTTGGTTGTCTAAATACATATCAAAACACTGTAAAATTAATTTGATCATAAAAGTTTATAGTTCAACTATGTATGCAATAGACATAATTGCTCAAATGAAGTTAAAGGGTTAGTTCACCCCAAAATGAAAATTCTGTCATTAATTACTCACCCTCATGTCGTTCTACACCCATAAGACCTTAGTTCATCTTCGGAACACAAATTAAGATATTTCTGATGACAGAATGCTGTCAGATTTCCTTCCTCCTTTGTAACTACCACTTTGACGCTTTGAAAAGTTCATAAAGGGATTGTAAAACTAATCCATATGAATCAAGCAGTTTAGTCCACATTTTCTGAAGAGAATCGATCACTTGTTATGATGAACAGATGAAGAATGAACCTCACTGGTTATGCAGCATGTTTGAGCCTCTGGAAGATGTTTGCTCTTGTGCATTATAAATTAAATCTGTTCGTCATAACAACCAATCGATTTTCTTCAGAAAATTTGGAATAAACCACTCGATTCATATGGATGTTTTCAGTCTCTTTTTGAAGTGAGTTTTTGAAGTGTAAAGGTTTCAGTAGCAAAGGCCGTCTATGGAAGGAAATCTGACAGCATTCTGTCATCATTCTGTCATCAAAAATGTACTTTTTGTACAATAAGAACAAGGTTGACTTTTACTGATGCAAAAGTCAGCCTTGTTCTTATTATACAAAAAGTACATTTAAAGAGTTTTTTCAGCCAAAAATGAAAATTATATTAATTACATTAATTACACACCCTCATATCGTTCCACACCCGTAAGACCTTCATTCATCTTCAGAACAGATATTAAGATATTTTTGATGACAGAAGATAATTTGAGACAAACATTTGGCCAGATTTTCAGACTTCTGTTTGTTCCATGCAGAAGCAAGAACAGTGAGCATGTCTGAACGTGCTATTATTAGATAGTTGGTCGAAGAAAATATATTTTAAAAATGGTTAGTCATGATTCATTGATACTTAGAAATAACTATATGTTAAAAATACTGTTTATCTAATATTTTCACCAGCTTTGGGCATGTATTTAGTGCAAATTGCAGCTCTCGACAAGAAGGAGTTGACTTGCTCCACCTCTTCTCCAATTGTAAGACCAGCTCCCTCTTTATTTCTTCCAGACCATTTTATCTACAAAAAACAAAAACAAAACAAACAATGGCTGTTCAAATAAAAGTACATGTCCATACCACAAAAATATAATTAATATAATTAAATGTATTGAAAGAATCTTACCTCACAACTCCACTCATGTGCTTTGGCATGCATAACTGATAATAGTGGGTGCATATTTAATAAAGGCCTTAGTTCTGGACAGTGTCCCACTCTCTTTAAGTATGGCCAATACTTGCAGGCGACATCTGAGCAGCACCAACATGTTCTCACTCCCAATGGAAGCACCTCCTGCGCCTGTGACCCCGTTTGCACAGGGAGTGTGCCTTGCAACCATGGAGACATTTGTGAGAGGCGCTGCATAATATCATTGCGCCTGCTGCGCCCATGGTACAGCAGCAAAGTTCCTTGATTATTACACAACGTCTTTTGCGTAAAACGTCTTTTCTTCCCTAATGTGGTGTACATTGACTTGATTTTGTCCATTGGATAATTGTGGTTTGCTTTTGCTGTGTTCTCCTGTGAATGGCAGGTTGTCCTGTCCTCAAACCCAAAAACACTGCAAGAGGGAGAAGTTATTTTGATTAAAGATTAAATTAATTTAAATTTTGAATAATTAATTAAAAAAAAAAATATGCATGGATCATTTATTTGTAAAGAAAAAAAATATTCCATTAAAAAATTAAGAAATGTCAAATTAGATTTTTATGGTGACTTTAAAGGATTAGTTCACTTGAACATGAAAACTACCCCAAGCTTTACTTACCCTCAAGCCATGTTATCCTGATGCATCCAAGCGTTATAATGGCAGAGATTGGGACCAGTGTGAAGCTGAATAAAGTGCATCCATCCATTATAAATGTACTCCACATGGCTCCTGTCGTGTCTCTTAAATAAAGACTCTGGATTCGAACTGTATTAACGTGTTTCGTTTTTACTTTCTTCAGGCAACGCCATACATACAACTCACTGTTACTTTTCCAGTCGCCCTCTAGTGACATCATATAACATCATCAAACTAGTACACATAGTAACATCCATAACAACATCACCACATCTCCCCTTTCTAGAGAACAAAGGGTAGACTACCTTTGTCTCAACAGACCTTAGAGGATTATTCTGCCTCTTTTGCTGGAAGGTCTGCTCCTATCTAATTCTTTAAACAAAACAAGCAATTAGAACAATTGTCCTTTCCTTTTTTTTCACACTTTCTCAGTTTTTTTCCTTTCCTTTTAATTATGTACATTCAGTGGTTGTGCTTTCTAAACTCTTATGCAACTGTAAAACAATCTATTTACAGGTTCAGCCTTACTGGTTTCACAATTCTTCTCCCATACTTTGATCTTGGAGTAGACACCATCTCAGGAAAGTCTTGCTTCTCTGATTCCTGAGAGGTATGGTGTGGCTCAGTGGATGTGTCCAAAGACTGATCTGGTGTTTCACTGTTGTCATCCTCTGACACTGTTTGCATTGGTATCAAATGGTGACGGTTACGTCTCACAGATCCATGTGGCATATTCACAATGTAGGACCGTGGGGCAAAATGGCTAGTTACAACTGTTCCTGATTCTTTAGCATCTGACACCCAGACTTGCTCTCCTGGCCGTAATGTGCTAAGTTTTCTAGCTCTGTGTCGTTCATTAAAGCGCTCTGCATCTGCACGCTTTCTTTCCTTTTCCTTTGAGAAAACTGCAACACAATCGGGAAGTGCTGGATCTAGCAATGACGAGAGCATGGGCACGGTTGTTCGCAGCCTTCTGCCCATAAGAAGCTGAGCTGGACTGTACCCATTCTGCAAAGGTGTAGCTCGATATGCTAAAAGAGCAAGATAAGGGTCTTTGGCTTTCTTGAGAATTGCCTTCATGGTTTTGACCGCACGTTCCGCTTCACCATTGCTCTGGGGAAATTTCGGGCTGCTGGTAACATGCTGAAATCCATATGAAGCAGCAAAGGATTCAAACAAACGCCCAGAGAATTGTGGCCCATTATCTGTTACCAAAGTTTCTGGAACTCCATGCCGTGCGAATATGGACTTCATGTGAACAATGACATCAGTGGACCTAGTAGGTAATAACTGAGCAATCTCCACATATCTAGAATAGTAATCTACAACTAGCAGATACGTTCTAGTTCCCAGCATGAACAAATCCGCTCCTAGCCTTTGCCAGGGCCTGTCAGGTAGTTGAGTAGGCATGAGTGGTTCTTTTGGGTTTTGTCTCTCCTTGAGGCATGTTCTGCAGTTGAGCACCACTTCTTTCAGCTGATGACTTAACCCTGGCCACCACACTGATTGTCTTGCTCGCTCCCTGCATTTCACAAGTCCTAAATGCCCCTCATGCAATGTGGTAAGGACGCTGTTTCTCATGGCTGCTGGAATGACCAACCTCGTGCCTCTCAACAACAGGTCGTCCTGCACAGTTAGGAGAGCACGTTCTGCCCAGTATCGTTTCAGCACTGGATCACGCTTGCTGTATTCTGACCATCCTTCAACACACAGCTTCATCACAGTAGAACATACATTGTCACTCTTCAGCTCTTTTCTCAGCTGTTCCAGGTACGTTGTGCACGCCGGTATATTTTCCATGATAGAGTCTACATATATGTTAGTGTCTTCCCAAAACTCTCTCTCTTCCTCTTGTAGCTCGCTCCGCTTCACCGGAGCGCGCGAGAGAGTGTCAGCCACCCACAAACTCTTTCCCGGTACATGAACAATGGAGTAAGAGTAACGCATCAGTCGCATTCTAAACCTTTGAATACGAGGTGGAAGTGCATCCAAAGCTTGTGAGCCCAAGAGACTCAGTAGCGGCTTATGGTCAGTTTCCAATTCAAAATGCTTACCGATGAGAAAATCCTTGAATCTTTCGCACGCCCATGTGAGACCCAAGGCCTCTTTCTCCACTTGAGCATATCTCTGCTCTGTCTGAGTAAGAGATCTTGATGCATAAGCTATTGGCTTCCACCCTTCTGACCATTTCTGCATAAGAACAGAACCCAGTCCATAAGACGAAGCATCAGCTGACACTTTACAGTCTCTGTTTGAGTCATAGATAGCTAGAACAGGTGGGGACGACAGAGCATCTTTCAGAGTTTGAAACGCCTTGACTTGTTCAACTCCCCAAATCCAACAGCTCTTTTTCGACAACAGATCACGGAGAGCTTTGTCTTTTTCTGCCAACTGGGGGATAAACTTCCCAAGCTGATTCACCATCCCCAAGAAGCTCCGCAATTCACTCACATTTGAAGGCTCTTTCATATCCCTGATGGCTGCCGTTTTCATTGGATCAGGACTTATGCCATCAACAGAGATAATGTGCCCTAAGAAGTGAACTTTCTGCTTTGACAACTCACACTTCTCAACATTGAGTGTCATGCCTGCCTTTTGCATTTTCTGCAACACTGTATGCAGACGAATGTCATGCTCCTCCTTTGTTCTCCCCCACACCAGAACATCATCAATGTGACACACCGTGCCTTCCAGCCCTTCAGTGACCTCTGTAGCCATCCTATTCTGAAAGTGTTCTGGAGCGGAGGTTATCCCGAAAGGTAGTCGTTTGAAGAAATATCGGCCAAATGGAGTTATGAACGTTGTGTACCGTGCAGAATCCTCTGACAACGGTATCTGCCAGAATCCCATATTGGCATCTAACTTACTGAAGATCTGCGCTCCAGCCAGCATTCCTAACGTCTGTTCCACAGATGGCAGGATGTATTTTTCCCTGCGAACTGACTCGTTCAACTTAGAGAGGTCTACACATATTCTAACAGCGCCAGACTTCTTTGGGACTACAACCATGCCAGCACACCAGTCTGTTGGTTCCTCCACTCTGCTGATTACTCCCAACGACTCCATGCGACCCAGCTCTTCTTTAACTTTGCCCATTAAAGGTAATGGGATTCGTCTCGGGGTTTTAAGTGAGAATGGAATAGCTCCTGGTTTAAGCCTGATAACGTATGGCTGTCGAACTTCACCCAGACCGCTGCACAGTTTTGGATAACTTGACTTTAGGGTTTCCATATCGATGTTGTCTAATCGTGCCACAAGCTCGAGTTTTGCGATAGCCGGTCTGCCCAGAAGTGCAGTGTGTAGATTTCTGATGACGTACACATCTTCCTCAGACTGTTTGTCCCCTCTCTTTAACAACAGATTTGCTACTCCGACGACATCCAAAGGAAGTTGTCCCGGACCAAGCAATGGCCTTGTCGCGTTCTTGAGGGCTGGTAAGTCTTTCCTGAAAATCTCCTTAAACACTTCTACTGGCATGACAGTGACATCCGCGCCGGTATCAATCTTAAATGGTACGCGTTTACGTCCAATGTCTAAGTCCACCATCCATGGTTCACCAGTTTCTGTGATGCTGCCAAGAAATATAGGATCACCCTCACACACTTCACGCACAGTTTTAGATGATGCACACATCCGCTTATAATGGCCTTTTTTTCCACAGGAGTGACATTTTACATCATTTGCTGGACAGTCACGCTTTGCATGTGCTGGGGAGCTACCACACTTATGGCACTGGTTGCTATTCCTCTTACTAAAGTGTAGTACCTGTGGTTTTTGTTTAGCACAATTTCCTTTTTGAGCTCTCCCCATATTACGCTTTCCTTTGTACACTCTGTCAACAGCACCAGCATCCATACTCACAGCGTCTGTCGCACTTCTCAGCGCAGCTTGCTGTCGTTTCACCTCCTCACTTTGTCTTGCCATTGCAATTGCTCTTTCCAAGGTCAGTTCATGATCCAACTGCATACGCTCAGAAAGCCTTCTGTCCGCCAATCCCACGACGAGTCTGTCTCTAATCAACTCATCGTGCAATGCAGAATAATTGCAATGTTCAGCCAGAGCATACAAAGCTGTCACAAACGAATCAACGGTCTCATTTTCCTCCTGTTTACGCATATTGAAACATGCACGTTCGTATATTACATTTCTCTTCCCAACGAAATGTCTTTCAAAACCAGCTTTTACGGCGTCATACTTTGTTCTGTCGGCGTCCGCCAGCGGTAACCCACGGAGAATATCATCTGCGTCATCTCCCATGCAGTAAATGAAAGTATTCACCTGGTTCTCTTCCGAGTTTTCGTGCAAGTTGCTCGCCAATCGGAACCGTTCAAACCGCCGGATCCATTTCGCCCAGTCTTGTGGTTTAGAAAAGTCGAACGGCTCGGGCGGCCGTATGCTGAATGTAGCGCTCGGTCCCGCTGCTCTCAGTGCAGCGACCGCATCTCCGCCATCCATTTCAGCTCGAGCGTTCTTCCCAGTATACACGGGCTTCACGAGTCAACTGCAGCAGGTAACGCGTCTAACTACAGCACTTCTGACACCATGTCGTGTCTCTTAAATAAAGACTCTGGATTCGAACTGTATTAACGTGTTTCGTTTTTACTTTCTTCAGGCAACGCCATACATACAACTCACTGTTACTTTTCCAGTCGCCCTCTAGTGACATCATATAACATCATCAAACTAGTACACATAGTAACATCCATAACAACATCACCACAGCTCCGGGGGTAAATAAAGGCCTTCTGAAGCGATGCATTTGTGTAAGAAAAATATCCATGTTTAACCAGTTATAAAATAAAATATAGCTTCTGTCAGATTGCCTTCCATATTCAACTTATGAAGAAAGCTCAGGATATTTATTAATATTTATCAGTTTGTGTTAATCAGAAAGAAGAAAGTCATATACACCTAGGATGGCTTGAGGGTGAGTAAAGCTTGGGGTAATTTTTATTTTAAACTAAACTAAACCTTAAATATGTTTGATATATATATTAAATATAAATATTTTTATTTATAACCACTAGGTGGCAGTATTACAGTAAATATCACAATAATTAAAAACAGAAGGGGTGTGATCTTGGGTATCTGAAATATTAACAACCACAAGATGGTACTCTAAACCCTGTGATGTACTGCCATCCATTCAGGAGATTTCCCTTTGGTCCAGGATGCTGAGATATATTCTCCAGCATCCCTTTGTCCCTACAGAGGACAAGTGGTCTGGAGAATGGATAGTTGGAAGACTGTAGTCTATCAACTACTTAGGTAATTCTGTTTTTATAGATAGATTAATAGGTACTTGGATTAAAGGTTTGCTATAGGAAAGATTTACATTATGTAACACTGTGGAATCTCAGATTAAAATGTCCAGTTTTATGGCACAATTGTTCATCAAAACAATTAAATTATTGTTGTGTTAACAGTATTATGAAATGAAACTATAGGGAAAGTTTGGTTAGACTGGCAAAACATCATTGTTGACTTGATGCTTCAGCATTCCTGCAAAAGAGCCTGTTTCATTATGTTACCAGTACAATCATATTTAACCAGTTTTGGAAAGTCCCCCAGAGCTCCATGGCTGCCATAAACACAGCCAAACCTAAACCAAATATTTAGGTTTGTGATACTTCCAGTTCCTCATACAGAAGTCACATGGTTATAAGAAAGCTCATTAATCATGTGAAAGTTACTGTCATTTTGATAAAGATACATTATTCCGTTTTTCATATTATTTAGCAACAGCCCAGTGCTTTAACATTGATAACCAACGACTTAATTGAACACCTGCATTTTGCAATGATCTTCATGGTTTAAAATACATGATAATAACCACAATAATAATTGTTAATTTCATTTTTACTTTTTATTTTTTATTTTTTTACTATCATATATTTGATCCTCTGTTTGTATCTAGTTTGGCCCACTCATCAGAAAGTAAACAAGCTGACATTTCCCAGAGAATGCTGATAATAAACTCTCCATATGGTTTAGTTTCAGAAGCTTGGTGTCTGACAAACAAAACCACAACCATGAACCGGTGATAGCATATTCTTCCTAAACCACTTTCCAAACCCATCCAATTACAACAGAGACATTTTGACACATACTGAGTCTCTAGGCAAACTGAAATCTAAACATTATTCAAATATATCTGAATAATGTCATATTTAAAAAGCAGCACTAAAATAAGCATTAAAAAGCACATTTTCACTGATTGTAAACAGTTACTCACCATAAATTTAAAGTTCCTTCACAAATAAAAAATCTTTTATGTTCAAAATAAGGTCTTTACTTTACTTGTATCTAATGCTTTGAACAATATTAACAATAATATCACTATCCACATTTTACTAAGAAAAAAGTTACTTATTGTTTTTCTGTGTTTTTAGCTATTCTAAAGCACATTGGACAACATAGATTGTATTTAATTGTGCTATATAAATAAATTGCCATTGCAATTGCCATTATTAAAAGTACTGTCAAACCATGGTTCCATTCAATAAAATAAAATAATAAAAGCTTTAAGAGGAAACTAACAAACTGTTTTCAGTTTCAGTTCCATGTGTAGCATTGTTCAAGTGAAACATCAGCCACAAACCAGTAAAAAAGAAGTTTCCTCTGCCACTGATCTACCAATGAGAAGAGGGAATTTGGAGGTCATCAGTATCTAGGAAGATTTACATTGCGAAGACTGGAAGACTTTTTTAAAGACAAGAATCTTTGAAAGGGCCTTCATGGAAAAAGACTGTTTAAGGGCTGCAGAGTGGAAAAAATGGTCATGGAAAACTAAAATACTCTACTATCACTGTAAGTAAACCTGAAAATTCTAAAACCAAAACTAGTTCAAGCTTGCAAGATATTTACCCAGTCCATTAAAGGGTACATAACACATACAGTTTCAGCCAATATCATTTTAATACTGAGTACCTATAAAGTAGTATTGCAACCTTCATATCTCCAAAGAGTCAAAGAGTTTTTTTTAGATTTATAAGAGACAGATATGCTGTACTGAGTCTTTCCAAAAACAGCCGAGCTCCTGGAGACATGCTGTGGGCGGAACTAAAGAGTCACTGGCATGCGCAGTTGTTGCGTAGCGATCGACTGCAAGACTGATCGACTGTGACATTGATATAAAACAGGAACAAAAACTTTTTCTTAAATTAACTATGTGTCACGATTGAGTCCCCTGCACCAGTTCTCCCAAACCGCCAGAGGGAGCCGTCACCTGAGTATTAGTTTACATTGGACTTCATTTCCCATGCACCCATACCTGGGACTGATCGCTCATGCACCTGCCGCCAATCATCTCCACGCACACTCGCTATAAAGCTCACACTCACACTCAGTCCTGTGCAAAGTCTTGATTAGCCACGGTTGTCATTTCTGAGTGTTTATTCTTGTTTTGCTGTTCTGTTGCTGACTTGGACTGTTATTTTGGATTGTGATTCTTGCTGCCTGTCCCGACTTCTGCCTGTTCATTGTTTATCCCTGTCTGCCGCCTGCCTCGACCCTTTGCCTGCCACGGTTTATGCTGTCTGCCGCCTGCCATGACCCTCTGCCTGTTTCCTGGTTTATGTCATCTGTATTGTCTGAGTTTCTGAATAAACTGCAAATGGATCAATACTCTTCTGACTCATCACACTATGGCTAACAATCAGATCCAACCATTCTGTCATGGACAAAAGAAGACAACGCAGGTATGATCTTTCACAAGGTTTATATACAATAGTAACAGAGGACAGATGCACTAAGCAGGTGAGTTGATAAGAGTAAGATCATTTGCTGGAACTTAGCTTGTCAGTAACAGTCTCTTTGTCTTTGTCAGCCGATGACAGTGGATGAAGAAGATGGGTCAGGAGCATGGAGAGTCGGGTAAGTTAATAGGTAAGTATCAACAAGACCTGACAATGAGGTGTGTGAAGAGGGCTGCTTATGTACGCCCGCATGAGACGGCAATGACGGGGACGGCCTCGATCCTTGGAGGCTGGACATTCAGGGTGGCTGGTGTCGAAGTCAATAAGTAGAGATGGGTCCAAGATGTCATCACGGCTCACCCACAATCTTTCCTGACTAAAGCCTGCCCAGTCGACTAGATATTTGAGTGGGCTGCCCGTCGTCGGGAGTCCAGGATGGTTTGAACACAGTAGATGTTGTCATCCTGGATGACCTCTGGTGGAGGAGGTACTTTGTCAACACCAGACTCCATGGGAGAAGGCACAAGAGGATCAGTGAAGGGTTTGAGGAATGAAACGTGAAATGTGTGTGAAATGCGATATTTAGCCGGTAGTGCCAGGCGATAGGTGACCTCATTGATCTGCCTCTATGGTGAATGGACCTATGTAGCGGGGGACTCAGTTTGTGTCATGGCATGCAAACACGATTATCCCTGGAGGAGAGCCAGTCCTTTTCTCCCGAATGGTAGATGAAAGTAGCAGCCCTGCGTGCATTGGCCTGGCTGGTGTTTTCATATGGCACGCTGGAGATGGATGTGTGCTGAGTCCCATACCCTCTCGCTCTCCTGGAACCAGTGGTTCATGCTGGGATGTTAGATGGTTTCCCTGACCAGGGAAACGGGAGGCTGATAGCCGAGTATGCACTGGAAGGGGGTTAACCCGGTGGACTGCCAAAGGGAGTTCTGTGCATACTCTGCCCAGGAAAGGAAACGACTCAAGTTGTGTTGATGTTGATGACATTAGGACTGCAGGTATCTCCGGATTTTCTGCATGTTATGTTCAGTCTTGCCGTTGGTTTATGGGTGATATCTGGATAAAAGGCTGATGGAGATTCCAAGCAACTGGAAGAAGGAACGCCACTCACGGGAGATGAATTGTGGTTCCACAATCTGAGACAATATCTTTGGGCAAGCCGAAGTGATGGAAGACTTGGTGGAAGAGAGCTTCTGCAATTTCTAAGGCTGTGGGCAACCCTTTCAATGGAATACATTTGCAGGCATTCAAGAATATGCCCCACAACAACCAGAATGCAGGTGTAAGAGTTGGAAGGAGGAAGATCAGTGGCAAAAATGATGCCCAGGACAGTTGGGAATGGGTAATGGAACCAATTTGCCAGCAGGGAGATGTCTGGGTTTTTGTGAAATGGTGCAGACTGAAAAGGTTTTGATGTATCGAAGACATACTGGGTCATGTCAGGCCAACGGTACCAGTTTTGGAGGAACGAGAGGGTTCGCTGGCTGCCTGGGTGTCCAGAGCCCAGAGATGTATGAACTGAGTCCATGAGGGACAGGATAAATTTGGATGGTACGTACATGCGACCCTCGGGACCTCCTGGAGGAGCGGGTTCAGTGTGTGTAGCTTCAGCAATCTGGTCATCCAATGACCATTGGATAGGGCTTATGATAACAGCTGGAGGGAGGATAGGCTCAGGCACAGACAAATATGGTTCAGGGTGATAAATGCAGGAGAGAGCATTGGCATAGATATTTTTGTCTCCTGGGCGATAGGTGGCAATGAAGTTAAAGCATGTGAAGAATAACGCCCATCATTGCCTGGTGAGGATTCTGTCTCTTAGCATCTATGAGGTACTCAAGGTTGCGGTGATCAGTGATGACCTCAAATTGGTGCTTTTCCCTCTCTGGCCAGTGTCTCCGAGGCGAATTTGATTGCAAACAGCTCACGGTTTCCGATGCCGTAATTCGTCTCGGCCAGGGGCAGTTTATTGGAGAAGAAGGCAGATGGGGGGATGATTGATGGATCACCCTGCTGATGAGATAGTACAGTTCCAACCCTGGTCGTAGAAGCATCCACTTCCATGATGAAGGGTAACTCAGGATCGGGGTTGAACAAAAGACTTCTTTGAGTTGTGGAGCAAAAGTCTTCTTTGAGTTGTTGTTTGTGGCAAGGCTGGTCTTTCAGGAGGGATGTGAGTGGAGAACTGATGGAACTGTAGTTGGAGATAAAACATCGGTAGAAACTGACAAACCCCAAGAAACATTGAAGTTTTTAACAGTGATGGGTTGTGGCCAACTGTTAATGGCTTCCACCTTCCTCTGGTCCATCTGTACTCTATCTCTGGTGATGATATATCTGAGGAAATTGAGCCGGCATCAGCCGCTGATTGTGGTTATGCATGTGGGACAGAAATACTAGAGGATTATGATCAGTATAAACAGTTATGGGCAAATTACTTGAGCTCACATATACATCAAAATACTGCAATGCCAACAATAAAGCCAGAGTCTCCTTCTCGATGGTAGAGTAATTCAACTGACTCTTGTTGAACTTACGTGAGAAGTAACATACAGGATGGTCAATTCCGCAGGTATCTTCTTGAATGAGCACAGCGCCCGCGCCAACAGAGCTTGCATCAACCTCCAATTTGAAAGCTTTTTCATACACCGGGGCTGCAAGAACAGGAGCATTACACAACAAAGCTTTGACACTATCGAAAGCATTCTGACATTCATCAGACCACACAAATGCTCGAAGAGGACTGATGAGTGATGTCAGTGGGCTAACAACTGTAGAAAAGTTCTTACAAAAATTCCGGTAATAACCAGACATCCCCAAGAACCTACGCAATTCTTTCCGCGAAAGAGGGACCGGAAACTCCACAATAGCGCTTACTTTCGCTTCGATAGGTCTCACTTGCCCTTGACCCACTTCTCTGCCTAAATAAGTGATTGTGGCTTGACCAAAGTTACATTTGGCAAGATTCAACGTTAAAGAAGCATTCTCGAGCCGTGTAAACACCTCCCGGAGGGTAGAAACGTGCTCTGCCCAGTCAGTAGAATAAATTACAAGATCGTCCAAATAAGCGTTACAGTTAGAAACCCCTGCAAGTAAAAGATTAATAAGTCTCTGAAATGTGGCCGGTGCGTTGCGCATGCCAAATGCCATTACGCAATATTGCATGAAGTTATCTGGGGTTACAAACGCAGAAATGTTCGAAGCGCGGCCTGTTAAAGGCACTTGCCAGTATCCTTTTAACAAATCCAGTTTACTGACAAATTTCGCTGGACCAAGTGTATCCACACAATCCTCCATGCGTGGCAACTGAAAGCAATCAGGAACAGTGAGTGCATTCACTTTTCGATAGTCTGTACAGAATCTAGCAGAGCCATCACTCTTAGTTACGAGCAGACATGGAGAGCTCCACGGACTGCAACTTGGTTTCGCCAGCCCATTCTCCAACAAATACTCCACCTCGGCTTTCATCACGGAACGCTTCAAAGCATTCACTCGATATGCATGCTGCTTTACAGGGATAGCATCACCGACATCGATGTCGTGGCTAAGGACAGTGGTACACGAGGGAACATCGTGAAAAAGTGAACGGAAGGTAGTAATCAACATTTTGATATCATGTCTCTGGGGAGCAGTTAAATGACGTAAGTGAGAATCCAGGTCGGCTAAAACCTCGGAATTCTTAAACCTAGCGCACTGTTGGTACGCGTGTCTAACAATTATCCCATCCTCTTCACCATCAGGAACAGTATCACAAGTTAACACCGCAACTGGTACCTCAGAGACATCAGACTGTTTAGCCTCTGGAGCATCTCCTAACAACGGCTCTCGAGCGCGAGCATGAAACGCCTTATATTCACATGACAAACGCGGGTGTTTTTTCGGCGATCAGGAGTGTGGATTACATAATCGGTATTGCTCAATTTTTTCAGCACTTCATACGGTCCCGAAAAACGTGCCGAAAGAGCAGATCCAACAACTGGCAGTAAAACTAGTACTTGATCACCTTCTTTAAATTCGCGCAGAACAGATTTCCGATCAAAGTGACTTTCAGTGTGATCTGTGCACTCGTCAATGCCTCCTTAGCAGCTAGACAAGCCTGGTGCAGTCGTTCACGAAATTTGCTGACATAATCCAGTACATTCGTATTAACACTTGTCCCCACAGATAACATGTCTTCTTTGAGCATCTTAATTGGACCCCTCACAGAATGACCGAAGACTAAGTCCGCAGGACTAAAGCCTAAGCTATCCTGCACAGCTTCCCTAACGGCAAACAATACTAGAGGTATACCCTCGTCCCACTCCTTACCCGTATCCAGGCAGTATTTACGAAGCATAGCCTTTAATGTCTGGTGAAACCTCTCCAAGGCTCCTTGCGTCTCTGGATGATAGGCACTCGATGTCCTGTGAGAAATTTTCAAAGTTTTTAACACTTGAGCAAAAAGATTCGACATGAAATTTGTACCCCGGTCAGTCTGTATCACTGCGGGAAGTCCAAACAACGAAAAAAACTTCACCAGCGCTTTAACTACTACGGGCGCCGTGATTTTCCTCAGCGCAATCGCTTCAGGAAAACGCGTTGCCGCGCACATCATTGTCAACAAATATTGATTACCGGCTTTGGGCAAAGGACCCACACAGTCAACAATGACACGCTCAAAAGGTTCCCCCATGACCGGAATAGGAACCAGTGGAGCGCGCGGAATAGTCTGGTTCGGCTTACCTGAGAATTGACAGATCTGACACATTCTACAATATTTCGACACGTCAGTTTTCAATCGAGGCCAAAAAAAATGTTTCAATATTCGATTGTATGTTTTCCGAATACCCAAATGCCCAGATAATTCATGATCATGAGCCAACGAAAGTACCATTTGTCTGTAACGGGCAGGAACGACAATTTGGCTTAACACGTTCCATTCAAAATCATTCAAATCTGAGCACCATTTATGCATCAGTACTCCATTCTCCATGCAAAATGCAACTTTTCTCACCTGTGCCACTTCCGGAGAAACAACAGAAGACAGACATTTACGCAACGTCAAATCATCCTGTTGAGCAGCAATAAGGTTGTCACGGGTTACATGCAATTTCAAATCGTTCAAATTTGAGGAAAAAGATTTTTCATCTGAACGGTCATCAGCCATCAACACATCATGCTCAAACGTAGGGGCCATAAAAGTTGTACACAGATCATCGGCGTCAGCCAATTTACGAGCCTGAGCGCGTGTAATAGCGCAGACAGGGAAAACTTCAGAGAACTCATCTGACAATTCATCGGATACCAACAAGTCAGGTTTATCATAAACCTCCAACAAAGGCATAACTCTTCCCCCAGCTAGATCATTGCCCAGGATGAAATCCACACCTTGCACAGGTAAACTATCACGCACTCCAACCTTCACAACCCCAGTAAACAAGTCTGATTTTAAATAAAACTGGTGCAGAGGAACTTTCACCGTACCCATTTCGAACCCCTGAACCAACACATAACTACCGCAAAAAGTTTGCTCAAGATGGGGCAACACGTCCGTCTTTATAAAGGACCAACCCGCGCCAGTATCATGGAGCATAGTTATTTTTACCGGATTCGTAAGCGTGTCATCAACAGATACCAACCCATTCATCAGAAAAGGCTGGTAACTGGTATCGATCTTTTCATGGTTCTCAGCAATAACATCAACGGTTTTCACCAAGGCAACATGTTTAGTACCAGTGCCTTGTTGCTTGCGTTTTAAAGCAGGACACTCCGCAATAATATGTCCACTTTTACGGCAGTAGAAACACGGCCTATCCTCCTTAACTTTTGTGTCGTTATTTTTCAAGCGCATGTGATCTTTTGGGACAAACGGGACAGGCAAAACTTTCTCAACACGACCTGAATTAAAGACATTCTTATGGGTCAATGAAAACTCATCGGCACAGACAGACGCTTGAGACAGAGAAGTTACTTTTTGTTCATTAAGGTAAACCACAATGCGATCAGGGATACAGCTCTTAAATTCCTCCAAGAGGATTAATTCACGCAACGTCTGAAAATCTGACACCTTATTCGATGCACACCACTTGTCGAACAATACACATTTTTCCCTAGCGAACTCAACAAAAGTCTGAGCTGAACTCTTCCTACAGTTCCTGAAGCGCTGCCTGTACGCTTCAGTTACGAGTTCATATGCTCGCAGAATTGCCGCTTTAACAATATCATAATCTAAACTGTCCTCTAAAGACAAAGCAGCACATACTTCCTGAGCACTTCCAGTTAATCTACATTGCAAAAGCAAAGGCCAAACTTCTCTAGACCACTGTAGAGCGGAGGCAATTCGCTCGAATGCGTTAAAATAAGAGTCAACCTCAGCTTTTCTAAATTGAGGTACAAGGGAGATATTTTTACTCACATCAAACGTACGTCCAGACAATCCAGGGTCAGTCGGAGATGCAGCAGTCGGCGCAAGTTGGACAGGTGGTAATGGTACATCTCTGGCTGCACTTAGTTCGAGCTCTCGCAACTTAATTTGAGTGTCCGCCTCGATTTCCAGCCGGCAGATTTCAAGTCGCAACTCCCTCTTGGCGTGACTATCCGCTAAACTCTTGCGCTCTTCACTCTGAAGTTCCGCAAGACGCAACCTAAGACGAGCAGCTCCTCCGGACTCACCCGGAGAAAAGGGCTCGAAGGGCGGCAGAGCAGTCTTGGCTTCGGAACCCTCCGCCGCAACAGCTCCACTCGAACTTCCAGCCAACAACAAGACCCCTTGTTCCTCTAAATGCTGCTCAATGACCCTCTTAATATCACGTTTTAACTGCTGTCTAGTAACTACAATTTGAAAATGCTCAGCGACTCGCACCAAATCATCCTTTCTGCACGCATCTAATTGTTCGACAGTTGGTGCACTAATAAAACTTTCGAGATCAAAATCAGCCATGCCGACTACGTTCAACACGTTAATTAAACAGCCCACAACGAAACTCTGTTCAACATTGATCCGTCACCACCCTAGAAACAATGTCTCACACATCATCCCATTAAAGGAATGGTTTAAACCATCCCACCGCTGCCACCATTAAATGTTACGTGTTTGATGATAAAAATGGGATGTTTTCATAACATTTAAGTGAGACAACTGTTTCAAGGTGTGGTGCAGACCAAAGATGAAGCAAACAGAGCAGTTTTAGATTATTTTACTTTGGCGTTGTTATGTTTTACAAATAATTTAGAAAAATGAAATGAAGGAAATATAACCATACATAAAAGAAACAGGAGTGTCGCCCAAATAAAAGAAATAAACAAAATAAACCAATCCTTACAGATAACCTCTAAACTAACTAACAAAAGAAAAATGTGAAAAGAAAACCGAAATCTTCAGCGTATACGACGCCCAAGCTAAACTATCATAATCTACAAACAAAAATACATGGGTGGTGCGACACTCACAAACCTAGGCTAACATAGTATAAATCAGGGGTGCCCAAACTTTTTCCTATGAAGGGCCAAAAATCTAACTTGATTGAGAGCTGTAGGCCAAAAGTACATTTTGCATCATAAATCAAACTATATTACATTAAAGTTGCTATGAGTTTATTTATTTCATAATATTTAAAATAAATATAAAACAACTTTAATCTGATTAACTAATGCAGTTTTATTTGTAAAGTGTTGCATTTTAATGAACAATTAAATGAGCAACAATCCCCAAGTGTTCAATGTACAATACAGTTCAATGCCAAATACACAATCAATAATAAAACCATGTGGTTGCAATGTCAGTGACCTAATGAGAGATATGAAGCTGGTCCTTATTTTTCAGAAGTTTTTCAAGATTGGGCTGTAGCTGACTTACAGACAAAGACAATATATTATGTAGGTGAGAGTCAGTTATTTGGTTTCTTAGTTTACTCTTGTTCAAGTTCATCAGACTGCCTGCTTACACATCTTTGGGTACCTGTTAGCTGGGACACATTTGTAGAAGTCTGTCAAGGGAAGGGATGTGAACTTGTGTTTCAGTTCTGAATCACACTGAAGCTCAATTAGTTCCATCTGAAGATCATCTCTGACTGCATCCACACTGATGGTGAAGGGTTGAGCAAACAACTCAAAGTCAGCAGTGCTGTGTCTGAAGGCCTTTAAAGCGGCTGTCAAACTCCTGAATAAGGTTGCTGAGAACAGCATCATACTCATGGACCTTCTCTTTCACCATGCCTACCTCTCCAAGACAGGGAAAATGAACTAAATTTCCTGCATGTGGGATGAGAAACAGAGAGAACAGTGTGAGACAAGGACAGGGATGTAAAACAGAGGGAGAAAAAATAGAATAAATAACTGAAAAAAGAAGAAAATTATTTCATGACAATTTAAGAAACTAGCTAATTTTAAGCAAATTTTATCAGCTTGATGTACAACAAAAATGCAAATGCTGACATGACTGAATATAAATGTAAACTCCACATATAATTCTAAATATAATTAATAATAATATAATTATAATTGCACAAAATATCCTGAATATTATAACTGTAAATGTTACTGTTACCTGCTGAGAGATGTCTTCTGAGCAGCAGTAGTTTTTGTTTGAAGGCTCTGACGTGATCAAAAAGCTGGGTGATAATCTGGTCCTTTCCCTGGAGCTGAACATTCAAAATATTGAGCAACTCTGTTACATCCACAAGGAAAGCCAGGTCAGAGAGCCATTTCTTATCTGTGGGCACTTGAATGTTACCATCCTTGCTTTCCTGAAAAACTCTGATCTCATCACGCAGATCAAAACATCTCCTGAGAACTTTTCCACGGCTGAGCCATCTGACCTCCTGGTGGTACAACACATCACCATATTGCGCATCCATCTCATCCATCAGTGTCTTGAACTGTCGGTGAGAAAGCACCTTGGAGCGTATATTGTTGACAATTTTGACGACGTCACGCATCACATCCACAAGCCTGACAGATTTAGCACATAGTTGTTCTTGATGTAAAATGCAGTGGTACTTAACAACTTTTTCTCCACATTCACTGACTTTCTGAGACACAAATGCAGCAAGGCCAGATTTCCTCCCTACCATTGCCGGCGCTCCATCAGTTGTAATGCCGGCCATCTTCTGCCACTTTAATTCGTTTTTTTCCAACACTCTCTCAACAGCAAAAAAGAGATCTTCTCCTTTAGTAGTACCAGAAAGGGTCTCAATGCCAGCCAGCTCTTGTGTCACATCAAAAGTTTCATTTACTCCACGCAAAAATACCAACAGCTGTGCGGAATCGGATATGTCGGTGCTCTCGTCACAGGCTATTGAATAGGCAGAGAACGCACTTGCCTTTGCCTTGATTTGCTCGCCGATGTCTTGAGCCATGTCCTCTATGCGTCGGGTAACAGTATTTCTTGACAGGCTAATTTGTGAGAACATTCGTACCTGAGAAGGACAAACTGCTTCTGCAGCCACTGCAAGACATGCCTTGACGAACTCTCCAGTAGCGAAGGCTCTTCCACTTTTAGCAATTAGAGCGGAAATCTGATAATTGGCCCGTGTGGTGCTTTCTTGTGCTGATGAAGGACGTAGCAGCGCGCTCTGTTCAGATCGAAGTCCAGCAAGCAGCTCGTTAGCCTTCTGTTTTCGCGCCTCGCAGCTGTACTTTGAGAAAGCTGCAGAATGTTTTGTTTCGTAATGACGACGGATATTGTACTCTTTTAAAACAGCAACAGACTGTTTGCAAACTAGACACACTGCCTTTGATTTGACTTCTGTGAATAAAAACTTTTTTAAAATTTCTCTTGTCTGTGTGCCACTGCCTTGATTTCTCCATTATTGCGTTTAATTTGTTGACGTTAATTGACGTCATGTGTCGCAAAGCACGCAGTGCTGCAACCTTGAATTGCGCATTTACAATATTTTTTTTTTTATTAATTTACATTTAATTTAAACATTTAATTTCAGTTTACTCTGTTGTAGTTCAACAATAAAACAAACAAAATTGTTATGTCAAATTAGAAATGACAATCTGTGTCGAAGGTATCACCCCCTCTCTCTCTCTCTCTCTCTCTCTCTCTCTCTCTCCTCGGACGGTACGGTGGGCCAACCACGGGCCAACTTTGGGCATCTCTGCTCTAAAGTATCAATTGGTGTGCCCCACTGCTCCACCTAAACTGTACTTTAGTCCGTTACTAACCTGAGCGTAGATTTGTGGGGTTATGGACTTAACATAATCTACTAGAGTCAATAATTTCAGAGTAAGTCAGAATAAAGCCAAATGTAACAATTTATTAGTCAGGTAATGTATCATGCCAATTACATAATCAATTTAACACTAGAACCGCCACGGGGTAAATTTTACCCGTGGCTGTTTTTCAAATGTACATAACAGGTTTTCAATAAAACATTCCACTCATTGACTTTCACTAAAATTGTGTAATTTACAGACCCTTGGTGTTAAAAATTGTTTAGATAAAACCAGATCAAAAAACGGGGCATTTATACCTATAAGCGCCGCGCGGGTCAAATTTACCCGCTATATAACGCCTGTATTTTCGCGCTGTCATTTTCGCGTCCACTTATGTTTAAACATTGTACATTGCTAGGCAACGCCTTTCACTCACTGAATTAGCGGTCATCGGTTTCATAAATAAAGTCACAATGGAGTAAATGATTTATGGATGCCGAAGAGGTAGAAGCCCTAAATGCCGTGAATGAATGAGAGCCTGAGGTCGTCCTGGGTCGGCTCAGCATCTGACGGCTCATCTGACAGTGATCCAGAGCCCCTGAGAAAAATTGGACTGAGTCTGTTCTTCAGGACAGGATTGCTAATAGTTACAGAGAGCCAGCATCAATAAACTTTGGATATAAATAATTAAGGTGAAGCTGCGTGCTTGAATTTGTCATTGCATCATACATCCTATGCAGTGTGGTGAATTATTATTGTTCATTATTGTCTATAGGCTATTTTAGTAATATAAATAACATGGGTTATCTTAATATATGATTAATTATAATATTACACCACCCAAATATGTATTTACTTCCTTCTAATTATCGTTGTCAGTGCAAACTTGTTTAGCTTATGTTGACCGTTATGAAAAGTGATTAGTGTAGCCTGCATAAAAAAAAGCTTTGAACATAAAACAACAGGACAGAAATATAGTTGATGACAAAACACAATCATTTCATGACTCTAGACACTTCTTTGTGAAGACAGTGACATAATACAGTGAAATTATGTTATTTAGCTATATAAAAACGGGTCTAATGTGCGTGGGTAAAATTTACCCGCATGGCGGTTTTAGGTATACAGCGACCCCCGGCGGTTCTAGTGTTAAAGATGATCAATACAAAACATCAAATGCTCAGAAACAGAGTAAAAGATGCATACCTGACATTAGAAAAATACACATTGCTGAGTGTCCTGGACACTCAGCAATGTGGGCTGATCTGATCTGATTACAGGATCGCACCCTGAGCCTCCTGCAACATCTCTTTAAATAGGCTACTCAGACCAAGACAGAAACTTCTTTCAAATGGAAACATGACTTCACAATTGGAATTTGCATTAATCAGGGTCCCAGACTGAGTAGTTTTACACCTTTTTGGGGACAGAAGGCCATTTGCATGAAAGACCCTGTGGAGGTGGACACGCCCATTACAGAGAGCAAAATATCTCTAAAATCTTTAAACCTTTATTACCTTCTGGTTTACTTCTATGGGAATGAGACATTTGTACCAGTCGCACTGAGACATTTCAAATGACACCAAACATGTATAAAGTTGTATAATAACTGTTCACATTAAACCATATAGATTTTGGGTGGATTTCAGGTCATCTCCGCATGTAGGGAGAAGAGGGGGTGAAGGAATGGAAATGTAGATTAAGGCATCGCTGAGGTGAGATCGACTCAGTGTGAGTCGTGTCTCGAATGGGGATGCTAATTTTGCAAGAGAGAGTTCAAATGTTAATTTCCTTTGTTTTCTCAAAGAGTAGCCCTTTCTTGGTCCAGACAGTCCAGCATTAGTCTTACAGAGAGAAGTGCCCATACAAGGAATTTTGCCACTTATTACGCGATAAAGGGCCATACTCAAAAAAAAAAAAAAAAAAAAAAACCCATCTCAGAGACATGTCCATGTATTTGGCACAGAAATACTCTATCATACTCGATCTTTAACAGATCTTTAAGACCCCCCCCCCCCCACACACACACACCCATTATGTAGTGAATACTGTACTGTTTTGCAAACATAAGAATGTGTTTAGTTTGCTGTTAATTGTTTTGAGTGCAGCTATTCATTTAGAGAAATGTGTCAAATCGACTGAGAAAAACTGTAAATATTAAAGGTTAGGTAACACACACACAGTTTTTGCTCATTTTAATCTTGAGTACCTATAGAGTAGAGTTTATCATATTTATAAAAGATAGATACGCTGATCTATCTTTTATAAAGATAGACCATCTTTATAAAGATAGATCATTCTGACTTAAATAAGTCAGAATGCAAGAAATAGCATTACCCCAAAGACAAAAGCCTATAATTTGTATTTACAAACTCTAGGTGATAGCTATACACCAATACCACCAACAGCCTAAATATTATAGCACTTATGGGGAATGATCTCTAAGGGTTGAATAGCTGAAAGATTTTTAACAATGATAAAATTCAGTCTATAGCACTTTAACTCAAATTATTGTATTTGTTATAAATAGATGGTATCTGCATACCATCTAACCATAATTTTTTTTAGTTTGTTACATGAAAAAAAATTATATTATGTAACATTGTAGTATTTCATACTAAAATTGTCCTGCTGCTCTATTGCATAACTGCTCATCAAAACAGAAAAAAAATATTCTTGAGATTACAGTATTATGAAACTATGGGGAATTCTTGATCAGACTGGCAAATCATTGTTTACATGACAATCAAGTTTAAACCAGTTTTGGAAAGTCCCCAGAGCTCCATGGCTGTCACGAACAGTCAAACCTGCACCAAGAATTTACATTTGTGATGCTTCCTCATACAACAGAGCACGCAATCACGTCAACGTTTCTGTCATCTTGTAGATATACTTTCTAAAATATTCAAATTTTTGTATTATTTAGTCACATATGATAATCAACAACCACACTGAAGACATCCAATTTTTGTTTGATAGTCTCTATACATTTAAATGATGATAATAATAATTATTCTTGTTATTATTATTATTAAATGGTTTTTATTTAGACTTATAATTTATATGTGTATAACAGAGGCCAGCTAGTAGTCGCTGTGCAAGTAAACCCCACTCCTCTGATCTCAAGAGATGCTCTAGTGAATGACACTAGAGGCTACACTTTAGCCTCCTTGTTAGAGCATCCGACTCCCACGCTGGAGACCCAGGTTTGAGGCCTGCACAGAGTAGGGCAAGTAGGACCTGGGTGAGGGGTTACATGTAAAATGTTCATTTCTTTTCTTTTTTTTTTTTTTTTTGTTCAATGATTAACTTTCGTATGTTAATCATTGAAAAAAAAAAAAGACACACTATTCTAGAAGAGAATCCATCTTCACATTCTGAGTAAAGGTTAAAAGTTAACTTGCACAGATGAAGGTTTACCACAAGACTACAATCAACAAGCATGCACTTCTGCACATGCATGAGAGGATTAACTGTCAATACCAGCAATGGTAGTAACATTCATCACTCAAAAGAACTGGAACTTGGATGGTGGATATAAACCATAAGCAAGCAGTGTTTATTCATTTGAAAACTCGGTCTTCACTACTTCATTCCAGATGGCATGTCATTCATGGATATGCTTGTTGTTGCTAGTTATTTATTTTTTTATTTTTATTTTTTTTTTGGGGCAACATGTTTGTTGCTGTGGCTTATGCGGTTATTGGCAAACTGTTTAGGTCATCTGGACAACATGCTCATTGTTTAGACTTTCCGGTATTGTTAGCAACAACCCTTAGCAGCAACAACTGCAAACAAGCGTTTGTGACTGTGGCGACCAGGGCAGGCAAGAGCCGTGAGGGAACGGCGTGAGGCCGGTGCGCCTCCCAGATGGAGCTCATTAATTCTCGCGCCACTGGCCTCACGCCGTTCCCTCACGGCTCTTGCCTGCCCTGGTCGCCACAGTCACAAACGCTTGTTTGCAGTTGTTGCTGCTAAGGGTGGCCCAACCAGTTATTAGGTTTAGGGGGCAAGCACTTTTTCACACAGGGCCATGTGGGTTTGGATTTTGTTTTCCCTTCATAATAAAAATCTTCATTTAAAAATCTTTGATTCATATTTAAATTTGTTTGATGATCTGAAACATTGAAGTGTGACAAACGTGCAAAAAAAAAAAAAAAAAAATCTGGAAGGGTTTTTTTCTTTTTTCAGCACTTTTTCACACCACTGTATATTATACACACCGATACTAATGAAATGTGGTCAGCTGTATGCTTTCTGTGTTTTATTGTTTTAAACACCTTCATAATGATCATTTTAGTTGAGATATATGTGCAATGGGTGCTGCCATATTAGTTTACGCTGCAGTTCAGAGAATCAGATCTGCTGGATTTACAACACTTGAATTCAATCCACTTCTCCCGAAAAACATGCCACTATATTAGCCGTCACTATAATAGCTGCTGTCACTATATTAGCCGTTTGTGAGCCGTCACGTTACCTCAGCTAATTCCAGCCGCTGAATTTGGCAAATCTGCTGTGAAGTCCCGTTTTGATTTTGCCTGTTGTCATTTGCACACCCGACACAAATTACAATATTACTGGTGCCAGAGCATCTATATTGTAAATAAGACACCTTAGATTGACAGTAAACCTTTAGAACTTTCTAATGGTATAATTTTTATTACAGTTTTTTTGGATTGCTTAAGCACGATTTTAAAAAGAGGGCCCGTGTTTTCAAAACACTACACACAATTAGCACAACCACACACCCAATTAGCAAAACACTACAGATCCTTTGCATAATGAAACACTCTTGTAAAAACTATACACTTCTGTTTAAAAACCCCACTTTGATACCATATGAAACACACACATTCTGCATTACTATACTCTGTTTGCACGAGTTACACTCTGCTGTGATAAACCTAAAACACTTTTAGCACTTCTACTTCCCTATGATTAGAGTAGGCTACCATCAACAAAGTGCAAATATAATGTAAATTCACCAAATATTACACAAGACCAATGTTGCAGACTGAAGAAACTAATTTATTTGTCAACACGCCCAAAATGTTGACATGGAGATTCATAATACTGTAACAAAATGTCACTTTACGTATTGTACTGTAAGTTTACTGTAAAAAAAAAAAAATAGACATTATCTCTTCGCCTAGCTGGATCTGGCCAGAGAATTTCATCAACATTGCAGGCAATGTTGTCATTAGCAAGACCCCTTGGAAAGAAACGTCTTGAATGACAAATCCATCCTTGCATTGCTGTTACCTCCATCTGGTCACAGGCCTCCTCCATGGCTTGGATGAGGGGTACCTCAGCCTGGAGACGGAGATCATATATCTTCCACCGCCATGCCGAGAAAAACTCTTCTATAGGGTTGAGGAATGGAGAGTATGGTGGAAGATATGGGACGGTGAAATGTGGATGTTGCTGAAACCAGTTCTGAACCAGAGCAGAGCAGTGGAAAGACACATTGTCCCAGACAACAATGTATTGCATATGATCGATTTGATTTGCTGCTGTTATGTTGTGCAATTGGTCCAAGAATGTAAGTATGAGTGCTGTGTTGTAAGGGCCCATATGGGCATGGTGGTGGAGAACCCCATTCTGTGTAATGGCTGCACAGAGTGTTATATTACCCCCACGTTGCCCTGGGACATTGACTATTGCCCTGTGGCCAATGATGTTTCTTCCCCTCCTTCGTGTTCTCCTCAGGTTGAACCCAGCCTCATCTACGTAAATGAACTCATGCTGGATCTCCTCTCCATCCATTCGTAAAACTCTGAAGAACAGTGTCAGGCAAAATTGTGTAGTTCAGTGTAGATCTAGTATACATATTACAGTACAGTAAAAGATTATGAGACAGTATGCAAGATCACACTGCTAAAGTGAATACATACCTCTGCATAATCACGCCACAGTCGTTTCACCCTTTCGGAATTGCGCTCGAAAGGCACTTACTATCTCGCTCTCTTGCTGTTCTGTGAACATAGGAAGCCTTCCCCCTTGTCGTTCCCGACCCTCAATCCTATGTAGAAAAAAAAACAGTATACAATAGTACAGTAATTTCACAGGAAAAGGTAACAGAAGTGCTGATAGTGCATAGAATACAGTACTGTAAGCAGTTACTGAAACCGTGCAGATGTTTTTGATATGATGATATTTTTACAATACCTATTTTCCAGTCAAAATGTTCTTATCATACTTGCCACTGTGTATCGGCTTAGATTTGGCTGTACTCGCAGTCCAGCCTCCCTCAGCGTCAGGCCGTGGTAGACAACGTGGTCAACCAGTGTTGCGCGGATCTCATTTGTCAGATTCGGTCCTCTTTGAGCACCTTCTTGTCTCCCTCTTCCTCTACCTCTACCTCTACCTCCAGCATGGCCTCCTTCTCTTCCTCTTTCTCTGTTGATTCCTCCTCTGTTGATTCCTCTTCCTCCCCTTCCTCCTCCTCCTTGTCCTCCTCCTCGTTCTCCTCATTCTCCTCCTCGTCTTACTCTTTCTCTGACTCATTCCATTGTGCTTAAGGCCGATGAACTCACCTGCTGCTTTTTATAGTGCTTATACACCTGATTGGTGTGTCTACAATTAAGAAAACAAGTGTTTGCACACCTGATGACTGTGTTGAACCAATTGGTTGGACGGTGCAGTAATTTGACAGTCAGTGCTTTGGTATTGCAAGAAAGTGACTTCATGATAGATTTTTGTGTGTAGTGTATGTTAAGTGTGTTTAGTGTTTTGCAAATCACTGTGTGTAGAGTTTTGCAACAAGTGTCAGGTTGACAATGTGCTTGTAGTTGTGCAAATATGGGCTGATGTTTTGCTTCTTGAGTGTAAGGTTTTGCTAATAGTGTACTACTTTTAATTTTAGTGTGTAAGCAATCGTAAAAAACTGTAATGTTTTAGATAGTATCTAAGATAGATAGATAGCTCCTTAGACTGAGCTAACTTGATCACGTTGATCAAGGCGTGCGTGGTTTCAGCAACCAGGCACCTCAGTTCCAAACACGTCCCAACTCTTTGCCCATTTTCAGTTATTCGGGAGTGTCTGGAGTGACATGTGCAGTGTTGTTGGTTGTGGATGTGATTGAGGGCTGCCAAGATGTCAACAGCCCACTTTAGGCTTCAAAAATGCTCTTCAGAAACCTACGTATGACATCACAGACACTACGTTCATATTTTTTACAGTCAATGGATCGTACGCGTCAAAGACGATATATCAAAAAAGTATGCTCTATTGAATCCTATTGACTTGATTTTTAACCTTAAAGGTCTGGAAATGTTGGTGAGTAACCAATACCAATTAAAAAAAACAAAACAAAAAAAAACAACTATTGATATTTACTGTAAAAAGCCATTTGGAGTTTATTAATGGCAAGGTATTGTTTATGTGGAGTTATTAAAAGTATGTTATAATTAATAATAAAATGTAATAAAATGGCTTTGAGGGCAAACTAAAAAACTTTTCACAGGTTTTAACAATCTTTCAGTTTCACTTTCATTGCATTATTCATGTGAAACTTCAACCACAACCCAGTTTGGAGTTTTTTTTTTCAGTCACTGATCTACCAATTATAGAAGGGAAATATATACTACCACCTGTTTCTAGGTAGATTAAGGCTGTTGGTGAAGGCTGGAAACATTTTTATAAAGAGTTTCTTTCAAAGAGCTTTTACAGTTTTTCTCGATTGCTTACAGTTTTTTACAGACGCTAGGACACATTTCTCAATACTTAGGTCACTTTTGCAAAACTCTTCACACAGTTCTCCTAACCAACTTTCATCTTGGCAAAGCAGTTCATTTCACATCCAAAATGTACTACAACTATCAAAACACTTTATTCAGGTCTCAAATCAACTAATTCTTCCAGAACACTAGCAAAGGTTGACAGCCGACAAACACACTTTGTCACCCACAAAACAATGACCTAAAAAACACTAACAACATGTAGCATTATACAATGTTTTCTTGTGTAAAACAAGGACACATTTCTGTTTATAATTCACTGCAATATATGTTACTGGAATGAATCAGACATGATGCAGAATTCACCAATATTTTATGTTGTTTATTTATTTTTATTTTTTTTGCACTGAGTAATTCCAAAATACAAGAATTTGTATACACACCATCCACTGATACAGATACAATTAAATTGTTTTTATAGCATTTAATTTTAAGATTTAAAATATATTTCATTAAAATATTACTGTAGGAATGTAGCAAATTGCTCTTATTCAGTTTTGTATTGTGTTATTGTTTTGAACATAAGTTTAACAGTTTTGAAAACAGTATGTAAGCATGTGCAAATTGGCCTGTACATACAAATAGTTTTGGCAGTTGTTGTGTTTGAGTAAAAAAAGAATTCATGAAATTTGAGAGATGTGGTCATTGAATGCATTTTGTGCCAAAGCAATGATAATTGATCCTCAGTTTAGCCCACATAGACTTCTGTTCTGTTGAGTTTTGCAAAAGTGACCTAAGTATTGAGAAATGTGTCCTAGCGTCTGTAAAAAACTGTAAACACTATAACCAGGCTTTTGAACTAAAATTTCAAAACTATAATGCCATTTATCAAACAGCACCATTTCCCTAAACTATAAACACTATTCCCCTGTTTTGACACATTAATCAGGTTTGTTGAACTGTCACTGCAAAACTCTAGACACAAATCCCTTTATTTCTCATTGCCTACACCATGTTGTCATTTCGAAAGCACTAGCATTCAATATTGTTCACTCGAATCAGCATAGCTTGAGTTCAGTTAGCACACAGTTACCCACATGGAAACACTAAGAGTCAAAATTACAGTTTTTTACAGACGCTAGGACACATTTCTCAATACTAAGGTCACTTTTGCAAAACTCTTCACACAGTGAGCACAACAGAAGTCTATGTGGGCTAAACTGAGGATCAATTATCATTGCTTTGGCACAAAATGCATTCAATGACTGCATCTCTCAAATTTCATGAATTCTTTTCTCACTCAGACACACAACACACAACAACTGCCAAAACTCTTTGTACATACAGGCCAATTTACACATGCTTACAAACTGTTTTCAAAACTGTTAAACTTATGTTCAAAACAATAACATAATACAAAACTGAATACGACAGAAATATGCTGCATTTCTACAGTAATATTGTAATGAAATATATGCTGAATCTAAAAAATCAAATACTATCAAAGCAATTAGATGAAACTGAACACCTACACAATAATTTGTTTTTCAATTTCATTATCATCAATTCAATGAGGAAAACTTCTGAATAATTTTGTACTGTTATATACAGTTTTTTACAGACGCTAGGACACATTTCTCAATACTTAGGTCACTTTTGCAAAACTCTTCACACAGTGAGCACAACAGAAGTCTATGTGGGCTAAACTGAGGATCAATTATCATTGCTTTGGCACAAAATGCATTCAATGACTGCATCTCTCAAATTTCATGAATTCTTGTCTCACTCAGACACAACAACTGCCAAAACTCTTTGTACGTACAGGCCAATTTGCACATGCTTACATACTGTTTTCAAAACTGTTAAACTTATGTTCAAAACAATAGCATAATACAACACTGAATAAGACAGAAATATGCTGCATTTCTATAGTAATATAGTTATGAAATATATTCTGAATCTAAAAAATCAAATACTATCAGAGCAATTAGATGAAACTGAACACCTACACAAGCATTCGTTTTTCAGTTTCATTACCATCCATTCAAAAGGGGAAACTTAGGAATAATTTTGTTCTGTAATGTAAACATGGACCATGTAACATGTACTGCGGTGAATAATAAGCAGTAGAGAGTGTCATTCTTGTTTTTTAAAGAAATTTAAAAAAAGAAAACATTGTATAATGCTAACTGATATTAGTGTTTTTAAGGTCGATGTTTTATGACTGACAAAGTGTGTTTGCTTGGTGAAAACCTTTGCTAGTGTTCTGGAAGAATGAGTTGATTTGAGACATGTATGAAAAACATGATGTTTTGGTAGATTTAGTGCATTTTGAATGTGAAATTAAGTGCTGTGCCAAGATGAAAGTTGGTTAGGAGAACTGTGTGAAGAGTTTTGAAAAAGTGGCCTAAGTATTGAGAAATGTGTCCTAGCGATTGTAAAAAACTGTAAACATGGTTCATGTAACAAACTGCAGTGAATTATAAACAATAGGGAGTGTTATTCTTGTGTTGTTAAGAAATTTTACAAAAGAAAACATTGTATAATGATACCTAATGTCAGTGTTTTTAGGTCAATATTTTATGACTGACAAAGTGTGTTTGCTGGGTGAAAACCTTTGCTAGTGTTCTGGAAGAATGAGTTGATTTGAGACATGAATGAAGTGTTTTGGTAGATTTAGTGAATTTTGAACTTGAAATTAACTGCTGTGCCAAGATGAAAGTTGGTTAGGAGGACTGTGTGAAGAGTTTTGAAAAAGTGGCCTAAGTATTGAGAAATGTGTCCTAACGATTGTAAAAAACTGTAATCACACAACAATCAGAACATCCAATAGAGAAATATAAGAGCCTGAGTCAATTCTTTCAGTTTTGGAACAATGGATCCAGAGAGACATGATTGAAAAGATCGAGGACACCAGAAAGGAGGAGGAGGCGAAAGAGGAAGAGGATGAGCAAGAGCAGTAAGGAGTGGAGGAAGAGGTGAAGGAAGAGGAGGAGGACGAGGATGAGGATGAGGGGCAAGGAGACAAGTAGTCTCAGATGAAATTTGTGCCACTAGTTGACCATGTCCTTGTCCATGGTATGGCTATGAGGGAGGCTGGGCAATAAGTTCAGCCAATCTTACAGTATTTCATAATTGCTAAAACACTAAACCCCATTCTCTGAACCCAATGCTCAGTGGCCTAAACCCATTTGTCGAATCAGTCACTTTGTAGGCAAAACCTTAAACAATTTCAGGTAGTTAAGACACTGTTTGCAAATCTCATCCACTCTTTTTTTATTCACTAAAACACATTTTGCACTGTGTTGCAAAATGGTAAATACATGTGGCAAAAGTTAAACACAACTATAACACAGCTGTCATCGTTTACACACAACAACTCAAAATTGTTCACACTTGTTTCTAATGATGTGATCAAATCAGTTGTCTTGAATATAAGCCAGTTCAGAGTACACAGAACGTAGCCAGGTACGTTGAGTGTTGATACCACAATGGATGGAAAGAGTTTGTGTAAGAGGTGGTGGACAAGGAGGAAGAGTACAAGGACAACGAAGAGCAAGACCAAGAATTGTAATTTCAGATCAAATTCGGGCAACTGTGATAGACCATGTTCTTGTTCATGGAATGACAATGAGGGAAGCAGGACAAAGAGTACAACCCAATTTGTCCAGATTCTCTGTGGCCACCATCAGGACATTCAGAGAAGAGAACAGGTAAATGTATTGTTTTTCTAATTTGTGCGACTGAAAGTTTACTGTATACATTTGATATAGTACATCAGTTTGTCAATAGAAAGGGGAGTGGGGAAAAAAGAAAAAAAGATTTACAATACATTTTACATAAGAATATGATGTCCATTACTATTGTTTCTGTATGTATACATTTGTAAGAGTGTTTTCTCTTTTGTAGAATTGCAAGACTACTTTATTTTTATGCTGAAAATACAGAAATTCAATACTGTATTACTTGCAGTACTTGCAGTATGCAATATATTTGCTGTACTGAGTTGTGAATTATTTACTTTTATTTATGGCAAAATTATTTTCTATATGCAATAAACATTTTTTTTCTCTATAACTACATGCCCTGGACGCTGTGTTCTCAATTTTTTGATGTAGTGTCTAATGAATGCTGATGAGTGTTTACAGTTTTTCTCTATCGATTTGGTACATTTCTCCAAACTCAGGTAACAGCTCTCAAAACAGTTAACACAGCAAACTAAACACACTCTTATGCTGGCGAAACCGTTAAGTATTCACTGCACAATGAAACACAGCATTTTATTCTAGTAATGCATTTATTAAAATTCAATATTAACATCAAAACTAAAAGTGTGTTCTCTGTTGATTTTATAACAAATTCAGCTGAAGATACACAAAGAAATAAATGAAAATACATGTTTTTCATTAAGTTCTTTAATGAGGAGTTCAGGTGTATAACAATAAGTTGTCACCCCACACACACAAATATATATATATTATGCAAATAAGTGCATAGGTATATAAAAAATAAAGTGATAAATGTACTGCATTCATTGAATCAATTATTTTATTGATCATGCCTCTCAATTACATCTGGCCAGAGAATTTCATCAACATCACAGAAAATATTTTCACGAGTCATGCATCGTGGGAAAAAACGTCTTGAATGCTGTATCCATCCTTGACATGCTTGTGCCCCAATATCTCCACAGGCCTCTTCCATCGCTTGAAGAAGACTTACTTGGTTGTAAGGGTTGCGATCATGTACTTTCCATCTCCAAGAGGAGAAGAATTCCTCAATTGGATTCAGGAAAGGAGAATATGGTGGAAGAAACACCATCCTGAATTGTGGGTGATTCTCAAACCACTCTCGGACTAGTGCTGAATGGTGGAATTGGACATTGTCCCAAACAACTACAAAATTCCGCACCATTTGCTCCTGATCACCCTGCGGAAAGAGGATTTCATTGAGGAGGTTTAAAAAATGTAGGAGCCTTGCTGTGTTGTATGGTCCCAAGACAGCATTGTGTGCCACAACACCAGTTGTAGAAATTGCTGCACAGAGAGTGATGTTGCCTCCTCGTTGTCCAGGGACATTGACTGTAGCACGATGGCCAATCACATTTCTCCCTCTTCTCCTTTTTTTTTGAAGATTGAAGCCTGCTTCATCAATATACAGGTACTCATAATGAGTTGCGCTGCTATCCAACTCCAAGATTCTCTAGAGTAAAAAGAACACAAGGTAAAATATAGTAAATTTGTGTTTTACAGTAATGGGATTGATTGCAGTCAATACTACTGTGAAATTGTTGCTGAAGTTTGAGTTCACACTTTGAAGCAGCAGTATACATAGATATGCCTAAATCTTTTCACATATAGTAGCATGGAATAGTTTATGGACACATACTTAAAATTCAGGAAAAATATATCTTTGAGTTGACAGTAAAATTGCAGTAATTGGGTTGCACATACTTGAACAAACTGGAATCGCAACTCCTTCACTCTAACAGAGTTCCTCTCAAAGGGCACTTTGTATACTTGCTTCATTCGGATAGCATTTCTTCTTAGAACACGGTCAATTGTGGAGAGACTGCATTGGTGGATATTGTGGAACAGTTGATTGTCCTGTGTTATTCTTTGCTGAATTTCTTTGAGGCGGAGGGTGTTGTTCTGGACCACCATGTCAACAATGGCATGCTCTTGTTCAACTGAAAAAAGTCTTGTTCGTCCACCTGAATGTTCTCTAACTTCAATTCTGAAAAAGGTTTGGACAAGCAGGAACATTTACTGTAGAGATCTAGACCTATGTCAAACAAGACTACATGGACTCTCATTGTAAAAGTAGAATGATATAGTTACTTACCGGTTTTCCCTCTGAAATGTACGGATAATTGAAGCCACTGTGGATCTGTTTATATTGGGCTGAACTCTCTGGCCAGCTTCTCTCAGTGAGAGACCATGATTTATGACATGGTCAATAAGTGTGGCTCTGATTTCATTTGAGACACGTGTGTACCCTACCCTCATTCTACCTCTCCTCCCTCCTCGTACACCTTGGCCTCCTCTTCCTCTTTGCCCTCCTCTTCCTCCCTGTCCACCTCTTCTTATATTTTCTCTTTCCACTATACCATTGCCCTCCAATCTATCCATCTCTTCAATCTCTTCTCCTCTTCCTACATCCTCAGCTCTTCTCGCTCTTCCTCCTACATCTTCAGCTCTTCCTCCTACATCTTCAGCTCTTCCTCCTACATCTTCAGCTCTTCCTCCTACATCTTCATCTCTTCTTTCTCTTTCTCTATCTCCTCTTTCTCTATCTCCTCTTCCTCTTCCTCTTCTCCCTCTACCCTGGCCACCACCTCTCACTCTTAAACCTCTTCTGTTTCCACTGCTCATACTTCTTTTTTTTGTCTTACTGTATCTCCTCATTTGTCTTCTTTGTTCTTCTTCTCTTCCCCTTTTGTAGTTGTTGTAATTACGTAAGACAGCTGTGTGAACAATTAGAAAATTGGCTTTTTCTGTGTTGAGTGGATTACTAACTCATCAGATAACAATTTGGCGTTAATTGAAGACACAAGGTGTGCAACTGACTATTTTACAATTCACAGAGTTTTGTTTGTTGTGTTTTGAAAATGGTACAAAAATGCTTGTGATCTTTGTGAAGAACAATGAAAAAGTTACAAATGTTTTTCCTGATATATTAAAGATTTGGTTGGCTGTATGAACTGCTGTGATAAAATTTGGGATTTTTGTGCACAGTGTTTTGAAAAAAATATGCTTTTGATTTGTGATTTGTATGAAATGAAGGAGAATTTACTATCTGTTTAGGACAATTACAAAGTGTACTGATCACTGTGTTAACTGTTTTGAAAGCTGTTACCTGAGTTTGGAGAAATGTACCAAATCGATTGAGAAAAACTGTAAATATTGACTGGCTGTGTTTATGTTTTGAAAGCATTGTTTGATTTTTGAGCACAGATCAAATGGTTTTGAGGCAAGTGTTTGATTTTGCCAGAAGAGTCAGGGGTTTTGTGAATGTAGTTTAAAGACTGGGTTTTGTGTTTAAAGGTTTGAGATGGGTGAAGGTTTCAAGAAATGTGTTTTAGCAATTGTGAAATACTGTACGTTGCTTCACCATTGCCTCGATCATAAGAACCTTCAGGAGGAAAACAGGTACCAGGAGTACCTCAGTGTACTCTACATTTACTTTTGAGTGCTGTTACAACACATGCATCAAATTGCCTTACATACAGATAAAGTTTCTGTCTGCTTAAATTTTGTAAAAAGGATGTGTTACAGTTACAGTAATCAGTACTTATATTTTTGTTGGACACGGAGACGATGGAATGAAAGAAGCCTAAATAGACATTTCAGTTGATGTCTGCCAGGGTCGGATCGGGAATGCTGCCTGGACAGGGCCAGTACAGCTTTTGATGTTGATGAGATTTTCTGGCCTGTCCCAGACCAAAGATGTGATGCTGGGGCAGAATATTTTTTGTTGTTGTTTGGTGTCTTGTACTGTACATTACATTAAGGAATAAAAAATGTGCAAATGTATACACATGTTCCTATTACTGGTTTTTGTTTTTGGATTTTGTAGTATTGTTTTGAATTTATCTCACCAGTGTGTAAGACTACGTATGTTGTAGTGTGTGTGTTTTTGAGGGCTTGTGTGTGATGTCTGAGGGCAAAGTTTGGTTTTTCAGCAAGAGTGAATGGTTTTGAGAGTAGAGCTTCATTCTGACCTGAAAATAGGATGTTTGGGGAATTGGGTGAGAAGTTATGGATTTGTGTTTACTGTTTTGACAATATGAGGCATAGTTTCAAGAAATGTGTTTAAGCAATCGAGAAGAACTGTAATTGAAAATGGCAATAAAATACCTTTGTGTCTAATGGTGTTGGTGACACAAAAAATGTCAGTGATATCTATAAATAGTGCAGATTCATGCCATTTCAAATCAGTTACATAATCTATAATACAACTTATGTACTAATATTTAAACCTATACATACACATTTATTTGTAAGTTTCGTAAACTTCCTGTGTAGTGTTGTAGGTTTTGGATGTGATTGTGTATGTTGCTGATTGTTGCATCACGAAAAGAAAAAGAAAAAAAAAGAACATGGAAAGAAAGTTTCTTAAACTCTAGAAATGCATTCACCATATACAAACCATACTGTAATAATCATAACCATAAGAAGTGAAAATTTTACACAAACTCCATTTATGTGCATTAGAGAGACAAAAGTGACATCAAGATAATGGAATGTTGTGAACAAATAGAAAATGCTATTTTATGCCATGCAATGTGACCAAGTGCATAATGCAAAATCTTTCCACAGAGGCTGTTGTTGAAGGATGGGGGTGTTAAAAAATTATGAAACAAGAAAATTCCCCAACCAATTAAGCCACCAGTAGTAGACAGTTACATAAATATTTCAGAAATACAAATCAGTTTGGAGAAATTGGAGAATCACTTCAACCAGCCACTGAGTAAGAAATCTTATGTCATCGGTTTCTAGGTAAATTTAAGTTGGAAAATGAACAGGTGAAATGATCAATGTTAGATGTCAGCATATAACCAAGGATAAATTATGTTGTGGCCTGACACCTGGAAACAGTCCACTGTAACTGTGATATACTGTAGATTAGTGGTTCTCAACCCCAGTCCTGGGCTGTGTCCGAAATCACCACCTATACCCTTAAATGGGGCACTATTTAAAGGGACAGACATTTGTAGGGGTGTCCAAAACCATAGTGAACAATATTGAGTGCACTCATTCAATCCCACAATGCAATGCAATAACAAGTGTACAACTGATGTACGCTCAACGGCTAGAGAATACCCAGAATCCACATTGAGAGTCGCCTGCCGAATGAATTCCCATATCCCACCATGTAATAGTTTCACAGCTACTCTCCAAAATAATATAGAAACAACTTAAAGATAGTATATTTTAAATATTTGTTGTAATGGCATCTTTTTATGAATGAAGGCCTGTATCATCAGTAATGCTAATGATGTCTCTATAAAACTTATTTTTTTAAACATTAATGATAGACATTCAACATTACAGTATAATTGAAAGCTATTTCAACATTTATTAGACTTTTTAAAAAAAAATAACAACAATTAATTTAAGTAAACTTAAAACAATCATCACATAAACCAATTATTATAAATGTCATATTTACCTGTGTTTAACAGGTAGGAAATATAGGGGGAGACCGGGGACGGTCTAACACTTTCAATTTCTCCAATCAACAACAAGTTACAAATCACCTGATTCACTTCACACATGCTTGGTTGGTTTAGTCCTTATTTCACATGTGAGAAAGGCAGACACAGTTGATTTTAGAGCAGAAAAACTAATTTTGATATAAGAAAAAGTACCTTTTTTTTCTTTCTTCATTTTATTTTTATTTTTGTTATGGTAATTCCTGCTTTGTAGTTAAAGATATCAAAGTTAAGTTATTTTATTGTGTGTCTGTGTAGATATTTTTCATCCAAGTTGTTAGTAGTTGGGTGAGCTAGTTCATGGCTACAAGACTCTGGGTTAGTTGTATCTAATTAGCCTTTTCACACTTCTGGGTTTTTGGCTTCCGGAATGAGCCACGCCGGGTGAAAGTTTTTCCGGTTACAGTGATAGATAGCCAAGCCTAAGGAATCAAAGTCTTTTTACGAATTAAATGTCATGAAAATGTTTGAACAGTTTTGGTGACTACAGAGCTCTCATTAAGAGCTAAATGTATAACCTAATTCAAAGTGATGGCGGTTAAACTGGTTACATTCTCCGTGCATGTTTAGCGCAGATGTGTATTATCGCACTCCATGTGCTGTAAAGAAAGTGTCTGCATTTCAATGTGCATACTATACATCATAAATAGTAGCCTATATGACATTAGTAATATTCAATAGCTACTATTTAGAGTGGATAGTATGCACATTGGGATGCAGGGAGTGTTTTTTGCGACATGCTGGGGAAATGATCAGCTGGCAGCTCCCTTCACACAGACCTGATCCTCTGATTCATAACGAGAAACTGTATTGCTCACACCCTTGATATTTCTGGATATATAAACACTTCTGCCATCTCTCAATGATAGTTCATCTCATTCACTCATATTTTCCTGTCGTCATCATCTTAAAGTCTGTAATATGCACAGTACAAACCTATAATAGTATTGTTGAAACATTAAAGGTGCCCTAGAATTGAAAATTGAATTTACCTCAGCAATTAGAGTTCTGTACATGGAAATGACAAACACCATTGTTTCCTCCTTCTTATGTAAATTTGATTTGTGAAAAAGACCTTGGAAGAACAGGCGAATCTCAACATACCACCGACTGTGACGCAATAGTCGGGATCATTAATATGTACGCCCCCAAATTTTGCATATGCCAGCCCATGTTCAAGGCATTAGACAAGCCAGTATTGTCTGGAGCTGCACAGCCATATCAACAGACTTTATGCAGGTAAGCAAGCAAGGACAATAGTGAAAAATGGCAGATGGAGCAATAATAACTGACATGATCCATGATAACATGATATTTTTAGTGATATTTGTAAATTGTTTTTCTAAATGTTTCATTAGCATGTTGCTAATGTACTGTTAAATGTAGTTAAAGTTACCATTGTTTCTTACTGTATTCAAGTAGATCAGAGTCATGTCGTTATTTTCATTATTAAAAACTTGCAGTCTGTGAAAAAGAGTTCTAGGGCACCTTTAATGCAAAGACTGGTAGTTGTGTACAGTGTGGTCTTGGAAATTAATTACATGTGAGTTTAAATCGTTTTAATCAGTCAGGATTAGTTATGCTGGAATGTGGGATGTAATGCCATGAGATTAATACACACTGTATATTTTTAACGTATTAAACTCAGGACAATATTATGTATCTCTTACGACTTTATATCCAGCAGTGAAGAATATAATGTGAGTTTAATTTTTTTATGAATAAATTATATATATAATGTTCGTCGTACGGTGATGAGCACAGGAATTTCTGAATGAGTAGCTGTGTAGCCTATACTGTATGACAGCTTGTGAAATAAAACCACCTGCCGGTAAATTCTGAGTAAAGTAAAGTCTGAATGGCTGTAAGCTACAAACAAGTAGAAAATCATTTCTTTGTATATTATACAACAGCAACTTGGAAAACAGACAAAACAGAAAAGGTAAGAAGCAATATTTGAGAAAAGAGAAAAGAGCCACAGAACCATAGCGGAACTAACTTTACCGTGCATCACGTGATTTCCGATTCTTGTGAAAAGGTCTAATAAAGCATGTTACAGCCTACCCCAAGTAAATTTTTTAGTTGTATTTATGTTTTGTTTGTTTTTTTTATTTTAGTGTACCTAGGTCAGGGGTGTTCAAACTCGGTCCATAAGGGCCACTGTCCTGCAGAGATTGTCCAACTTGCCTCAACACACCTGACTGGAAGTTTCTATTATGCCTAGTAGCCTTGATTAGCTGGTTCAGATGTGGTTAATTGGGGTTGTTACTGAACTCTGCAGGATGGTGGCCCTCCAGGAGCAGGAATGGACACCCCTGGTCTAAGTCTGGGAAGAGAAAGACAAATTGAGGCATGTAAAATGAGCATTTGCTCATTTTATTCATTTTTGTTACACGCACACAAACCAATTATGTTAAAAAGTCTGAGTTGAAGAAAAAGCAAAATGGATTTTTTGTTATAATCCTTATTTTTATAATGTTACATCTCACCCCGGTGGATATCATAATGTTACATCTCACCACAGGGTCTGTTACAACTAATGGGTTGAATTGTAACATTTCACTCCCCGTGTTTGAAACTAAACCATGAATTTTTTTGTAACAAAATGTAACAGTTATATAATTTAATAGCAGACACTTGTAACTAGTTTTAATCACATTTTGAATACACTGACTTAAAAGAACTCCAAGATATACAGACAGTAATGTAAAAAATGTTACAATGCATCCCAGGTCTCCCCTATAGAAACAGAATAGTTATCAAACAGTCTGCACTGCCTTAAGAATAAATTAAATATTAATTATTCATCATTAAGGCTACAATTTTCTCTGTTACCTTTGTTCTTTGATTAATATTAATGACAGACATCACAGCAACTAGTTTATTAGACTGCTGTTGCTTTAAGACCTGCCACTGCCGAACATGATGCGGATCTGACACGCATCTCATTTTCTCATTTTCTAACTCTTTGTTCATTTAAGATGTTATTTAACTAATTTAAGACTGCTCTTATGAGAATACTTGACAAAACTGGCATTTTGGCATAATTCTGTGTGTTATAGTTTGTTCAAGCGTGAAAAATATAGGGTGCATGTGTCTTTCTGTGTGTTGTGTGTGTGTCAGGACATTCATAAACAGCGTGTTCTCTTCTATCTTGTTGCACTTGAATGGATTAAAAGCTTTTGCATGAATAATAGCATGATCATATTATGTAACTCTAGCCCATGGACGACAGAAAAAAAATGGATGCTGCGTTAATTGCATTAAATATTTTTAATGCGTTAAACTGAAAAATTCAATCGAATGAGCGCTAATTTTGACATCACTAGTTTGCATACAACTTTAAAACAATTTGTGAAGAAACAATTATGTATGGATGAAATGTACATGAAAATCAAGACAATGTTCTTCTCAACATTTTTGAGAAATGAAAGCAGAAATAAAGAGACTCATTAGGAGCATTTGGGACATAAGAGACAGTTTTCTCAATATGCCATTCCTACTATTCCTATATACATTCAGTTCTAATAAATTTTCTTAAGATAAAGAAAGATGAGTAAAATATGCTCACCAGCTTTATTTGTACAGGTATAATTTATTTAGAATAGCAATAAAGACTTGCATCTTAGGAGAATTATCCATTTCAACATTATCAAATATTTGCTTCTATATGTACATTTTTGTGAACATGTGATAAACTTGAACAATAATCTCTACTATCTCTATATTTCACACATCATTTTCAATACATCACTGCCAACATTGCATACTGTAAGATGCTCAAATATGATCTTTATGTAAATCTCACTGAAAAATAAGTATCTGATTTGATTCTATATTTACATCATTGTTGTTTTAAATTTTGAGAAATGAGACATCAAGGATTGTAAAAATTAGGATTGTGTATGATAGTTACATAAAGGATGAATGCTTCATTGTTAGTCCCCTTGCAGTCAGTATGAGGATCTGAAATTGAATAATTATTAATCATGTGACTGAGTTTGACAACTTAGTCTGAGTTATCATAAACACAATGAGAAACCTACCATCATTAATTAGGTACAAGGATCCTCCCTGTCAAAGCAATAATAAATACATATTAAAAATATATATATGCATGTACAGGAATGATGTACACACATTAATATAAATCAGAATGATTTTAATCTAAACTGACCTGATGATTTCTTCTTGTAGTAAATGAGTCCAGCAGCTGCTAATACGATTCCCAGCACCAGACCAGAAGCTCCAATAGCGATTTTATTTCTCTCAGACTCAGGAAGAGAAGGGTCTGTACACACATCACTTTACATTATTACAATATTTACAAATATAAGCATGTGTGAGTGTAATAAGAGGACTATTTCATATTTTTATTTGATCCTACATTGGTGTGTTCAAATAGGCATTTCACAAATGTAGTACTAATATGAGAGTATAAGTATCTCCTCTTACCCCAGTCATAAATCATGGGTTTATTGAAGCTGGCATGCTCCACCATACAGGAGATCTTCTCTCCAGATTTGGGGGTGTACTCCAGCTCAGAGTGAATCTGATAGTACCAGTCTCCATCAGCCAGCTCCATAGTGGAGGTCACATCTGAGGTCACCTCTTTACCATCTCTCAGCCAGGACACTTTGATGTGTAGAGGATAAAATTCATATGCGCTGCACATCAACACAGCTGGGTGTCTGCCACCAGCCCGCTTCACTGCACTGATCTTAACATTTGGTTTCACTGAAACAAGAAGAGTAGCATCCTAAAAACAAGTTTCCAATGTTATTAAGTAGGCTATGTGGTTATGGGTGTTGTAGATTTAGCAAAAGAAGCACTTACTAAAGAAGCATTATAAATATGAATTATTTTTACTTAAAATATTTTTTTTCAACATTTAAATTACATTTCAAAATGCTATTAATGTCAAGCTGATATTAAACCATGTTTCATATTTAATATCAGCATATATGCTTCTGTAAAAATAACAGCATTGTTAAAAGCAAGAGTTCTACATGTGAGAGTAAAGATCAGAGAAGAGTCTTGTGCCATTTACCTGCTTTATCACGAACAGCTGAGTCATGATTTCTAGCATTATGTTTGCAGAATTGATCAACATCAGCTATCTCTCCCTGCAGAATGCTGGTGTCATTGTTCCAGAACGCTGCATTTCTCATTCCATACTCACTAAACCCCACATACTTCCCCAGAGTGCTGTTGAACTGTGTGAATAGATATTTATTAAAATAATAGCTGTCTATATACACCATGTCACTGTAATCAGGGGAGCTGTAGATGCATCTTGACCAACGGGTTGTGTAATATTCATTAGCTGAAAAGGAATGTAGATGCAAAACAATCAGTTTGGTCAAATAATGATATAATCAATATAGAAACAGAAGAAATTGGAAACAGTATCAGCCACTTGCAGTACTTAGTTGTCTTTTCAAAAAGTACTTTTCAAGTAATATCTACTTTAAAGTCCTTCACCAGAGGAACATCAGAACGAGTGCCCTTCAAAATGTTGCAGTGGTATGATTTAAATCTTTTTACTTTTATTACTACTGATACTAATGTAATCATTGTTGATATTTAAATATATCACTTCAATACATCTTATTTTACTTACCACTTTCTGCTAGAGTGAACACAGACAGTGTGAACATGAGATGACAACCGAAGAGCTTTAGCAGTGCCATTTTTCCCTCATACTGAATTCCAGCTGAATACTGGCAGTATTTGATTGTCTGTTTGTGAGGTGGATATAAGATGACGGGCCAATCAGTTGCTGCATGTGTAAGTGTCAGGTGTTGCTAGGTAATATGCTGCTTTAATTTTAAAACACAAACACTTTTTATCAATCTGAACAATTGTTACATTATTTAATGGCATTGTTTAATGGCTAATTTAAACAAAAACTATAGTGTGCAAAAACTTGTGTATTCCTTACTAGACAAATGATGTATCTATTCAGTCAGTAATAGCACACTAAGATTATACACAGTGACTTCACAACTGCTACCTTTAAACAAAACTTTTTCCAAAACCAATCATGTTTTCTATTTTATTTATGAGCTGTTTAGTCTGAGTCCCTTCCCTAGGGGAAGCCTCCACTGTTTACTGAACAAAATTGCCTGGGTGATAATCTTTTTTTGCATGCTATATTCAGTTTGGACTTTTGGACTTTTACTTTGGGTCTGCATCCAGTAGATCACTGTTTTATGAGAGAAGTCACAGACAGTTTTGCAAACAGGTATTATTAATTTTGAAACATTATGATCATTTCAGTGGTAAACTGTGATTGATTGTAAAACTCTGAAAGTGATTCAGTGACATCAAAGCTAATGTAATTGATTTATGAGGCATACACCAACATGATCCAAGTTGGCCATAAACATTCTGCAGTGATAGCTGTGGAGAAAGTTATCCCTGAATTAAGTTTCACTGAGCAACACATTTTTTATCCACTTGATATTTGCTCCTCTTTAATGTATAAATGAGTCTTTAAAAAAAAAGATTTGAGCAAACTCTTTTTTTTATTAGATTTTTTTCATGTCCAGTACAATGAACATCAGGGCTTAAACAACAAACAGTTCTTATGATCTAGAGTTCAATCAAAATATGTGAACTATAGCATTGAAGATTGACAGTAGCATACACTATAACAAAGAGCAATGCAATAAGAATGTAAAGAAAATGTAAGAGTAAGATAAATTCTCAAAAAACTTTTTGTTTGCAGTGGGTGAATGGGAATATTTGTGTATAAAGTGGGTATGGAAAGTATTCAGTCCCCCTTAAATTTTTCACTCTTTGTTATATTGCAGCCATTTGCTAAAATCATTTACAGTTTTTTTACAATCGCTATGACAGTTTTTTCGATACATTTAACAATTTTCCTAAACTCTTAACGCACCAACACACCTAAAACACCCAATTGGCAAAATGGTTAATTTCATGCTCAAAATCACACATTGTAAACTAAACCCCAAAACTAATTTTCAAAATACAATAATAAACACAATACACTATGTCTAACAAAACACTGCAAACATGTTTTAAAATCAAATAATTATTCAAAACACTAACACATGTTCTCTTCCAACAGGAACATTTAGTCAATCATAACACAATGACAAAAAAAACACTATCATCAGCTAAAATTACAGAAACTGCATTATTTTATGTGTCAGGTCTGCCCTTATACAATAGACAGTATATTGTATTGATCATAGATTGTGTTTTGCATTGTAGTTTCTTTTGAAGCCTCTCTACATTTTTGTTTTGTTGGGTTTAGTAAATGCATGCATTTTGTTTCTTTTGCTGCAGAAATTCAATACAAAAAATGAATGACCATCTCAGAGTAGCTTTATAAAATGTACAGTTTATGTAAAAAAAAAAATACAGACACAGAATTGCTGCAGTGAAGACTTTATTTGCAAAAGGACATTACTGCAAGATATATAAACAGAAAAAGAACCGGAATTATAATAAAAAAAAAAACCAAAGTAATCTTCTAATCTGCCCGGTCTTCTGCATTTGGCCACATGTTCTCATCCACATCACACCTGATATCTTCTCTGGCAAGGCACCGTGGGAAGAATCTTTTGGCATGCCTTATCCACCCCTGGCAGTGTTCAGCTGTGATTTATATATTTGCATAATTGCAATAAGCTTTTTCTCATTAGCAATAGAATAAAATACAGGGAATATATTTGTGTTTCAATTCACAATATGAACAGCTGTTCACTTTGACTTTAGCCTATATAAGTTATGTTTAGAACATGATGTTATCTGTTCTGACATACAGTGTGAAAGCATTTTGTAAATTTGACTGTAAAATTACATTGTTTTGGTCTTGGTTGAGCTTGTGTGTAAAAGAAGTTCAAGCATTTTAAATTGGTGTTAACTGTATGCATTTTGTATCAAAGCAACAAGAAATGTGTTAATTGTATAGCCTACAAAGACAGATGTGCTAACCGTGTTAAGAGTTTAGGAAACTTGTTAAATGTATTGAAAAAACTGTCATAGTGATTGTAAAAAACTGTAAGTTCATTTTTTTTTCCTCATTAATGTACACACAGCACACCATATTGACAGAAAAGCACAGAATTGTAGACATTTTTGCAGATTTATTAAAAAAGAAAAACTGAAATATCACATGGTCCTAAGTATTCAGTATTTAGTAGAAGCACCCTTTTGATCTAATACAGCCATGAGTCTTTTTGGGAAAGATGCAACATGTTTTTCACACCTGGATTTGGGGATCCTCTGCCATTCCTCCTTGCAGATCCTCTCCAGTTCTGTCAGGTTCGATGGTAAACGTTGGTGGACCGCCATTTTTAGGTCTCTCCAGAGATGCTCAATTTAAGGGTTTAAGTCAGGGCTCTGTCTGGGCCATTCAAGAACAGTCACAGAGTTGTTGTGAAGCCACTCCTTTGTTATTTTAGCTGTGTGCTTAGGGTCATTGTCTTGTTGGAAGGTAAACCTGAGGTCCTGAGCACTCTGGAGAAGGTTTTCACCCAGGATATCCCTGTACTTGGCCACATTCATCTTTCCCTCAATTGCAACCAGTCGTCCTGTCCCTGCAGCTGAAAAACACCCCCACAGCATGATGCTGCCACCACCATGCTTCACTGTTGGGACTGTATTGGACAGATGATGAGCAGTGCCTGGTTTTCTCCACACATACCGCTTAGAATTAAGGCCAAAAAGTTCTATCTTGGTCTCATCAGACCAGAGAATCTTATTTCTCACCATCTTGGCAAACTCCAATAGGGCTTTCATGTGTCTTGCACTGAGGAGAGGCTTCCGTCAGGCCACTCTGCCATAAAGCCCCGACTGGTGGAGGGCTGCAGTGATGGTTGACTTTCTACAACTTTCTCCCATCTCCCGACTGCATCTCTGGAGCTCAGCCACAGTGATCTTTGGGTTCTTCTTTACCTCTCTCACCAAGGCTCTTCTCCCCCGATAGCTCAGTTTGGCCGGACGGACAGCTCTAGGAAGGGTTCTGATCGTCCCAAATGTCTTCCATTTAAGGATTATGGAGGCCACTGTGCTCTTAGGAACCTTAAGTGCAGCAGAAATTTTTTTGTAACCTTGGCCAGATCTGTGCCTTGCCACAATTCTGTCTCTGAGCTCTTCAGGCAGTTCCTTTGACCTCATGATTCTCATTTGCTCTGACATGCACTGTGAGCTGTAAGGTCTTATATAGACAGGTGTGTGGCTTTCCTAATCAAGTCCAATCAGTATAATCAAACACAGCTGGACTCAAATGAAGGTGTAGAACCATCTCAAGGATGATCAGAAGAAATGGACAGAACCTGAGTTAAATATATGAGTGTCACAGCAAAGGGTCTGAATACTTAGGACCATGTGATATTTCAGTTTTTCTTTTTTAATAAATCTGCAAAAATGTCAATAATTCTATGTTTTTCTGTCAATATGGGGTGCTGTGTGTACATTAATGAGGGGAAAAAAATGAACTTAAATGATTTTAACAAATGGCTGCAATATAACAAAGAGTGAAAAATTTAAGGGGGTCTGAACTTTCCATACCCACTGTATGTCTGTGTTTGTGCGTGTGTTTGTGTCTACTTGCTGGTTTTGATAAATATGTGATTGTGTGCATATAGCATCAGGGCATCTGTGTGTGTGTGTGTGTGTGTGTGTGTGTGTGTGTGTGTGTGTGTGTGTGTGTGTGTTCTTGTTTATATTACATCGTGGGGACCAAATGGCCCCACGATGTAATAAAAACCTGAGATCACCTACATTGTGGGGTCCAGCCAGCGGTCCCCACGAGGGAAATGGATTAATAAACATACTAAAAGATGTTTTTTTGAAAATGTAAAAATGCAGAATGTTTCCTGTGATGGGTAGGTTTAGGGATAGGGGTAGTGTAGGGGGATAGAACATACAGTTTGTACAGTTTAAAAACCATTACGCCTATGGAGAGTCCCCACTAAGATAGCAATGCGTGTTTGGTTGTTGAAAAGGTCGAGGACACCAGAAAGGAGGAGGAGGCGGAAGAGGAAGAGGATGAGCAAGAGCAGTAAGGAGTGGAGTTAGAGGTGAAGGAAGAGGAGGAGGACGAGGATGAGGGGCAAGGAGACAATTAGTCTCTGATGAAATTTGTGCCACTAGTTGACCACGTCCTTGTCCATGGTATGACTATGACAGGCGCGCAGATGGCACTGGGGACGGGGGGGACATGTCCCCCCCAGATTCATAGTGACCCGATCCGTCCCCCCCTACGAACGGGGCAGAGCAAGGTGACATACAATAATAATCTACACCGGTCACTATTACTTTGTAGTCACGTTCTCACTACACGCTGTTCTGCTGTCAATAAACACACGATACCTGACGTTTACGCTCTCTGTGTGTGTGTGTGTGTGTGTGTGTGTGTGTGTGTGTGTGCGCGCGCGTGCTTGGCTTGCTACGACTCCTGAGTGACGACGGGACTCGGGAGGGTTGCCAGGTTACAACAAAACCCACCCAATTGCTACTCAAAACAAGCCCAATCGCGTTTCAGGGGGACTGCTTCCCCGGTAAAAATCACATTTGGTGTTGTTTGGTGCAGCCCGCGGAAATAGTGATGAAGTAGCCCAATTCTGCGGGAAAACCCATATGGAAAACCGCGGACTTGGCAACGCGGGGTCCTATGAGGAGCTGGTAGCTGCCTCAATCGTGCCTGTAGGACTTAGAGCGGTAACCATAGTGATCATATACTATGACTGAGCTGACACCGACTGAGTCGGTGATTTCGGAATGAAGAGACAAAAAACAATCACCTCGTTTTTTAAAAAAACAAACAATGTAAGTATCCTGTGCCTGTTGACTTTCCCATATGTGGCAGGTTAGATTTTTTTGAAGGAGAATAGCTAGTTTGACAATAATGCCCTTACGAAAATGAACCATGGTTTTACTACAAATAAAACCAAAAAAATGTAGTTAAACCATGCAGTTAAACCATAGTTAAACCATGGTAACCACAAATTAACCATGGTTTTGCTACTCTAACCGAGTTTAACCATGGTATTTGTGGTAAAACTGTGGTTATATGAATGGTAGTCAATTAGCCAAACATAATGGAAATAATGTTTTATCTGATTATTTAACCCATTGTACTGTATAAATTGAGATCACTGTCATGCAAGCCACTATAAAAAATAATTATAAGTAAATGTGTGAGGTGCAAGGTTTATGCAAACAACAAATAAAGGCCTACATAAACTTTTGACATCCTCTTATAGCAGGAAATCATGTTTTTTTTGTTTTTTGTATGGAGCAACGGAGGATATAGATTCTTAAATTATGGGCTAGGATGAAAAAAAACATCGTTTGAAAGATATTTCTGTAAATTGTAACAAACTTGTAATTAACACTTAAATTTCAAATGTTTAGTTATACTTAGACATTTGAAATAGTAGTTTTAGCCATTCGTTCATTCATATTTTGCAAAGTAACTACTTGAGCACAAGTTAAAGCCCAAATTACGCCAAATAACTAATTGAGTTTAAATCATTTGCTGACAGCTTGGTCCCCCCCAGTTACAAATTCCTATCTGCGCCCCTGGACTATGAGGGAGGCTGGGCAATGAGTTCAGCTAAACTTACAGTTTTTTATGATTGTTTACACACAAAAATAAAAATTTCCACGCAATTTGCAAAATTCTGCTCCAATGAGCAAAACACAGGCCTGTGATCATTTCGAAGCAGCTTCTGTGCAGGGGTGGATTCGTCACACGAGGCGATTTGTCCAAAGGTGCCTTGCCAATGAAGACATAGCCTGTGATGTGGATGAAGTCTTATGGCCTGATCCAGCCAGATGAAGAGATGATGAATAGTTACAGTATTCTTGTTGCTTTTACAGTAGTTTTTCTTCAGAGTCAAAGTGTATGTACTTCATGCAGTAATTTTTATTTGTCTACAGATTTTATTTGTTTCATTGATTTCATTGTTGGTTGATTACTGTAACTGATTATGGTAAGAAATACTGAAATACTGTAAGTATTGAAATAAATACTTGAAATATTCAGTCTACAGCATCAGCGTTGTGCAGTGCTTGGTAAGTTTATAGTAGGCCTATTTGTGTACATTCTTCCTATATCTCAAACTAATCATGAAGAATGTTGTGGGTTTGTCACTATTTTTTTTTTTTTTTTTTTTTTTTTTTGAATTATCCCTTACATAACAATGTCTGGCCAAAAATCTAGCACATGCTATTTCCTAAAATTAGTTTTTTTTTTACAAATGTGTTTTTTATTTATCACAGCAGTGTGAAACTGTCTGCAATAGTGTCTGATCATTGAGGACTGTGTTGGTTAAATGAAAACTAATAGCATTTTCACAAATATGTGTATATGTTTTGACTGAAGTGTGTCATTTTGCAAACAATCTAGGAATTATGCAAATTGAGTGTGGTGTTTGGATAATTGTGATTATATTTTGAAAAAAAGAAGCCGGTTTTCAAAATTGCTTGTAAACAACTGAAAAAAACTGTAAGCTGCTTCACCATTGCCTCGATCATAATAACCTTCAGGAGGAAAACAGGTAGGTGTACATCAGTGTACTCTACATTTACTTTTGAGTGCTGTTACAACACACGCATCAAATTGCCTTACATACAGATAGTAGTTTCTGTCTGCTTAAATTTTGTAAAAAAAGAAAAAAAAAAGATACTTCTATTTTTGTAGGACACAGAGATGATGGAATGGAAGAAGCCTGACTAGACATTTCAGTTGATGTCTGCCAGGATCAGATCCCCCCTGAATTTATCTCACCAGTGTGTAAGACTATGTTGTAGTGTGTGTGTTTTAATACTGTTCCAGATTATGAATAACTTCTCCAGAATTGTATTGTAACAATGCATGAACATGCTGTTAGTTTTCTGCTATTAATAAAAATGTGGATAACTCATCACACTATCCAATAATGGCACTAATGCCCAAAAATATGTCTTAAAACAATGTTTTAGAGTAAACATGACATTAATGACATAGTCCATTGTATGTAGATGGTCTTTACATGGGTTAAGGTTAGGTTTAGGGGTAGGTTCAGGGTTAGTAGTTATAACTCAGTTGTTATAATTACTATAATAAGTACATAGTATATACAGGACTGTAAAATAAAGTGCTACCACATGTAACAAAGAAGTATCATATTACTTAATGTAAAGTGTTTAATGAGGTTCTGCATAACATGCAATAAGCCTGATTTTACAGACATATAAAAGATTATAAGACATCTCATAGGTTTTATTTTTTTTTTTTTAATCAACAGAACATGGGAAGATAGTACAAACAGCTCCAATTCTCCTTTATTTGATGCATATCATAAAATACAAAGGCCAATATTTACTTATAGTAAATTGATTTTAATGGATTACAAAAATTACATAATAAATTCTGCCTCATTTTCAAATGTATGTTTAATTTGTATATGTTTTAATTTTACATGAAAGATTTAAATTCACCCAGAAAGAAACTATTCAGTAGGAAAGGAAACAACGAGAAAGTGTTTTTAGTACAATACTTATTATGAATTGCAAAGTGATCTGTAAATTTAATATCCACTATTTTTTTCTTTTTATTACAATTAATTTTTCATTTATCTATCTTTAACATTAGCAATAGTTTTCTGCCATGTAGAATGACACAAGTGCACAATAGCAATATTTTTTAAATTGCTCCACTGCAATTCAATTAAGAGACCTTTTCATAGTTTGCTTCCATGACTCCATAGTCAGTTGCAGTTGTTTCCTTTAACAAGGAAGAAGGTTCCTGCTGCGACTCCCAGCAGCCCCAGAGTCAGACCCACTCCACAGAACACTGCTGGTCCAACACCTGGGAGGGCAACATCAACATCTGAAAAATATATGTATAGGATATTTGAAGATGCATTAATATGACAACAGCTAAACATAATTTTTACAGAATGAAGAACTGGAAGAGTGCTGAAATACAGTGTCCATGCATTCTATCTGAAAATCCCACTCACCCCATGTTTTGGTCTGAGGTTGACCCTGGAGGGCTATGTGGTTCACTGTGCAGCTGTAAATGTCTCCTTCAGCAGGTGTAAACTTAAGAGTGGAAAAGATGTTAAAAGTGCCATCATTCCTTGGGCGGTACTGGCTTAAACTCATGCCCTGTGTCACATTAACATTATTTTTAGTCCATGAGATGCTGACAGATGGAGGATAGAAGCCGGTCACATGACAGATGAGGGTGTTCTGAACATCCTGCTGCACATCATCCTTTGGATAGATGGAAGTCTCTGGTGCATCTAATAACAGATATCTATTAATTAATTCATTAGTTCATTCAAATAAATTATTGTTTAATTTTAAATAATATCATAACCTTATTTAAATTATACTTTTAAGGGAAAACTTAATGACACTAGATGCATGTTATATTCAGCAGCTAATTTCATTTATTTTTCCAGACAGATTAAGTGTTCACATCATGATTTTCCTTTTTGGATTCATTAATCACTAAGAATAAAAAAGTGAGTTAAGACATTCCAGTAAAGAGCATAAACACAACACCTATCAGTCTCAATATAAGATTCTATTTTTGCTGCATCATGACACAAATCAGTTGGTTTTGATTAAAATAACCATGAATAAAGATCCTAATTCAGCATTTATTCGGTTGTTAAGTCTGACGTCACGCAGCAGCACTTCCGGGTCCTAACGCTCTATCCCATACCACAAGAAAAAAACAAATGGTGCTAATATACACACATGATGTGGTGTAATACTACAAAAAAATTATAATCATAACCTTTATCTCCATATCAAAATTCCAGATGGCCAGACAATGATTCATCTTTTATAAATCGTTAAAATATTAATGTCTGTGACGCTGTGAGCATGGAGACTGTTGTGTAGACTGTAAGTATTTTAAATGTTTAACTTTTCAAAATGATTGATGTTTAATATGACTAAATAGCGCTCATAAACGGCCGTCGATGGCATTCTCAAGTGAAACGAGTCGAGGCTTGGACCCGGAAACGGCGTTCCTTACGTCACAACTTAACAAGCGGATAACAAATTTTAAATGGCTCACAGATATTGTGTGAAAGTAGACTTTTTTTATTCATGTTATTAGATCAGCCTATAAATGATTTATGCGTTTGTGAATATCTTTTAGTCATTGATAAAACCCTTAATAAAATGTTATCAAAGGAAACAATAACAAAGTTTTACTCATATCATATGTTTATGCAGTGCTGATATTCATTCAAAAATGTAAATGTTCATAGCACATTATCATGTCTTACCCATTTCTGGTGGTGGGCTCTTGAACGTTTTAGTCCACAAGCCTAAATTACTTTTGCATATTGCCGTTTCACTAACACTGTATTCATAAAATCCAGGAAATGTGATAGAATCTCCAAAATCAGGTAATGTTTCTACTCCTTTCTTCTGATTAAAGTCAGCATGCCACAACTCCTCGTCATCAAATCCAAACATTGTTTCTGCTTCCATATCAGAGCATATTTCAATTTTGAAATCTTCATGAACAACTGAAAAAGATTAAGCATCATAAAACTTAATTCTTGGGGTTGACAATTTACATTGAATAGCTGAGAAAAAAATGCATTTTTGATTATATCGTTCATAAATTGGAAGTGCACGTTATATAGCCTACTGTAGATATATACCCAGTAGAGGGCTGCATTAGAATTGGGATCCTGCAGCTCCCTTAAGCCCTCACTTTCTGTTAGTCCTTTGTCTTGTTTTGTGTTAAAGGGATAGTTGACCCAAAAATGAAAATTATCCCATGATTTACTCACCCTCAAGCCATCCTAGGTGTATATGACTATCTTCTTTCAGACAAACACAATCAGAGATATATTTAAAAATATCCTTAGTCCTCCAAGGTTTATAATGGTTGTGAATAGCAGCCTAAATTTTAAAACAACAACAACAAAAATGCATCCATCCAGGTCTTTTGAAGTGAAAGGATGTGTTTTTGTAAGAAAAATATCCATATTTAAAACTTTATAAATTCAAATAAATAGCTTCTGGCGGACAACCAGTTAATTAAATAAAATGCATTTAACAATCAACAATCAAATAAAAGTTTGAAAATAAAACATTTAGCTATATGAGGGAGTTGTATATAAACATTTTAATATAATTGTTTCTACTCCAATTAGTCGGCATTTAAATGATGGCTGTATACTTAACGTACATTAATGAAAACAACAACAGGTTAATGTTACAGTACAGAGGGGATCGGAAACACAGGTAAAGGTCAATGATGTTTATTGAAACAACCAGAGCAGTACAGGTGAGTGAAGCCAGATAGAGTTTGTGATCGTGGGTGACTGGAATACTGATACTTGTTTCTTCTAGGATTCTTGGATGGAGGATGATCTTGGGAGCTGAAGACACACAGAGACACTCACGGAAGACAGAAGATCTAGGAGACACACTGGAGACAGGTAAGAAGTCGTTCGAGGAGTCCGTAAGGTAAACTTTCAGGTAAGTTTGCGTTAACGAGACCGGACAATGACTGTGTGGCTGTGAGTGTCTTTTTAGTGCTGCTGATTGGGATGGTGATGAGTGTCAGGTGTGCGTGATCAGTAGTCTGGTGAAGGAGTGCGTTGTGATTGGGTGAGTGATGAGCCTGGCGTGACATTAAACCAGAAGGGTGGTGAGGTTTCAAGGGGAAACATCGAACGTGGGATGGATTCTGAATTCAGGTGGAAGTTGTAACTGATAAGTGACTGGATTAACTTGACAGATGATGGTGTATTGGCCAATGAATCTGGGACTGAATCTGGTAGATGCATCCGAATATCTCTAGTGGATAACCAGACCTTATCTCCAGGTTGATATACAGGTGCTTGAGAATGACGAAGATCTGCTGTTAATTTGCGTCTCCTGAGGGCCCGTTGAAGTTGAAGATGAGCTGAGTCCCAGACCCTCTCGCTCTCCCGGAACCGGTAATCCACTGCTGGGACATCTGACGGTTCCCCGTCCCAGGGGAACAGTGGGGGCTGATAGCCAAGTACGCACTGGAAAGGGATGAGACCAGTGGTGGGTTGACGGAGGGAGTTCTGGGTGTACTCGGCCCAACCCAGGAACTGGCTCCAGGAGTCCTGGTGGCCATGACAGAAGGTACGCAGGAAACGGCCAATCTCCTGTATCCTCCGCTCGTCTGGGGATGGTATCCAGAGGGGAGGCTAATGGTCACATCTAGGAGTTTGAAGAACGCCTTCCATACACGGGATGTGAATTGAGGTCCACTGTCAGATACAATATCCTCAGACAATCCATAGTATCTGAATACGTGATTGAAGATAAGCTCTGCTGTGTCCATAGGCATTGGAAGTCCTTGGAGTGGAATTAACTGACAGGACTTTGAGAACCGGTCCACCACAAACATTACGCACGGATGTCCATTGGAGACTGGGAGATCCGTGATGAAATCCACTCCTAGATGTGACCACGGGCGAGTTGGAACGGGCAGAGATTGTGGTTTCCCGGAGGGAAGATGACGAGGGCTCTTGGCTATGGCACATTCCCTGACCCCCTTTACGTACCTCCTGACATCCGATGCCATGTTGGGCCACCAGAAGTGTTGTTTTAACAATGAGAGGGTTTCATTGACCCCTGGGTGGCCAGTGCCCAGCGACGAATGTGAGGAGTATGTAGAGCTGTATGTAGATCCGTGAGATGTAGAGCAAACCTTGGGGGCAACCCGGCGGGGTGTTGATGGAGGCATTGGTCTCAGGCAGTGTCTCCTCAGACCAGGTTATAGGACTTACAATGAGATTCTCTGGAAGAATGGGCTCTGGATCTTTAGTATTCTCCTCAGGACTATAGATACGTGACAGAGCATCAGCTTTTACATTTTTGGAACCAGGACGATAGGAAATGGTAAAGTTGAATCGAGTAAAGAACAGGGCTTGACGTGGGTTCAATCTTTTAGCATCATGCATGTACTCCAAGTTTTTATGGTCAGTTAACACCAGAAATGGATGATGGGCTCCTTCAAGCCAATGCCTCCACTCCTCCAGGGCGAGCTTGATGGCAAGAAGCTCCCAGTTGCCAATATCATAACTAACCTCCGCCGGGTTGAGTTTGCGGGAGAAGAAGGCACATGGATGGAGTCTACTTGGTTTCCACTGCTGCTGAGACAAGACCGCTCCCACTCCTGTGGTAGCTCTGGATCTGGATGAACGAGGAGGGGAGCGGTTGCGAAGGCGGTCTTGAGGTCTTCAAACGCTTGCTTTGCTACCGGATCCCAGGACAGAGACTTGGGCTTGCCATGGAGCAGGTTGGTAAGTGGAGAAGTGACGGTACTGTATCCCTTGATGAATCTTCGGTAAAAGTTGACGAATCCTAGGAATCTTTGCAGTTCTTTCACAGTCATAGGAAGGGGCCAGTCTTTTATAGCAGAAACCTTCCTCTCGTCCATGCGGACGCCACTGTGATCGATGTTGTATCCTAAGAACTGCACTGAGGGCTGATGGAACATACACTTTTCTGCTTATAGGAACAGGTTGTAGTCCCTCAGGCATTGAAGGACCTCCACAATGTGCTTGCGATGTTCGGCCAGGCTCCGGGAGTAAATAAGGATGTCATCTATGTAGACGATCACGAACCTGTTCAGGAACTCCCGGAGCACCTCGTGCATGAAATCCTGAAATACGGAGGGTGCGTTGATGAGTCCATAGGGTATGAAGCAGTACTCATAGTGTCCGGTAGGGGTCACAAAAGCCATCTTCCATTCTTCCCCCTCACGTATTCGGATGAGGTTATATGCCCTGCGGAGGTCCAACTTAGTGAATACAGTGGCGCTGCAGAGATGTGCCAGCACAGATGGGATGAGAGGAAGAGGGTATCTGAACTTGATTGTTATTTTGTTGAGGGCTCTGTAATCTATGCAAGGCCGCAAGCCTCTGTCCTTCTTGGCAACAAAGAAGAAGTTGGATGCAGCAGGGGAAGTAGACGGGCGGATGTAACCTTGTCATAGAGCCTCGTTGAAGTATTCCTCCATGGCCTTCTCCTCCGGAACGGACAGGGAATAAATCTTCCCTCTGGGCACTGGCTCACCGGGGATGAGGACAATAGCACAGTCCCATGGCCGATGGGGAGGCAGCTTGGACGCCTTCTTCAGACAGAAGACATCACTGAGGTGGGAATAACAATCAGGAATTTCTGTGGAACGTTTTTCAAGTGGACTCTCAATGGACGTGGCACAGACTTGGATCTACTTAGAGCTTGGAAAACTTGGAACAGAACTTGGAAAAGGACTTGGAACAGGACTTGGAACAGGAACTTCAGGAAAACATCCAGGAAAACATTAGTTACCCCACTTCAGGACATCTCCTGTCCACCAGGAGATGATCGGGTCATGTTGCTCTAACCATGAGCGCCCCAGAATCACGTCAGATGTTGAATCGTCCAGAACCAGCAGATGGATCTCTTCATGATTTAGAACACCGATTTGCAGTTTTAGAGGTCCCACCATGTAACGTACTTGACGGAGAGCACGTCCCGTTACTGAGTGGATCTGGTAGATTTTTGGCATAACTGTAGTCTTGAGGTTTAGCTGGCGACAGAGGGCTCCAGAGATGATGTTTCCAGCTTACCCAGAGTCAATGAAGGCTTTAACTGGAAGACAAACAGCAGCAGCAGTAAGGTTGGCAACAATAGTGAGTGGATTTTTATGATTCAACGAAGGCAGGATGACACTCACCATAGCTCGTACAGGACGAGTGGGGCATTCAGCTCTGAAATGCCCAGGACGACCACAATACAGACATAGACTCTGGGTCAGCCTCCTCTGTTGCTCAGCAGATGAAAGACATGATCTGTCGATCTGCATCTCATCGCCGGCTGGTTCTGGGGAGCTGACAGATTCGGGCTGCTGGTTTTGGAAAAAGCTGCTGGTTTTGGTGTTCTTCAATGCACAGCTGCATACGAGTGGCGAATTGTATTGAGAGTTGGATGAACTTCTCAAGCCCGATGGTATCCTCGTATGCAGTGAGCTACAACCGCACACGTGGATCCAAACTTTGACAATACCGGGTAATGAGGGCTTGTTCGTTCCAACTACTCGCTGCCGCTAGGGTTCTGAACTGTAGGGCATAATCAGAAAGAGATAATGAACCTTGTTTTAAATTACATAGTCTCTCACCAATTGACGAGTCCCATGCTGGTTTTCCAAAAACTTCTTTGAAATGGTTAATGAAACTTGATAGTAATTGCACGACGGGACTATTCTGAGTCCAGAGTGGTTCAGCCCAGCGGAGCGCTTTACCGTCAAGTTGTTGAATTATGAAGGCAACTTTGGCTCTATCGTCAGGATATACGTGCGGTTGCATCTCCAAAACCAGCAAACATTGCGGGATGAAACCGTTGCAATCCTCCGCCGAGCCAGAGAAGGGCACCGGTTTGGCCATGGGACTGGCGATCACAGACGCCGAAGAAGCTGCAGCGGGGAATGCGGTACTCGCTGGTGGTGCTGGCGTGGATGTACTGGTGAGAGTGTGGCGAAGTGCTGTTACCAGGTCTTGGAAAGGATCTAAAGTTCTCATCGTGGTTGTTCAGCCAGTGATGGTCCGGTCTTCTGTTACAGTACAGAGGGGATCGGAGACACAGGTAAAGGTTAATGATGTTTATTGAAACAACCAGAGCAGTGCAGGTGAGTGAAGCCAGATAGAGTTTGTGATCGTGGGTGACTGGAATACTGATACTTGTTTCTTCTAGGATTCTTGGATGGAGGATGATCTTGGGAGCTGAAGACACACAGAGACACTCACGGAAGACAGGAGAACACGGAGGATCTAGGAGACACACTGGAGACAGGTAAGAAGTCGTTCGAGGAGTCCATAAGGTAAGCATTCAGTTAAGTATGCATTAACGAGACTGGACAATGACTGTGTTGCTGTGAGTGTCTTTTCTAGTGCTGCTGATTGGGATGGTGATGAGTGTCATGTTTTCGTGATCAGTACTCTGGTGAGGGAGTGCGTTGTGATTGGGTAAGTGATGAGCCTGGTGTGTCTGTGACAGTTAAGTAAAAATATAATGAATATACAGGGTTATTTCTAGCTAACTATCCAGTTTATGGTCATTGAATGGCTTTTCTGAGGTAAATGTGGCGTTATGTTCTCAAGCTGTTTTATTTATGTCTTTCCACAGTTGAAACACTGATCGATCGATTACGCAACAGTTTAAGATGCAATAGTTTGATACGCAGTACATTTCTGGGCGTTGTTCTATATCTTTCAACATTCTTTCTGCTGTTCATTCATGTTTACTTGCTGCTGTAATAGTAGTAAAGAGGAAGAGATGATTAGTTCACGCTTAAGCCCCGGGTATACTTCAATTTCCACACCCGGACGCTTCACGCGCATCCTTCAAGGTATACTTAACTAAGGATGCGCGCGGATGACCGAGTTCGACACATCCGCAGTGCAGTTTTTCTATACTTTTACCAGACATCGAGTCATCAACCGGACATTCGCTGGGCAGGATCGGAGAAGAAAAATAGTGCATCCACCATTGCAGCATAGTTCAAAAGATACACCAAGCCTGCATCCCAATGTGCATACTACCCACCCTATCCGCCCTAAATAGTATTGAATTTTACTAATACCACATACTATTTAGGAAGGATAGTATGCACATTGAGACGCAGGCCAAGAGAACAGGAATAAAAAACGATGGAGAAGGCATACTTTTGAGTTTACTCGTCTTATTTTTGGATCACTATTCTTTGACGACTGCACATTGTGTTCAGTACTGTGTGTATTGCCACCTAGTGGACTCTTCTTTCCTGCTTGCGCATGCTCCGTTGCACGGGCACCGTCCGTGCAGTCTCGAAATTTGGGCTGCCCGCGGACAGGATAGGGTTTTTGGCTTCCTGAATGATCCAAATTTGTGGTTTATCCACGATGTGCATGAATTAGAACACAGTCAAAACGTGAGGAGAAGCTAAACCTTGCTGTTTCAATCGATTTCAGCCCTCCAAAAATATTTCGATCGAAAACAAAAATTGCTGTTTCGGCTGCAAATTTTCATTAATTTCGATCGGTGCATCAAATGATACAGGCCTAAACTAAAATTCATGTATTTACAGTAAAAGAATAAAGAAATAACTCTAGACTTATTAGCTAAGATACATTTGGAGTTTGTGCAAAATATAATAATAATAATAACAATAATAATGTCTCAGCAAAGACCAAACATATTTGCCTCAGTTAACGTCACACGTCTGCTAACAGTAACACAGCGCGTCAAGGCTTGCTGTTGTCTTGGCTACCTTACAAATGGGTGATGGAAACAACAGTGAATTTCCCCCCCTTTTGTGGTAATTTAGCACTATTTTCAATGATCTCCTGCTTGCATTTTTGGGCTTCAATTGGATGCTTTATTTTCATCTTTATAGTCAATTGAGTTCAGTTCTATAAAAAGCAAAGACTACATAGTAAATAGGTGAATCTGCAATAGGGCCCATCACAGGGTGGGGGCCCCCATGCACCACAGGGGCAGTGGGGGTGTCCCATACACCCATGTGTACTGGAGATATATAGCCTACCCAGTGGATGGCTGCATTGGGATTAGGATCCCGCGGTTTTACCTTTGCTGCGGGTGAGAGTGGGCGATAAAAAAATACACCGCAGGTCCCACATTCTCGCGATTTGCCACATAACAAGAAAGGAGTTAACAAATAAAGTTCACCGCAGTCGATCAGTAACATTCTCTTCCTTCAGCAGGCTAGGCCAAGTGATTCATTATTTAATTCATTCGTTTAGTAGGCTACTTTTAATGTTTGTTTTTTTTTAGTATTGTTTTTCTTTTCGCTATATGTTAATATCAGCCCATGCTCATTATAGGAAAAAAAAACCTGCTGTGTCAACATTTTTGCCAAATGCAAAATACATTGCGTCGTTCACGTTTCATGACAGTTTAAATGTAAAATGTCCAGTGGGTGGCGCTAAAAGCTGTTTAGTTTTTTTCGTTTTTTTTCCCGGAACAGAGGAGCGTATACGGCAACGTTTTATTATGTTGGAGTTTGTACATATCACCGCAGTTCTGAATTGAAATGTCCGGTGAGTGGCGCTAAAAGCTTAAAGTCCTCCTGTAGTCAATTATTTTATCCCTTAAAACTTATCTTTGTTCTCCAAAATGACATATTTAAAAAAAATTCAAGTGAAAAAAACATTTTTCATGCCTTAAAATAGCTTGAATGTAACTCTACACCCTCAACTCTACTGTTGCTGTAGTGACGAGCAATTTGTTGTTCGTGTTGTGGATATTTATGAAAAAAGCTTGCTTCACTTTGTATATTCAGTTTAACAGCTGTGCAACTGAACTGCTCATATTTTCCGACGCTTAAATTGTGTTTTAAGTTATGAATTGGTAAAACGCCTTTGCAAAACGGTCTGAATCTACTTGCATTTGTTTTTGGACTGATCTCACTGAATCACCTGAAGTGATTTCTCAGTAAAACAGACAGTATCGAGAGAACAAGCGGACGTTTTCCTCTGTGAACATGCGCCAAATGGATGTTTGACAATTTCGGTTTTCAGATTTAAAAAAATTTTGACAGTTTTCAGATCTAAAAAAAGCTAAATAAATGCACATCCTTGAATGAGCGTGGATTTCTAGCGTATTTACTTGAATTTATCAGGTAGGCTAATATCTATGGTTTGATCCATTTTAGAGGCGGCCAAAATCAGAATTTATAATGGACTGAATAGCTCTCTCAGAACTTGACGTGCAATTCCACACTGACTGAATATGCACATGAATCACGGTCACACGCACACGCTCAGCCCAATCTTGTTTTAGCTATGGTTTATAGTATTAAAATATTTCGAAGGACAAAAACATGAACTTTATTGGCTTTACTTCAAGTCAGCTGTCACTTTACTTTGGCGCGAACCCCTATGCGCTTGTAGACTTCGCACTGCCCTTGCATCGGTTCTGTCATTAATTAGTATGAATTAATATAGATAGTCTTTTGCTTGACTACGTTATCAAGCAACTAATAATGTGTTGCTAATGTTACACACACCGTTCCTGTTCTTCATCTCAGAGTCAGACAGCTGCCTAACAATCCAAACCAATCTCATGGCAATTCGTACATATTTTACGAGGTGGCTAATTCGTACGAATTCATAGGTTTCAAACCGCAGGTTTTAGACTTTTTTTGGTTTACTGCAGTTTCAAACATAAAATACTCAGCAATAGTGCTGACTTATGAGTTTGCACATGGTTTGTCTTAAAGTATATTAAAAAACACTACATAGACATATAAACTTTACATTTAATAACATACACCTACACTAAATCTTAGCAAATGTGACATAAAAACGCAATCGTAAACATTCTATTTTAGTTTGTTTTTTTAACTCTTGTCTATGAGCTATTTGTCGTGTTTCACAGGTATCATACCCAAGCTCTCCACGTCATAAGTACAGTTGTGCTGAGCTACTGAGCAAGCTTAATATGTCAATAAAGCCGAACATATGGAGCAGGGGTCCGTTCTTCGTACCTCGCTTAATATATCTGAGATGATCTGACAGATGCTAGAATCTTCTAATTGTGATAACTGATCTCTGGCTAATTTCTTCAAACTAATTTGTGGAATGGATTAAAATATCAGGATTAAGTTGTCTGAGATTACTGCGCATTCTCAAGTTCCTTGAAAAGGGCAGATGTATCGATACTCTAAACCACGATCAGCAATGCAGCGATTGGCTGGCGGCAAGACAGCAACTTAATGACATCATATTATAGGTTGTTTGCAATCACGTGGTTCTGGTGACGCGCGAAATTCCGATGGAGGGCAAGCGGTGAAAATTAGAATGGAAGAGATGGGGAATAGTCCTTTCTTTGCTGGTTTAGAAAGGTATAAACAGAAAATCACAACATATGTTGGACGCGATCCTTATGTTATGAAGAGGAGCGACTTTTCCGTAGTGATGGGCAGAGCGAGGCTTCGTGAAACACTGAAGCAGTTGAATCAAATGTGCCGTGATGTTTCGAGGCTTCGAAACAATCTGACACCCGACTCCACGGTGACACCTAGTGGTCAGAACAGTGTAAATGCAACAAAACTCACACTAAACATGCAGTAAAAACACCTTTTACAAATCTATTGCAAATGTTTTATTGAAAGTAAAATCTATCAAATGCAATTAACTAACCCTCTAATAAGATTCCCACATAACACACATACGTCGGGCCGATGTTGTCTCGATGGACAAAGTTCCATCGCCGGGATGTAGCTCACGGAGCGTTTGCTCATCGGGAAAATGTCGCCGAGACGTCGGCCTCTGATCGCGAATGCTCTCCGGCCGATGTTTGGACGATGCAAAGCTGTAAATCCTGGCCACTGTGCAGGGGCTTTCTAGGGCCTTTATTTATTTAGGCTGAACCTTTCAGGCTACACCCAGATGGCACATAATTAACCTAGAATCGATGTTTCTCACGACATCAAAGACCAACGTCAGACACGCCATTCAAAACTAACGGAAAATCGACGCGGATGGTTTGCTTACCTTATGCTGAAACGATGCTGATTTCAGTTGAGCTTAAGTTTTACACAGTTAACACACTTTCGTTTTTATAAATCTCAACTACTTAATACTAATAGATAAATGAGCATGTTTATGTAATAATCACACATCACATTCAGTTAACATTGTTTTAATATTTACAAAATACAGTTACAAATAGCCTGCATGTTTAGAGCATACATCCTCCTATACAAACCGTCAATATGACTAATAGAGAAGGCATTTACATTCAAATACAGAGGATTACATGAAAATTACAGGCTAAACAGTCTCAAGTTAAAAAATTAAAAGCAACATTTACTCATGAACAAAACTGGTCATGTTCTTTTGTACCAAACATGTTATTTTTATTGGAGCACAAAAGGAGATGTAAGGCAGAACATCACAAGACTGACAGCCTCAGGCACAATTCACTATCACTGTTTCTTTTCTAATGGTGATTGAGACTAAGTGACTCTCTCCTTTTGTGTTCCACAAAAATAAGACATAGGGGTGAATTGATGGTTTATAAAGAAATCTTACCCTTGAAAACGGAGGACAGAAGAATATAGCAGATGAATTGGTTTTCCTTTGTAATTAAAATGTAAGTTCCTCGCTCTTGTATTATCAGGAATGTAAACTCCTTGGGTGAAAAAGGTGACAAAGATGTAACCCACAATTTCAATAGCATAGACAAAACTATTTTTATTTTCTTTAAAAAAAAAAAAAACATATTATGGGTCAAAAAAGAGGTTTAACCCACACTGAAAAATCATGAAATGCCCATGAGAAGGATGCAATACTAGAGAAACCAGAAAATTAAAGTATGACCATTGGACGAGAAATACTGATTGGCTCAGCAGCGTTCAGCCAATCCCTCGTTAACAATATCACTTGTTTATATATTGATTATACACAAAATGAATAGTAGTTAATAAGATAGGCGTGGTTTGTTATTGGTAAAATGAGACTGGAAATTTAATCTGAATATTGTCTCAAATTATGCATGTGCTGTATAATATATAGTATTATTGTAGCAAAACTGAGCACCTGTGACAGTGGAATTTGTAGTTTTCTTTTCTCTCTCACAAACACAACAGTTAAATTTGTACTAATCTTATTCTACGAATTCATATTATTAAACTCATAGGTGCAAATTTTTGCTGATCATTCAAATAAATGACCTGTAATGAAAAAATCCTATCATCCATAAAAATGACTCCTATCCCTCTCTAACATAGTCTTAAATATTAATTGTAAAATAGTAGCATTTATAATAAATAATTGGCTACTTTTCATTTCTTGCCAAAACCATGATTCTACAGTGCAAGGCAATTTCGGGGTGGTGCTGTGTTGATTACTGATTGATTAATAACGACAAGAACATGTTTATCAATGGATAGAGCACGTGTTTGAGTGGGATGTCACATACTGATATGTCATATGTGAGATCTCGCATATCAGTTCACAAATAAAATCTGTCCATGACTTCACACTTTTGATATAGGTGAACAGCAACTGCAGAATAAAGGTGTGGTCACACTACGCTTTTCATTCCATTGACCTCCATTCATATGCACACAAATGCGGGAGACCAGAAACGCAAGCTCATGCAAAAAGTTTGGTTTGGAACTCTGACCTGCGAATTCGCATCACACGACTATGTGTAAAGAGTACAAAATCGCTACATGAAGGTGTGACCTCTTGGCTAAATTAAAAAAAAAAATTAGTAAAGTCGAGTAGACTATATTTTTATATTTTGAATATACTATTTGTTAAATGTTGAATTCATGTTTATAAAAAGACTCTGCAGACGTCATATCACGCCAGTTACAGTGTCCGAAGAAATTTCGCAAGCTCAAAGTAATGTGTCCGCAGCTTAAATGTGAGCATATGAATATCTTAATTTCTGTTTCGTAGAATAGGACTTGTGCACCATCAGAAAAGATTTTGAAAAGGTTTAACTGTTGTGTTGTTTGTAAGAGAGAAAAGTTTGCAACTTCTAAAAAACATTGTGTGATTATTCTTTACAACTAGAAATCCCAGTGTCACAGGTGCTCAGTTTTGCTATAGTAATACCCTCTCAGAACATGGTAGTAATCAGCCATCCATGCAAAAGCAGAGGTCAGTGTGGTGTACTGTTGGTACATCTGTCCAGGCCAATATCTGATGTCTTCATGCCTTCAGCTGGGGATCCCAGAGACCCTGCAATAAAAATATTAGAGTTCAAAATTCATTGTACAAGTAATGTACTAATACATTATTAAAATCCTGTTAACATTAGTTAATGCACTGTGAACTAACATGAACAAACAATGAACAACTGTATTTTCATTAACTAACATTAACGAAGATTAGTAAATACAGCAACAAATGAATTGCTCATAGTTCGTTCATGTTAGTTAATACATTAACTAATGTTTAACAAATGAAACGTCTTGTAAAGTGTTACCAAATATTTAGTAAAACGTATTTAAGAATGTATCAGTAAAAAATACATACAAATAAATAACTCAAAAAAGACCTAGAGAAAATATATTAATGACCATAACATCCTGTTATCATATAGTTTATCATAAATTCAAACAATATAACATTATTTGTCACCTCATCTCATTTCGCTGATTATTTTACCCTAAAGGCTTTTCACAGACACTCTCACTGAAACAACCAGGGGTTAAAGGGTTAGTTCACCCAAAAATAAAAATTCTGTCATTCATTACTCACCCTCATGCCGTTCCACACCCATAAGACCTTCGTTAATCTTCGGAACACAAATTAAGATATTTTTGTTGAAATCCGAAAGCCAGCAATGACATTTCCTCTCTCAATATCCATAAAGGTACTAAAAACATATTTAAATCAGTTCATGTGAGTACAGTGGTTCAATATTAATATTATAAAGCGACGAGAATATTTTTGATGCGCCAAAAAAAAAAGAAAAAAAAAGTGATAGCCGATTTCAAAACACTGCTTCAGGAAGCATCGGAGCGTTATGAATCAGCATATCGAATCAGCGGTTCAGAGCGCCAAAGTCACGTGATTTCAGCAGTTTGGCGGTTTGACACGCAATCCGAATCATGATTCGATACGCTGATTCATAACGGTCCGAAGCTTCATGAAGCAGTGTTTTGAAATCGGCCATCACTATATAAGTCGTTATTTTGTTTTTTTGGCGCTCCAAAAATATTCTCATCACTTTATAATATTAATATTGAACCACTGTACTCACATGAACTGATTTAGATGTGTTTTTAGTACCTTTATGGATCTTGAGAGAGGAAATGTCATTGCTGGCTATGGAGGCCTCACGGAGTCATCGGATTTCAACAAAAATATCTTAATTTGTGTTCCAAAGATTAATGAAGGTCTTAAGGGTGTGGAACGGCATGAGGCTAAGTAAATGACAGAATTTATTTTTGGGTGAACTACTAACCCTTTAATGATTTTAAAATGTGATTTTTTTCAAAAACACAAAAAATCTTACAGACCCCAAACTTTTGAGCAGTAGTGTATGTCTGAGGATTTGCTTACTGGTTATATGGTTTTTAGCCTGAGATTTTCTTCGACAAGAGTGCAGGCCATCAGCATGGAAGAATCTAGGAACATAACAAACAGTTTATCACAGAGTCTATATAATGTCAGGTTCATTAGAATCAAACCAGCTACAGCAGAGGTGAAATGCAGGTAAGAGAAAGTAGAATATACAGAATATATATACAATAATTTCTTAACAGAATTAGTTTTAGGCTTACTTCATTTTATATTGCTCTGTGTTACTTACGTTTGGATGTCAGAACCTTACAAACTGTAATATTAAAAAAATAATTTTGCAAAAGAAAATAACATGCATGGTGATATAGGTAAAATATTTTGTGGGCTAAGACTTTGGTATGGGAAACATATTTACTATTAACTTTTGCCTCAAACTCTTAATATACTGCTTATTAATAGACAGTAAGGTAGTTATAGCGTTTAAGGGTGGATATCAGTTAGGATTTAGGGATGAATAAGGCATTAATATCTGCTTTATTAGTAATAATAAACAGCCAATATGCAAGCTAATAAGCAACTAGTTTAAAGTGAGAATTGTTCCCCATACTAAAGTGTTACCCTTTGAGGAAAAAATGCGTATGAAGTTACTCAGTTCACCTGATTTTTCTAAAGTTAACGTTACTCCTGTCAGCAGCTCTTCCCCCTCCGGTGTTGTAGATTTATTTTTTCACTCCTAAAATCACAGAACATTTTTTCTTCAATGTGATTGGTATTAAATTATCAAACATTAAATGTAATCGAGGTAATCTGTTTACCATGAGAGATCATTTCATTTCGTTTCATTTGATTTTCGCGCTTCCTGTAAGTGATGTCATATAGCAGTTATATATATATATATATATATATATATATATATATATATATATAAACTATCAAAGCCTCTCTTCTGAACATAAAGATGTGATTAAAAACGCAGACTTTCATAAGAGATCAGTCTATTAGCCAAACAGTTCTGAAAACGGTTATGCTAACGGACTTTTTCGAAGAAAATAAACTATTTCAATAAAGTAAATATTCGACAGAAGCGTGTCAATTACAGGTAAGAAACGTATCCAGAACAGTTTTATATCATTTATGTGATCTTAGGGACTAAACTCACCCGAAAGCAGAGAAAACAACAGCGAGAGACGGAGATTTTGCTGCTTGTCCGTTACTGCGTTTCACCGTTACCATGGTAACTTCTCCAGCGTTTGAACGTTCAAAGCGCGCGCCCATTAAAACACGTCAAAGTCACGCAGTATTTACATAAATAAACATCTAACGTACCATTACCAGTTTATGACCTGATCCTTTTATTTTGCGGAGGACGAGATATGTTCAGATAAACTTTTCTGAGCTAAACAAGCTGAGCTGACCATCTGCCCTTCGCCTCTGAGATTACAAACTGCCTGTAGTAAACCGACCCAGACAGCAGGTGACTCCGTGCCGGATCCGTTTTCAAACCGGCAAATCCGCGTTACAGTCACCTCCGTTTCACTGCTCTAAAACGGATCCAGCCCGGTCCCGGTTTCCGTGGGCGGGAACAACAGTCGCAACGCAGATTCGGCCCGTATCCGCGGAAACGAGCGCGCGAATTTTTTTCTGGAGTTTAGAAGAGGAGGCAGACGCAGACGGTGCTCGGTCGGTATCCTACTTCAAAAACATCACCAAAGTAAGTCATACTGTTCTATTAATGAATTAATTTCTTATTAATTATATTGTGTACTCGTTGGCTTAAAGTTTAAACTTAAGGTTTGGAGTTTTTATTGCTTATTAGATCGGTATTGAATCGTAATGTTAGTTAACTCTTATGTTAGCAGAGGGCACGCTAACACGATCCAGAGGATTATAATTATATAAGTTAACTGACGAATTTTAACTGCTTTAATTTTCACTGTTAAAGTATTAACTGCGTGGTAATGCTAGTAATAAGCTAGTGTTAACGTAATCTAGCTAAGGCCTACCGTAGACCCGTACTTTACAACAAGGGTTTATAACATCATTTCTTAGTTTATAACATGAACTAACCATTAACATTACATAGTTATTTGTTAATCTTTGTTAACGTTAGCTAATAAAATACAGTTGTCCATTGTTCATGTTACTTCACAGTGCATTAACTAATGTTAACAAATACAACATTAGAATTTAATGTATTTGTAAATGTTGAAATTAACATTAACAATGGTTATAATTATAATACATCATTTATTATAATAAATGATGTAGAAGTGGTTCATTCTAGTTCATGTCAACTAATGCTAACTAATGATATAGTCTCTTCTCCTCACCAAGGCTGCATTTATTTAATCAAACATACAGTAAAAACAGTAATATTGTGAAATATTATTAACCTGCATTCTATAGTAAAATATAATTTATTCCTGTGATCAAAGCTGAATTTTCAGCATCATTACTCCAGTCTTCAGTGTCACATGATCCTTCAGAAATCATTCTAATATGCTGATTTGATGCTCAAGAAACATTTATGATTATTATCAGTATTCAAAACCGTTGTGTTGCTTTATATTTTTTGTGGAAACAATTATATCATTCAAACATTTGTGGTAAGATTAAAAAAGAGAAATTAATACTTCATCAAGGATACTTTAAATCGATCAAAAGTGACAGTCAACCCTAAATGACGACATTTATAACAAAAAAAAATTCTATTTAGTAAATTTTGTAATTAAACTTAATTCAATTAATTAACATTTTCTAATCATCAAAGAATCCTGAAAAAAGTATCACCATTTCCACAAAAATGTTAAGCAGCACAACCATTTTCAACATTGATAATAATTAGAATTTTTGCATGAGCACCAAATCAGCATATTAAATGATTCTGCTAAATTTAAATTATTATTTAAATTCTTTATATACCTGTTTATCCTTTAACTGATCTACATTACAGATGAGATTTCAATCAGGATTCAGGAGCTTATTAGTCTGGAGGTTGGAGATGTTTACTGCACATATTTTTTTTTTTCTCAACAGGAGCTGTAAGGAATAATCAGTCCTCTACCAGTGCAGCGGATTCTTGCCTTTGACTGTGGCGATGGCCAGAAGGAACGTGCCAAAGCCAAAGAGGCCTTAACTGAGGTAAATTTCAGATAGAAGCAGCCTAGTGGCGGGTTGTGTTTCATCACTATACCATTACAATAAGCAATAGTAGCTGACTTCATAAAGAAAAAAGGGACAGTTGAGTTTATATTGTCACATGTTAGTGTATGCCAAGCCCAGTTGCAGCACATTTATTTATATAATACTGAACAGTATTATCTCTACATTTAGAGATTATTTTCTTTGGACTGGGCTTGTCTTATTTTTTTAGAAAACATTATACGAAAAGCATTATATTATTATTTTGAAGACACTTCATATTTAGTTCAAATTGTACATGAGAAAAGCATAAGGAGAAATTTACAGATTTTTTACTTGGATACAACAGTGAAAAATGTGTATAGGAGAACAGACTTTTATCACAATTATACATACATGAGTGAATTTTTTTTATTCTGGTAATTTTAAAGGATTAGTTCACTTTAAAATCAAATTTTCCTGATAATTTACTCACCCCCATGTCATCCAAGATGTTCATGTCTTTCTTTCTTCAGTCGAAAAGAAATTAAGGTTTTTGATGAAAACATTCCAGGATTATTCTCCTTATAGTGGACTTCAGTGGTTCCAGACAGACTGTATGTCCTACGCCTTCCCTATTCAACTTACAGAAAAAAACGGAATTGGCGCCGCGTTCGTTCCGTAAGTAGAATAGGGAAGGTGTAGGACATACAGCGTAAGCTTTTTAAAGAATAAGGAAAGCGGAAGCACGTACAAGATGATCATTTGTGTTTATAAAGCATATACAGTTGTATGAATTTTTTTTTTTTTTTTTTCGAAAATGACAATTGTTTCGCTAGATAAGACTCTTATTCCTCGTCTGGTATCGTTTAAAGCTCTTTGAAGCTGCACTGAAACTGTAATTATGACCTTCAACCGTTTGGAGGCCATTGAAGTCCACTATAAGGAGAAAAATACTGGAATGTTTTCATCAAAAACCTTAATTTCTTTTCGACTGAAGATAGAAGGACATGAACATCTTGGATGATGTGGGGGGTGAGTAAATTATCAGTAAAATTTCACTTGAAAGTGAACTAATCCTTTAATTTGCAGCAGTTGTTTAAAGTTGGTGTTCATTTGTGTGACGTAAATAAGTGTCAACAAAATTTCAGCCAAAGCAGAGTGATCAGACCAATAGCACTAGATTGCTTTGGTGTGCTTTAACATAGATTGAGAAGGGGAAATTGAAAGACAAAGTACACAGCCTGTCTGATGTGTCAAAGGCTATGTTCACACTGTCAGTCTAAATACAATTATTGGTGTATCCGATTGGAATCTGATCATGGCATGAGAAAGTGACATAAATCACGCAAAATCTGATCAGATCGGTCAAACTGAAATTGATTTCCAGAAATGACATGTGAATATGATTTCAAACCACATGTGAATGTAGCTCAAAGCAGATTAGTAAAAATTACATGTAATTTCGTGTAATTTTGTTTTGTGGTTCACACTTTATGATCACATTCCAATCGGATATGCACAAAAATCGGATTTGGACTGACAGTCTGAATGAGGCTAACATCTCCACCAACATCAGGGATGACTACACACAGCAATAGTAGAGGCTCATATAGACAAGCCTCACAACCGTCAGATTCTTGATTTACTGGGACAATTACAAGAATAACAGCTTTCTTCTTCTTTTTTTTTTTCTGCAGATGCCTCATGGGAATTAAACGGCACATATGAAGTGGTTTGTAATACCATGGTTTTCCGACCTGTCCCGATTGGTTCTTGATGTGTTTATGGTTCATTATATGAAATTATTTTTTGTATGTTTATTTTTTCCCCATTTCTTCTATTTTTTTTTTTTCTTCTTTACTTATACATTAAGAAAGGTCGTGAGATTGTTTAACTGTTTGTGTATCAATGTTTTAAAGTATAGTTCACCGGAAAATGAGAATTTGCTGTTAATTTACTCACCCTCAAGCCATCCATGATGTAGGTGACATTTTTTTTCTTCAGTTGAACAGTAAAAATTTTTAGCGTGGTCCTTGGTGATTCGTATAATTCAAGTCAATGGCTACCGTCACTTTGAGAGTCATTAAAACATATTACAGGCAAAACAAAGTTAATACCAGTGACTGATGCTGACGTTACATTGAGGTCTTATAAAGCGAAACAGACCAATCTTTTTGCTTCATAAGACCTCAATGAATCATCCGGAGCCACAGGTATTCATTTTGTTTTGCCTGTATGTTTTTTTTTTGACTCTCAAACTGTAGCCATTGACTTTTATCTTATACTTTTATATTATACAAATCACCAAGGACCACATTTTCAGCTAAAAATCTTCTTTACTTCTTTACAAGTCTAATACTTTAATATATCTCCGATTGTATTCATCAGAAAGTCATATACACCTAGAATGGCTTGAGGGTGAGTAAAGCTTGGGGTAATTTTCATTGAAAGTGAACTAATCCTTTAAAGGGATAGTTCACCCAAAAATGAAAATTAATTACTCATCTCATTTTGTTTCAAACTCGTAAGACTTTCTTTCATCTTTGGAACTCAAATGAAGATCTTTTTGATGAAATCTGAAAGATTTCTGTCTCTGTGCTGACAGCTACACAACTACCACTTCTACACTTCCATGAATTTCAACTACAAAGTTCATAAAGAGATCACCAAACTAATCCATATAAATTGAGTTTGAATTGTCTCAAATTTGGATTAAACGATCACTTTATATGATGAACAAACCTCTTGCTGATGATCAAGCGTGTTGTGTAACACGAGAATGAACTTTATTGGTTCTCGCACATCAGTGAACATGCTTGAGCTTCCCTTTACCACAACTGATGTGTCAGTTTATAAATGCTTATATATGAATAAAATCCTAAATTCAATCCATTCATCAAATCAAGCGCTTGTGTCTCTTCAGAAAATTTTGGACTAAAGCGCTCGATTTATATGGATTAGTTTTACAATCTCTTTATGAACTTTTTGAGCATTAGAGTGGTAGTTGCATAGCTGTCAACAGAGGAACAGAAAGCTCTCATATTTCATCAGAAAGATCTTAATTTGTGTCCTGAAGATGAATGAAAGTCTTACGGTTGCAGAACAAAATGAGAGTGTAAATAATGACAGAATGTTTTATTTTGGAGTATATAAACTTTTAGTACTTGTGCAAAAATTATCAAAATAAAAAGAAAAGATCCACTGTTTTGCATTTTGTGTATTTGTTTTAATATGCCTATTAAATAGAAGATGGATCAAAAGATAAAGCCCTTGATTATGTCAAATTTACTCTGTTCAATTGTATTTTGAATGTATGTTTACTGTAAAGTAGTTGCTGCTGAGGTAGTGCTAACAATAGATTATAAAGTGGTATTTTAGTGTAAAAGTTTTCAGTACATTAATTGTCTATAAATCTAAATCAGTACTTTAAACTTTGTATTGCCTAAGTATTTAATGTTAAAACTTAACAGAAAAAATATCAGACAATAAGATATTTAATATTTATGAGAACATTCTTGAAATTCTAGATATGTATACTATTTAGAGAGGGGGGAGGGGGTACTGTATACAAAATGAGCTGGCCCTGATCCGGCATGGTTCTGGGCCAGATCCAGAACAGAGCTGGACCAGATCTGGCCCACATCTGGGCCAAATCGGCATACAGGAATCCACATCTGGTCCGGAGCTGGCCCAGTGCTGGTCCAGATGAGGAAAAACGGATCCGTGCCGGTATTGGCCCGTTGTGCCAAAAGACACCGGCCCAGGTCCGTTTCACGGATCTGGCCCAGATCTTAAGAAGTGTCTGGGCCAGATCTGGGCCAGATGATTTTTGCTATCTGGGGAGTGCCTTAGTAACTTTAAAGTGTCAAAGAATTAACAAAAGATTTTTCTAATTTACTTAAAAGGAAAACTTACCTGAAAACCACAGATGTCGCCGGAGTCGCCATTTCACTCGTCGGTTGCAGAGATGAATGGTCACCCGCAAACAGAAAAGCGCGGCATATCGGCCTGCAGTCGTGATCCGACCCAAAGCCGACGAGCTGGAGATAGAGCTCTGACTGAAGACACGCGCCTATGCCTGGCCGATCCTTATTAGATGTTACAGATATGAGGCCGACGTTCCGCTCTGGGGCCGACGTCGGCCACATGTATGTGTGCTATCTGGGTTACATATAGAGTGACTGTATATGTGTTCTTTTATCAATTTTCAAGGCTTGTTTCTCTGTTCCATGGCTCAAGCTAAACAGGCAAATAAGAGAATAACTACCATTATTTATTTTCATTATTCTAATGTCTAATTAAAACATCTACAAATTTATAAAACTGATCAGAGATCAGGTAAAACCCATAGACACTTTTTCAACAGTTCTCAGTGAATCTGCATGATTCAAGGGTTAACTTTATCATCGCCCTCTACCGGTGAACCACTGAAATTTCAAACTGTTTTGAAATGTTTCGAAACAGTGATGACGTAATGAAGCCTCGTTTACTAAAATCGCGTGACTTTGGCAGTTTGATACACGCTCCGAATCACTGATTCGAAACAAATGATTCATGAAGCTTCGGAGCTTCATGAAGCACGTGTTTCGAAATCGGCCATCACTACTTTTCCGCTGAATTAAAAGACTTTCCTGCCATCGAGGAGACTGATATAGAGGATGTGAAGCTGCCGTCACGCCGTGTTCAGTTCTAGTCTGGGTTTGTTTATGTTGCGCTGCCTTTCTACTAGTGAAGTTAGAGCAGTATTTTGATTTTCTGTCGTGATTGTGAAAAATGTCGCCATTGTAGGTCATTTATGCTGAATCGGGAATTGTAATAGGAACTCACGATATCGTTCGTGGAAAAAAGGACGGTAATACATTTTCGCCTTGGTTGAGAAGGTGAGGGAAGACGACTAGCAAATGTAATAATGTCACAAAATAAACCCACTGCCTTTCACTCAAAATAATCACATACTTTGCTTAGTTTTGTATTTGGTTTTTGTGTAATAATTAACATTATGTTTTAGAGTATGATCAATGTGAATTATTATAACTTGCACACAGCCACTTCAAAACTGTTCACGAGCTTCTATGGGTTTGATTTTGGTTGTCATTGGTTGAAATAAATACAAAAATACAGCGTGTCTGTGTCCTGAATGTGACCCTCCGATTCTCCTCCGTGGTCATATGGGAAATTAAGTGAATATTTACAAAAACATTTAAACTAGTTACATTACACGCTTCCAACAAATAAATGGATCGACTTCTGTCAGCTTGTTGAACACATTTATTTTATTTGGACATTTTATACAATACGATGGCTGAAGCAGCAGCACGTGACACTGTTCTCATGGTAACCAGATCAACATCGTGAACAGAATACTACAACTAAGTGAAAATACCAAATTATAATTAAATAGGATAAAATATCTTCTCCTCCCTGCAAACGATAGCATGAAGAATGTGAATATTTAACCAAGTCAAAAAGGTAATAGCAAGTATCCATATTCATTTACGTTAAGTATCAGCAGACACAAAACTTTATAAAAGGCGACAACTTTTAAAATTAAAAAACGAAATAAGTTATAAAAACCGGTATAAGTTATGTAAACGATATAAACACCTTCTGAGTTCTCGATTTTATCGATTTGAGCAACCATAAACGATGCAAAACATGCGAATTTTGAGTTTTTGATAGGATTCCTATATAGAAACATCACTCCCTGCCCTCCAGACTCATTCGCGCTGCTGCTGTGACGTCATGTGCAAACAACCTATTAGAAAAAACACCTGACTCAAAACTTGACGAATTTCTGGACCTTTATAATGAAACTGCCTACGCGAACAAAATGACAGAATGACATAAATGTTATAATAGATAAATAAAATATGCAGGGTTTTTTTAACATTAATTCCCAATCATTTAGATTCACAATTATTTGTGCAGTCATTACATTTTTATTTCAATGTTGTAATTCGCAATTTGTTACGTGACAGCATTAATTAAGGTTTTAATTAAAAATTAATTAAAGTCAAGATCACCTGCACTGCATCAAGCCACTCCCATAATAGCTGTCACCAAAATTAATGCACAGCTCAGAATAACTGTAGCTACAAGCATGTGTGAGAAACTCCAATACAATTGTAAAGTAATTATTCCATCACTAATTAATCTTTCGGGCAATTCCACACAAAGGTTATCTTTAAAAGTTTTTACCAAAAGAACAAAACCCTTTTTAAATTGTCCATTTAGGTCCATACATAGTAGTATAGTGTGTTTTTCTATAAAAGTGAATCAATTGTTGTTTGTCGATTTTTTTTCTCGCTTGTAAATAAGTTGTAAATATGCCAATTTTGTAATTCTGATATTTTCCTCTTGATGTTTAGATAAGGAGTTAAGGAATTTTTAATTTAAGGATTTTTTTTACTTGTAACCCGAATTTCGTGGGTTCGAGTCACAGTGAAGAAATGTTTGTCTGGCCTCATTGTTAATAGGTATTAATACGTATAACTTTCAAAGACACAAAACGTACATTTTTGCATGTTTAGAAAGGTGCTGAAATATACAATATGGACGTATTGGCAGCATTTAAATGTAGCATTATTACGTTTTTAAATTAAAATATTTACGAATCATTCATGTCATAAAGATATATGTATAATTTCCCTTTTATCATTTTGTAGATAAATTTAAGATTCCTAAACCCCACTCCACACCTAAACATACCCATTTCATACAGAATATTAAAAGAATAAAACATAATAGATAGAAATGTGTAGAAAAATTAAAATTTTAGTAATAATAGCATAATAATGATATTTTGAGCCACTAATCCTACACCTATTCCTAAACCTACCCATGATCATTTCATAAAACTACGTACTGTTATAAATAAAAAAAATAACAGACAAACAAGCATCATCACAATCATTTATTTATTGCGAAAATTTCAAAAGTTGTACCAAAAGTACTTCAAATGATGATGAGTTGCAGTCGCAGTCCTCTCTGGCAGTAATGATTTTTTTATGGGGTACAGAACAGAAATGCAGAGCACAAATTCCTTTCACTTTTACTTTTTTAAATATTTCCTGCATTACTATTTAAATTTTTGTTTGTTGTTTTGCCTGTGTTCTTCCCTTGAAGTTATAGTTTCTCTGTTATTTCCTCTTTTGTTAAAGGTACTTTTGTTTTGCATTTATCTGGTTGTTCTGTTGATTCTTGGTGGAATATATCGATACAGTACATCCTTTTCTTCATTGATTGTTAATTTTTCATTTATAATTTTTATTTTGTCACGTGTTTCCAATCCGTGAAGGAGAGTAATGCAACATGTACCATGCTTTTTTATTGCATTGCTATTGAATTAATTAAACTGTAATAATTCATTGTTAAAATTACTAAATTTAAGGAAGATTATTCCGTTCATGTCATGTTAAGTTTTGTACAGAGAGTTTCAGAAATTACTTGTTACTTATTTATGGAAAAAACAGTACCAAAGTGAGTAAAACATTTATAAACCAAATATTCTGTAGTGTGAAAGGAAACCTTTACAACCCTAATAAATGCACAAGCAGGTTTTGAATGAACAGTTAGCATTATTACAAGTGATCAGTTTGAAGTTCTTTCATTTAAGTACTTAGGAAAACAGTACCAGAATGATTAAAAAACTTTAACTTACTTTCAGCATCAGTTGAGAAAACAACGGTAAGGGCAAGAATGATTATGTACAGCTCCATCTTGATAGAGAGTCAAACAAATATAAAAAGTCTGACAAATATTTAACTGAGGTGAAAAAAAGAATGTTACTCCCTCTTTTAGGGCTTTTTGCATCATCCACTCAGAGTTTGACTCACTCTGTGACATTGCTGTATCTAGGAAGAATGAAAGTGTTTCCTCTTTCAGTCCAGTCAAGATATACTTATCTAATGTACTCTGACATACCGGGTTTATCATTTTACAGTAAATTTTATTGTAAAATGCAAATGCAATGTTGTTGTTTTTGTTATAAGAGCTGCTGTCTGGTTTAAAATGTTTAAATGTTTATTAAAGAGTTTACATCAAGGTCATGTGAAAACATGACTTATGCAATGGACAAGCCCGAAAAAAAACTTGCCAAAACCTTCCTTAAAGGAAATGCTGGGCATGCTGTGAGCAGGTCAGTTCTTTATCCTGTCTTCTTAAAAGCATTAAGCATGAGTTCAAAGTTCACTAACCAAGTTTTAATTTCTATTTTAAATCACATTTATAGTTTCAGTTTTATTTTTTATTTTATTTTTTTTTTGTAACTTTTTCTCACTTTTTTTTTCTCAAGTGTTTGTAATGAATAATTCAGCCAGCAGCATCTAAAGAGTAAAGGTTTTGCTGATTAGCATGATCCAGTTAGCACCTTCTGGTAGATGCTGTAAAAAACACCATTATGGATGCAAAGAGATCCATTTAGAATTGGCCATGAATTTTGAATAAATATTTTCTTGCAAGCAACACATTATTTTATTGTTATAGTAAATGTTTTGAAGTTACCAACTGTTTTAATTAGGGGCCAAGCACCGAAGGTGCATAGGCACCTATTGTATCTGTTGGCGTTCCGTACTTTTATTCTTCTTCTTCTTCTTCCGCTCTTGAAGTCTATGGCAGCCCATAGAACCACTTGCGGGAAAGTTGTGAAATTTGGCACACAGTTAGAGGACAGTCGGAACTATGCCCATAGCAAATTTGGAGTCTCTAACTCAATCCCTCTAGCGCTACCAGCTGTCCAAAGTTGCACTTATGTTTATGCTAGTAACCTTTGAACCATAAGGGCAAACAGGAGAAACAAATTTTTTTTTTCCTCTGATTCCTTTGGTCAAGCCGATTCGAATGCACCATATGACGTCATTTTCCGTCATGAAAATTTTTCCGCCATTTTGAATTTTCTGAAAAACGTACTTTTTCGAACTCCTCCTAGGCTGTTACTCCGATTTTCATGAAAATTGAACCAGATCATCTTCAGACCATGCCGACAAAAAGTTATGGAATTCAAGTCGATTCCTCAAACCGTTTTCGTAAAACATGCGAACGAATTGAATGTATTGCTTACGAAAATAGAAATGAGGCTGTATCTCCGCAATGCTTTATCGTATTCTGACCAAACTTGGTACATGTCATCGCAAGCATGACCTGAGGCATCATGCAGTGTTTTGGCGCAGCGCCACCTACTGGTACGGAAATTTGAAAAATGAATACTTTTGCTTATAACTTCTGATGGGTTTGTCCAAAAATCATAAATTTGGTCTCGTTGGATTCGGGGCATCATGCTGAGTCGAATGCTAAGCAATAGACCTTTTACGCACTTCCGCATTTTTCGAACGGAAATACGTCAATGAAGTGTAGTAGAATTTCCTGTTATCATAGCGGCAGATACGAAAAATGGCAGAGTCGAAGAGTCGCAGTTTCTGTTGTGTTCCAGGCTGTTCGTCTTCCAACCAAAAACAGCCCTACCTTTCATTTCATTCTTTTCCTGTGGATCCAAACCTGAAACTCAAATGGATACAGGCGATCCGAAGAGAAGAAGGGCATAGTTTTAATGTAAAAACAGGTAGCACCTATGTCTGCAGCCGGCACTTCGCTCTGGATGATTACAGTGGTGGCTGTGTCGTTCGTCGCCTGAAGAGTGGTGTTGTCCCGAGCCTATTCCCTTGGAACAACTTTACTGCTCCTTTGAGAAGGGAGTCAGTATATGACAGAACCTTCAAACGTCAGTCTGTACAGCTATGCTGTGAAGATAGCGACATGGTGGCTAAGGCAGTAAGGATGGATCACGACTACGTGACACACCCACCTGCAGGTAAGATTGTTCATAATGTGTTTAGTTAACGCTAGTCACCTAACGCTATGTGTACCGTTATTGGATAAATGCACTTCTACCTGAACAAATTAATGTTTATAATATAAGCTGTTCACGAAATTCAACTAACGTTAGCCTACATCTGTAACATAGTCTCATGCTGTCTAGCTGTAAGGGGCCAGAGATGGGCAGTAGGGGAGAGCGGGGCACAACCTAACGCTTTTTGACTTTCTCCATTTTTGTAAACCTACTTTGGGTTTAGAGTATTTATTTTTTCCCCAAATTAATTTTATAGCACGACCATATAACAGTTTAAAATGTAATCTGATCTAATAAAAAAAATATACAAGAAATCTTAAAATATTTTCTCAATAAAATACAATTATTAAAGGTAGGGTAGGTAAGAACTGTATGAAATTTTTTTTTTTTAAATGTGTTTAAACTTTATTTATATATCAATACATAATTAAAATGTAAGTACTCTGAAAAAGAAAGTATAAAAATCGAGTGTCTGTAGACCTCTCACGACTGTTTTAAAGACAGCTCATTATTTCTATTCACTCCACCCCCTCCCTTCTGGGCTCCTTCCAAAGCCACGCCCCCAAAACACATGAACGCGCGACTCCGACCACTGAGCTGGAAGACGCATTATTTACCTGAGACGAGCGGAGAGGAAGGAGCACAGTGCATGACATCATGTCAGAATCACATGTAATAAAAATAACTTTATAATTATGAAGATAAACAAACAAGATGTATTTTAGTACTCACTAATCAAGCTAGCATATTGATATTGGTAAAGTTTAAAATATATATTTTTTTGAATCGCTAACGAGCTAGTTATGTAGAAGGCAAAGCTAAAAACAGGTTGCATGATACACGTTTTTCCATTACCATCATTTACACTGTGATGAAGATGAATTTCGTGTAAGATTCATAACATATACGTTGTTCTGCATGTAAGAGTTTCCATGATGAAAGCATTGTTGACTCTGATGAGGACTACACTCAAATATCAACTCACAACTGCATTGCAGACACAAAATAATAACACACACATACAACAAAGTGTGTACAACACACACAGATACAAGATAAAGACATCAGTAAACATAGGTAGAGAATATAAAAACAAAACAAAGGCGAAAAAAACGTGCAGGTAAACTTACAAGTGAACATGGTAAAAGAGTTAGACAGAGGGTAAATATAGTTCTAAGAAAAGTTCCTAGATGCGGAGTAACGTTAGGCCTACTATCTGTTAAACATGTGTTTAGTTATCTAAAGCAAAATTATGCACAATTCAACACTATAGCCATCATCTTGAGCTAGGCTATAGATTATTTATCGTCTCTACTACGGCTCGCTAAGTAATGTTATGTTAGCTATATTACGCAGCTACGTGTGCTAATGACACATGCTTCATGAAAAAATAAACAAAAAAATATGTACGATTAAAATACAAAAAGAAAGATTTACCTGTCCAGCAGAAATAAGGCCATCAACGAGTCACTTTTCAGCCCCTTGAGTTCCCTCAGTTCTCGCCATCGCTGGAAAGCCACGCCGATATTAACTCTTGTTTTATTTCTTTGTTTATCCAAAATGTTTTTGTTCCTTGCCTTTTCTTGTATTGTTACCGTCTTCCTTTTTGTAAGCAACCTCTTGTCATTATTTATGCTATTCACACCTACTTGTGACACTGAAGTAATCCTTTTGCAATATCAGTTACAAAACCTCTACTTCAGTTTTTCTCATTAATGCAACACTTACTTTCACTACTAATGTATCAAGCTGACCAGATGTGTCTTTCAACAGTGTTCTTCAACTGGCACAGCGTGAAGATGAGGTGTTCTATGACGTGGTTGCCATTGTGGATCCTCTCACCAGGGATGCACAGAAGCTGGCTCCTTTATTGGCTGTGCGTACAACTTTGGTCACATCTAATAGCTTATCGTTCCTCAAGCATGTGTGTGCTGTGATTCAGCTGAGAGACGTGTGCTTTCAATTTTTAATATAGTCATAGTATGTCCTGCGTCTACAACAACAACTACTGGACAACAAGTGTTACTAGATAATAACTGTTTCATATGAAAAAAGTAGTGGCACATGATGTTTCAGAAATCTGATTCTTCCATTGAGACTTTTAAATTATAGGGCTGTGACGGTGGCAAATTTTTACTACCGCGGTGGTAAATCACCAACAACAATAATTACCCCCGTCATTTGAATTTATATATTTTGATAAGTCATTTAATAGCTGGAAAGCCACGCCGATATTAACTCTTGTTTTATTTCTTTGTTTATCCAAAATGTTTTTGTTCCTTGCCTTTTCTTGTATTGTTACCGTCTTCCTTTTTTTGCCCGGTTTGCCTTCAGTAACTGCATAGGCCGGTACAGAGAATTCTGCTTGATGTTTCTCTGCCATTGTTTGGTACGTTATTCCTCTTGAATTCCCCAAATCAAACGTGCGCGCGCAAGTGGGCAGGTCATGTGTGGCAAAAGGGTGGTTGCCATGGTTGCGAGAGAGTGACAGCCGCCTAAGCCAATCCTATGTTTCGTCCCGAATGGAAATAATGAGCTGTGTTTAATACAGATTAAACGGTCTAGAGTCAATCGATTTTTATACTCTTTTTATCAGAGTACTTACATTTTAATTATGCATTGAAATATATAGAAAGTTTAAACAAATTTGGAAGAAAGTTGTTAAAAATTTTTTTACCTACACTGCCTTTAAGTGTTCATATAAAATAATATAATTTTTTTTTAAAAATAATGAAACAATTTATTGATGTGGCAGCTAGTAAATACACTAAGTTTCATCATACTAGCATGTGTGGAAGTATTTAAAACAAGTGTTACAACTGGCCCTGTGTTAGGTTGTGCCCCCCCCCCCCCTTCCCTATTTTAATTACATGTATTTAATTACTTTTGAGTATTTTGTCATTTGTATTTTCCTTAACAAAAATAAATGAAATGTAATTTGTAATTAAATACTTAAAATACTTTTTAAAACATGATTACTGTGTTGTGTTGAAAGGTAGCATAAATATGTTAAGACTGGTTTTTAATTTCTTTATCTTTACAGGTGCTCTGGATGAGGCTTTGGATTACATCCATGACTTAGAAGCCAAGTTGCAAAACACTGGTCTACCACCCCCTACTCTCTTCAGCCGATACTGTTCGTCGGACGACCAGATACGTTTCTACACCAAATTTCCATCCGAGAGTGTTTTTACTATTTTTTGGGAGTCGATTGCACCATCTGCACTTAGACTGGTGTACTGGACCAAAGCACAGAGGGCAGGTGAGGAAGGCTGCGAAGATCCCAGCCCACCACGCATCATGCCATTAATAGATGAGTTCTTGATGTACTCCATGCGGGTTGCTGTTGGCATGAAGGAGCAGCTCATTGCTGACATGTTCAATGTGAGCATTGCCAGGGTTAGCAGGGTTACCATCACCTGGGCCAATTATCTTTTTATGATGCTGAGCTCACTTCCCATCTGGATAAGCAGGGAAAAGGTTAAGTCCACTATGCCCCTTAAATTCCAGAGGTACTGTCCCAATGTCAGAGTGATACTGGACTGCACAGAAATTGCCCTGGAGACAGCCTCATCCCTGACCTTACAGTCAGAAACATTTTCAAGTTACAAAAACAGGACGACATTGAAAGGGCTAATTGGAGTTGCTCCCAATGGTTTGGTGACATTCATCTCACCCCTGTACACTGGGTGCATCTCAGATAAGGAGATCACCAGGATTAGTGGAGTCCTTCCCTTGCTGGAGCCAGGAGACGATGTCATGGCGGACAAAGGGTTCCTCATTCAAGACCTCCTTGCTGACGTTGAATCTAAGCTCATCATTCCACCTTTTAAGCGTTCAGCTCAATTCAGCAAGGAGGAAACGGAACAAACCCAAGCCATTGCCCGCCTCAGAATTATAGTAGAAAGAGTGATCGGTAGGATAAAGTCCTTTCACATCTGGGACTCTCCCGTGCCGCTCACACTGATTGGCAGTGTGAATCAGATCTGGTTGTGTTTTGGCAAATTATCAAGGACCTTTTTGTTTTGAAGAGTGAATTAATGTTTGGTATGTAAATAATGTATAATGTGTAAATAAATAGTATGTAAATAATTTAGTGTTCCCACATATTCTTAAAAATCAAATTAAATAATTGTTATATTCTTAATATTTTTCTGTTGAAATGTGACTTTGATTTCACTAAAAAATTCAATGAACAAATAAAACAATTTTGGTCAAAATTGTGCATCATTTAATTTTTTGGTATGCGTAACATCAACTGATTAATAACAACTCAAATAACATCAAACATTTACAATAAAAAATAACATTACAGATTATCAACAGTAAGACAGAAGGCTAAACTGATTGGTAAAGACAAGATTAGTGTAATTCAAGGTATGCATTCATGTATGTGCCATAATAATATATATCCAATTTCTCTTTCATTTCCGCTATGAATGAGTCATCACGCCAAATTCTTTCCACAGTTAAAGTTGATAGGGTATCGGTAACAAAGTCACACCATGTCAGTCCTGTGATTGCCAGTTGGCCCTGAACCTGCCAGTAGTACTTATGTGAACGCCTCAGACTGGCGTGGCCTTCCTGCACCTTGAGGTGAGCAACCTGAGATGGATCAGTTTTTGTGCTGCTCTTCACCTCAACCAGGCCAAAAGGAGGCGACTCTGAAGGGTCATACACCCGACCGTCTGGACTGGCCCCGAGATGTGGTGCGTCAGGGTGAATGACGAACCCGGCTGGTAACACATTAACTCGCAACAGTTCAGCATAGTTTGCCAGCACTTCAGGCTCCACTAGTAGACCACGCTTCATTGCAGCTGTTTGCTTTGTGGAGCCTCTGATCATCTGAATAGCTGCAGACTCCAGCTCTGCACGACACGCCCTACTACAACAAGCATCCCAAAAACGACTAGCAGTCAGCCTTGGTTGCCGTAGCTGTGTCCACGCAGGACATTTGGATTGCTGCTGAGTTTCTTTTGCTATCTCGCAGGACAGCTGCGGTGACACTTCAAGAGACTGGAGATGCATTAACTGATGCAAGGTCGGGACGAAATGCAACCTGGGAAAAGTGTGCTGCATCACAGGTAGGGATGGAAATTCTGGAGCCATGTGGTGTAGGAGGAGGTCACTGGACTTCTTGGGTGGACAGTGATAGGACATGGGGGATCCACGAGGGACAGACCCAAATTTAGATGGCGTCAGCTCCATCTCAGAAACCCCATCCAATACAACAGCCATGAGAGGTTGGGGCTGCACCTGGCTTAATTTGCTTCCAGATGCCATCATATATGGATCTGGCAGTGGTCCTAGACAAGAGAAACACAAGATTATTGGTCACACAAAAGAAAAGTTAAATTTTATTCATTATATCTGCGGTAACCATAATTTGGTTAGACATAACATTAAAAAAAAAAACTTAACTTGCTCTCACAAAGCAACAAAAAGTTAAATTAATCACCTGTATAGGCCTTGTACAGTGTGGACCTCAGACCGTCCTTGCCAACTGTTTTGGGCTTTTGCACCACCAGCTCACTAACCGGTTCATGATGGATTCCCTTAAAAGTAAAAGACAAAAAGCAATTACAGTCTGTAGTCACTACTGGGGGTGTTTTTATAATAATTTACAGTTGTTATAGATACACATCGGTTCTTAAATCATAATGACATGTTTATCACAAACCCACCTGTGTTCTTGGTCTGTGCCATCTTTGCAAGCCACTTGTGCAGGCCAGGGGGGGGTGGAACAGCCTGCAGACCCAGCTGTGAATAATGTGCGGTCTGGTACAGGATGGCAACTATGTGATTGCAGAATCCTTTACCAGCCGCACAACTGCAGGAGAAAGCTTTCAGGTTGGCACTTTCTGCATCCAGTGATATCTAGACACAATAGATTAAATAGGTTACAATTAAGTCATACTTATGTTGCTACATCAATGTTCATAATAACATGAAACTATAACTTTCAGTAGGGTGACCAGATTTGAGTTGGTAAAAAAAGAGGAGTGAAGTGAGTTTGTGAGATATTTCATCGAGAGTAATGGGTGTGCAGAACTGCGTACATAATGCAAATATGATTACATTTCATGTATGTTCAATGTTATTTTATTATATAGGTATCAAAAAAGCGGACATGTCCGGGAAAAAGAGGACGTCTGGTCACCCTACTTTCAGTAAAATAATAGTAAGTGAAGAAAGTGCCGCAACCGCAGCAAGAAGAGTGAACACGAAAGAACGGGTAACTTTTGCCAACCGGCATTCTGTCTATATTCAAACCTCCAGTTTGTGAGGCTCCTCGCTCTTTCTCATTGACCTGAAGCATCTACCTCTCACTACTACCTGTCCCTGGAGTATATTTGATACTATAACCGCATGCAACAAGAAAACATTACGTGATATCTCACAGAGAAATACACAACTTTACAAGACAATGTCAGTAACATTTCACATTTACCTAGTACAGCTTCACCAAATTACTGGTTGTTATGTTAATCTCATGCCTTCTCACTTAAACATACACACAACATATTCAGTGCGATGTGTTATACCTTATATTACAAATTCACAACACCTAAGATTTACAGTTAACGTAAACAAAGTTATAACCGGTGATACGGCTATGGCTAAAGCTTACCTTGGTAATTGTGGATAAACTCTTCGTGGAAGAATTTATATCCCTTGTCCAATTTGTTCCCTTTAGTAGACGAATGCATCTCCACACTCTTCACCACATCGGCGCTGGTGAACTTCGGAAGACAACTCAGGCTCGTCGAAAACACTCTGGCTGCCATTTCTCCGCCAACAAAGCTCACACCGGAACTGGGTTTACGCTTCGTTGACGTGTTTCCGGTTTTTGCGTAAATGGTCTATTTTCCCATATCGGACATTTTGGCCGTCAGCCATTTTGAATTTTGTGCTAAAATGCTGTATTTTATGAACGCATTAGCGTATCGTTACGAAACTCAGTATGTGTCTTTGGCACTATGCCCTGACAACACTCAAAAAGTTTTGGCACAGCTCAAAAGTTATAACAATATTTACAAAAATGCTAATAACTTTTGACTATATTAACCGATTGTAATGAAACTGGTCTCAGTAGATTCCTTGGGTCATGATGAGAACATAGGTATCAAATTTGACATAGTCAACTGAACTTCCTGTCCGCCATATTGTTTTTCTTTAAAAACATACTTTTTCGAACTCCTCCTAGACCGTTGCTCCGATTTTCACCAAAATTGAACCGCATCATCTTCAGACCATGCCGACAAAAAGTTATGGATTTCAAGTCGATTCGTCAAACCGTTTTCGTATACCAGAGCAAAGATTTTGAGGCATGATGCAAAAACGACTCTTGAAGCTGTATCTCTGCAATGCTTTGACATATTGACACCAAACTTTGCAAGTGTCATTGTCACCTCACTCTGACCATACCACATTAATTTGGTCACAGCGCCACCTATTGGTCGAAAGTGATGAACCAGTAAATCCTCTTTTTGTATAATTTTTCAGCTCTTTTGACTAAAATTATCTTAATAGGTCTTTTAATTGCTCACTATTGCAGTTGGTCTGATGCTCACGGCCATGTTGGCTGGCTTGTTGTTCCGTTTATGTGCTTGGCCCCGTAATTGCTGCTTGCAGCTATATTTCTTCTTCCGTTTCTTCTTCTTCCGCTCTTGAAGTCTATGGCAGCCCATAGAACCGCTTGCGGGAAAGTTGTGAAATTTGGCACACAGTTAGAGGACAGTCTGACCTTTGTCCATTTGGAGTCTCTAACTCAATCCCTCTAGCGCCACCAGCTGTCCAAAGTTTCACTTATGTTTATGCTAATAACTTTTGAACCGTAAGGGCTAGAAACAAAATTCTTTTCCTCTGATTGCTTGGCTCAAGATGAATCGAATGCACCCTATGACGTCATTTTCTGTCATGAAAATTTTTCCGCCATTTTGAATTTTCTGAAAAACCTACTTTTTCGAACTCCTCCTAGGCCGTTACTCCGATTTTCATGAAAATTGAACCAGATAATCTTCAGACCATGCCGACTAAAAGTTATGGAATTCAAGTTGATTCCCCAAACCGTTTTCATAAAACACACGAACGAATTGAACGTAGTGCTTGCAAAAATAGACATGAGGCTGCATCTCCGCAACGCTTTATCGTATTCAGACCAAACTTGGTACCTGTCATCACAAGCATGACCTGAGGCATCATGCAGTGTTTCGGCGCAGCGCCACCCACTGGTCTGTAAATATGAAAAATCGCTGTTTTTGCTTATAACTTCTGATGGGTTTGACCAAAAATCATAAATATGGTCTTGTCAGATTCGGGGTATCATGTCGAGTCGAATGATATCTAATTTTCCCATATTGGCCATTTTGTCCGTCAGCCATTTTGAATTTTGTGCTAAAATGCTGTATTTTACGAACGCATTAAAGTATCGTTACGAAACTCAGTATGGGTCTTTGGCACCATGCCCTGACAATATTCAAAAAGTTTCGGCGCAGCGCCGCCTTGAAACTGGTCTCAGTAGATTCCTTGGGTCATGTTGAGAACACAGATATCAAATTTGCGATAGTTGATTGAACTTCCTGTCCGCCATATTTTTTTTCTTTAAAAACCTACTTTTTCAAACTCCTCCCAGACCGTTGCTCCAATTTTCACCAAAATTGATATGTATCATCTTCAGACCATGCCGACAAAAAAGTTATGGATTTCAAGTCAATACATCAAACTATTTTCGTATACCGGAGCAATGAATTTGAGGCATGATGCAAAACACACTCTTGAAGCTGTATCTCTGCACTGCTTTATCGTATTCAGACCAAACTTGGTACATATCATCACAAGCATGACCTGAGGTGTCACGCAGTGTTTCAGCACAGCGCCACCTACTGGAGTGGAGATATGAAAAATGTCTATTTTTGCTTATAACTTCTGATGGGTTTGAACAAAAATCATAAATTAGGTCTTGTTAGATTCAGGGCATCATGTCCAGTCAAACGATATCCAATTTTCCCATATCGGCCATTTTGGCCGTCAGCCATTTTGAATTTTGTGCTAAAACGCTGTATTTTATGAACGCATTTGCGTATCATTACGAAAATCGGTATGTGTCATCAGGACAATGCCCTGAAGGAGCCTGAGAAGACACGGACCAACGCCACCTTGTGGTCAAAATTTATAACAAAATTTACGAAAATGCTAATAACGTTTGACTGTATTAAACAATTGTAATGAAACTGGTCTCAGTAGAATCCTTGGGTCATGCTGAGAACACAGATATCAAATTTACCATAGTCGGCTGAACTTCCTGTCCGCCTTAACTCCTCCTAGACCGTTGCTTCGATTTTCACCAAAATCGAACAGGATCATCTTCAGACAATGCTGACACAAAGTTATGGATTTCACGTCGATACGTCAAAGCGTTTTCGTATACCGGAGCAACAAATTTGAGGCATGATGCAACACCCAGTCTTGAAGCTGTATCTCTGCAATACTTTGACATATTGACACCAAACTTTGTTGTCATTGTTACCTCACTCTGACCATACCACATTTGGTCTGATGCTCCCAGCCATGTTGGCTGGCTTCTTGTGCCGTTTTTGTGCTTGGCCCCGTAATTGCTGCTTGCAGCTATATTTATTATTGTTGTTGTTGATGTTGTTGGAGGTCTCTTAAAGTGCCATGAAACAGCCACTTTTGGCAATAGTTGTACAGCTGCGATCAAAATGTTACTATGAGGTTTCACAAAAATTGCATTTTATTTATTGCGCTGGGGCCTATATAATGTTAGTGGTTTAGGAGGCTAGCCAGGTTTCTTTCAGTTTAGCTTGCGGCTTGCGCCAACCCTGGGTTTTAGGCACCAAAGTGGCTCACCTTTATAACATAGTTATATCTCAAACCAAAATCAGCTGTGAGCCAAGTGTGTTACAATACAGACGGCTCGGAGACAGAAGATCACAGTTTAGGTAGTTTATTGACACAAGTAGAGAATTCAAACACAGTTGAGTATTAAGTGCAATGAGTGAAGTTAGAGTGGAATAGAAGATGATACTGTCCTTTTGTGGTTGCAGGGTGAAGTTGATGTTGATGGCTGAAGCAATGAGACATTGGAGACTGGAGACACTCACACACATGCAGGTAACACATGAGGAGACGAGGGATCGCTGGATACAGGTAAGTAGACCGTGAGTCCTTGAGGTAAGGATACAGGAAGAGTCCTTGTTGCAAACGAGACCGGACAATGTGACTGAGTGTGTGAGTGTCTAATATACTGGTGCTGATGAGTGAGGTGATGAGGTGCAGGTGTGAGTGATCAGTACTCCGGAGATGGGGAGCGCTGTGATTGGTGGATGCTGGAGCCTGCCGTGTCTGTGACAAAGTGACATGTCTGAGGCAATAAAGCTCCCAATTTCTCTTGCTTCAAATTAAAGGTCAATATAGTAAAAGATTTTTAAATACAAAATTGTCTGGCTTTTAGCGATGATTCGAATTATTTGAGATGATTTATATATTATTTATATAATTATTACCCAAAACATCCCCTGAACGGCCACTGTGAACTTCCCCATGGACGTTTTTTGTGTAGCAGTAGGTTTTCAATAGCAGAGTCATATTCATCACCACCGAATGCTGTGCCCTTCTCCACAAGAGATCTGCATGTTGTGAAATGAGGTTTTATGCAGAAAGCTGTGTTTTCCACAGTCTCTGTTTTGTGGAGAAGGCTTTCACACTTTCATTTGGTGCCATGATGAGCTGACCAGGACCCTGGTGGAGATTCAGGTTAAAGATGTTCCTGTGTTATGTCCATTAAGTAAGGTCCATGACCCATTTAGGATCATCAAATTCAGGAACATCCATTCTGCCATCTTCCATGAATCTCTTCACCTCTGCTCTTAACTCAAAAAATTTCTTCAGGACATTCCCCTGCTAAAGTAAAGTATATTGCCATACGTTGACTCAATTTCTTCTAAAAATGGTCAGAAACTGGAGGTGTTGTAAACTCCTTGACCTGATATAATTGATACATTTCAGGACAACAGACATGACATGTTTATATTTTTTAAGCATTTGCTGCACAGTGCCTGTTGGTGTATAATGCAGTGTGCACAACTGCTGAATATGCATTTTTCCTCTTCTAACTTTCTTTTCACCAGTGCTAAAAGTCATTTTTTTGCCTGCCATAGATGGGGTGCCATCAGTGGTAATGCCTACCAATCTGTTCCATGGCAAACCAGCACAGTTAATCAAAATATACAGTATCTCACAGAAGTGAGTACACCCCTCACATGTTTGTAAATATGTTATTATATCTTTTCATGTGACAACACTGAAGAAATAACATTTTGCTATAATCTAAAGTAGTGAGCAGCTTGTATAACAGTGTAAATTTGTTGTGCTCTCAAAATAATTCAACACACAGCCATTAATGTCTAAACCGCTGGCCACAAGTGAAAATGTCTAAATTGGGCCCAAAGTGTCAATATTTTGTGTGGCCACCATTATTTTCCAGCACTGCCTTAACCATCTTGGGCATGGAGTTCACCAGAGCTTCACAAGTTGCCACTGGAGTCCTCTTCCACTCCTCCATCACGGAGCTGGTGGATGTTAGAGACCTTGCGCTCCTCCACCTTCTGTTTGAGGATGCCTCACAGATGCTCAATAGGGTTTAAAAGCTTCTTTAGCAAGGCAGTGGTCGTCTTGGAGGTGCGTTATCATGAATACTGCCCTGCAGCCCAGTCTCCAAAGGGAGGGGATCATGCTCTGCTTCAGTATGTCACAGTACATGTTGGCATTCATGGTTCCCTCAATGAACTGTAGCTCCCCAGTGCCGGCAGCACTCATGCAGCCCCAGACCATGACACTCCCGCTACCATGCTTGACTGTAGGCAAGACACACTTGTCTTTGTACTCCTCACCTGGTTGCCACCACACACGCCTGACACAATCTGAACCAAATAAGTTTATCTTGGTCTCATCAGACCACAGGACATGGTTCCAGTAATCCATGTTCTTAGTCTGCTTGTATTCAGCAAACTGCAGGTTTGCAGGCTTGATGCAGTGTGCAGCTATCTGAGCACTGACAGGCTGACCCCCCTCTCCTTCAACCTCTGCAGCAATGCTGGCAGCACTCATATGTCTATATCCCAAACACAACCTCTGGATATGACGCTGAGCATGTGCACTCAACTTCTTTGGTCGACCATGGCGAGGCCTGTTCTGAATAGAACCTCTGTGCTGCAGCTCAGTATCAGGGTCTTGGCAATCTTCTTATAGCCTATGTCATCTTTATGTAGAGCAACAATTCTTTTTTTTTTTTCAGATCCTCAGAGAGTTCTCGAGGTGCCATGTTGAAGTTTTAGTGACCAGTATGAGAGAGTGAAAGCGATAACACCAAATTTAACACACCTGCTCCCCATTCACACCTGAGACCTTGTAATACTAACAAGTCACATGACATATGACACCGGGGAGAGAAAATGGCTAATTGGGCCCAATTTGGACATTTTCACTTAGGGGTGTACTCACTTTTGTGGCCAGCGGTTTAGACATTAAATGGTTAGTTTACCCAAAAATAAAAATAATGTCATTTATTACTCACCCTAATGTCATTCCACACCCGTAAGGCCTTCATTCATCTTGGGAACAAATTTGTGATAGTAGAGTATCTTAACTTGTGTTTTGAAGATGAATGAAGGCAATACACGTGTAGAAAAACATGAGGGTGAGTAATAAATGACATTATTTTCATTTTTGGGTGAACTAACCCTTTAATGGCTGTGTGTTGAGTTATTTTGAGGGGACAGCAAATTTACACTTATACAAGCTGTACACACACTACTTTACATTGCAGCAAAGTGTATTTTGCAAATTATTTTATTTATTTTTAAATATGAGTTAAAAATTAAATTAACAGTAATACTTTTACAGCAATTATAAATCTTGATTAAAGTTGGCATACGGAAAACTCCTATTTCCTATTGTGACATACATTAACTTGATTTTGTCCATTTGGGAATTGATTGGATCATTGGATCATTTTGATCTGCTTTTACTGTGATCTCATGTGAGTGGCAGGTTGTCCTGTCCTCACGCCGAAAAATACTGCAAGAGGGAGAAGTTATTTTGAATTTGAATTTTGAAAAATGTATTTAAAAAATAATAATAAAGTTGTGCAAGGATACATTATTTATAAAGAAAAATACTGCAACATTCCATAAAAAAATAAATGTCAAGTTATATTTTTATGGTGACTTTAATGTGTTTAGGACAAGAGGCTGTAATTTTTATTTATAACCACTAGGTGACAGTATTACCTCAACAGTAAATATCACAATAATTAAAAACAGAAGGGGTGTGATCTTGGGTATCTAAAATATAAACAACCACAAGATGGCAGTCTAAACCCTGTGATGTACTGCCATCCATTCAGGAGATTTCCCTGCCTTCGGTCCGAGATGCTGAGATATTCTCTGGAATCTGAGACCCTACAGAGGACAAGTGGTCTAGAGAATGGATAGATTGAAGACTGCAGTCAAGCAACTATTGAAGTAATTCTGTTTTTATAGATAGATGGCATTTGAATTAAAGGTTTGTTATCTGAAATATTTACATTATGTAACTAGAATCTCAGACTAAAATGTCCGGTTTTATGGCACAATTGTTCATCAAAACAATGAAATTATTGTTGTGATAACAGTATTATGAAATAAAACTATGGAGAATTTTTTGTTAGATTGGCAAATAATGCTGACTTGATGTTTCAGCATTCCTGCAAAAGAGCCTGTTTCATTATGTTACCAGTACATGTTAAACCAGTTTTGGAAAGTCCCCAGAGCTCCATGACTGTCATGAGCAGCCAAACCTAAACCAAATATTTTGGGTTTGTGATACTTCCTCATGCAGAAGTCACATGGTTATAATAAAGCTTACTAATCATGTGAAAGTTACTTTCATTATGATGAAAATATACCTTATTCCGTTATTGATAATATTTAGTCACAGTGTTTTAACATTAATAATCCACAAACACTTCCATTTTACAATGTTTGATGGTCTTCATGCTTTAAAAATACAAAAAAAGAAAAAAAAAAAAGAACAAGATGAAGAAATAAGGCTTTTTAATCAAGCTTATCATGGGAAATTTTTATTTAATTTATACTTTTCTAACTATTAACTTTAATGTTATATTTTTCTATATGTTTTACTTTGTCTGTGGTCCTGTGTATCTGGTTTGGCCCACTCATCAGTAAGTAAACACGCTGACATTTCCCACAATGCTGACAATAAACTCTCCCTATGGTTTAGTTTCAGAAGCTTGGTGTCATATATCATAAAATTTATTTATATAGCTTTATTTATATAGCCTTAAGGGGGAACTAACAAACTACTCTACAGTTTTCAGTTTCCGTTTCATTCATAGCATTGTTTGTGTGAAACATCAGCAACAAACCAGTTTGAAGAAGTTTCCTCTGCTACTGATCTCTCAGTGAGAGAACGGAATTTCTCTGTCATCAGTATCTAGGTAGATTTAAGTTGGTGAAGACTGGAAGATTTTTGACTAGACATTTTTCCTTCATGGAAAAAGATTAAAAAATAACAATGATATATGAATAGTGAAGATTTGTTCCACTTCAAATCCATTGCACAATCTATGAAACAATTTATGCCAGATTGTGAAATTATAACAAACATCAATAAGTCAAATGGATGAAATATACAAAATCAAAAGCGGAACAGGGGGTGTTTAAGGTCATTTAAGTGTAGCCTAAAAAGAACACTGACCTAAATATAAACTCTTTATAACAATCAGCATCATCACAAAGTTAGGAAAGAGCGGAAAGGTGTACTGTTTTATGATCTTGTCACAATATGGAGACTTTGCAAAGAGGCTGTTATTGAAGGGTGGGGGACTTACAATTATATGATAGAAAACTGACAGTCTGCAAACATTTGCATCACATTTACAGTATAAGAATTTATAGAAGGAAGGGGAAAACAGAGTGTTTAAGGGCTGCAGAGTGGAAAAATTGTCATGGAACACTAAATGTAAGTGGACCTGAAAATCTAAAACCAAAACTGCATTCAAGGTTCAAGATATTTCCCCAATCCATTAAACCACCATAACGTAACAGTTCTCAAAGTGCACCCAATCTACAGCTGGCTCTTTAATCCCTCACAGCAAAGTGTAGTGTCAGCTGTCTATCCTTATCCTTACCTTCTTGAAGTTAAACAAAAGCGACTACCACTGTGCACAATGTGGGAAAAGGAGCTATCTGAAGATCAAATTGATTTGGAGACTGTATGGAGTAATATTTTCGGTGCATCAAAAAACTCTGAACCACCAATTAATTCATTTTAAATTTTGCAACAGGTTATACTGTACACTAAAAGAAGCATTTCCTCATTAAATTATCTCCAAATCCCCAGTGAAGTTTTTGTCCTTATCAACAAGTGTGAACATTTGTGTGGCAATGTGAAAGGGTTTATGAGTTTTGGGAGAAGACTTCATCTACATTGTCTGATATATAGGACAAAAATCCCAATGCAACCAGCTGTTCTACTTCTTAATAACCTTTACTTCAAATTTTGGTTTAACAGAGAGACAAAGGAAGATCTGGCTAGCAGGTCTAAAATCTGCTGAAAAGATAATGTGCAAAGATGGCTTCCTCATATTTTATCTGTGCGACACTACTAGTTTCATGACATAGTAATGCTGGAACTTTCAACAGTCTGAATAAATAAGGGCAGATCATCAACTCATGAGGCATGGAAAGCCTCTGCAGATGAACTGACAGGCTTTAAGATGGAAGAGTTTAAATTGGATATAATTTGGACTTTATTTCCTTTACTTATGCATACTGCAATCTCTCTCTCTCTCTCTCTCTCTCTCTCTCTCTCTGTTATTATTTTCTATGGCATACTTTTATTTAACTTTTCCAGTTTTTTATTTTATTCATTTATGTATTTGTTTTCCTTTTAAAGATTTAATATATGATATAATGATGTGACAAAAAGTGTTTTGGAGAAGATGCAGATATTCTAGCCAATGAGAGAAGATTCTTTTTTGTTATGTCACTGGTGTCTAGGTAAATTGGAGTTGGTCATTCGTAAACAGGAAAATAGAATGGAGAACTTAACTGACCAGTGTTTAAATCTATTAAAGGAAACTACAAAATTAAAGCAGTTAAAGTAAGTTCATTAAAATGTAGTTATGGAGTCTACATTTGACTTCAACTCTCAGTGGCCATTTCTAACTTTAGAACCAAGATTGGCTTATGAAATTATATGGGAAACAATTCACCGCATTGCTACAGTGCTTGAATGTATGCCAGTTATTGCTGCAACAATGTGAAATAAACAAAAAATAAATGATCTTGGCCCTTTCTCATGACTAATTGTTTTGATGTGTGATAATATATTGTTTCCTATGTTTTGTAATAACATTATTTGCAATAGTGTGTGTGCTAATTTATTCCTAATGATAATTTATTTATTTTATATGTGACTGTATATGTGCACTTAATTTCTTGTATATGTGATAGTGATGTATAAATACAAACTCATTATTCTTTTGAGGATAAGCTTGTGGTGAAATCAGCTAGGTAACAGTTTGTTTGAAAATGTCCCCAGGGTCATAGAAACAGCTGAACCAAATTCAGCATGCGTTAGATATTCTAATATTGAAAAAGTAAAAAACATCATTAGAACTTTTGTAATATAGAGAAATGAACTCTTAAGTTGCTGATAACATGCTTTTTATCATATTCAAATAAAACATAACATTTATTAACCTTTATAACATAATGCTACAGACAATCAGTGCTATTGTCTGGGTGTGGCCTGGTGAGACCAAACCTGGAAGTTAAACCAGTATGTAAAATCCCCAAATCTACATGGCAGTCATAAACACAGACAAGCTTGCATAACATATTTACTGTAGATCTGTGATATTTCATTTTTCCTCAAACAATAGTGAACATCCTGATGTTGAAACCAAAGTTCCCTAATTGTTTGAAAGTAACTCTCATTTTGGTTTGACTTGTCTGCATTATATTTTGTAAACATTATGTTACTGAAGCACTAATATTATACTATTATAGCAAAATATAAGAAAGCCAAATGTCACCTGTTTCACATGTGTTTCAAATCTGTTAAACCTTTTTAAAACATATTCAACACATATTCAGCATTTTACACCATGTCCTCATGTAAAAAGTTACTAGCATTCAAAAACAAAACCATAATGTCATCTCAGCCTGAACACATTTACAGTTTTTCTTAATCGATTTGACACTTTATTTCTAAATGAATGTAGTTGCTCTCAAAAAATTAACACAGTAAACTAAACACACTCTTATGTTGGCAAAACAGTTTGATATTCACTGCATAACGAAGCACAGCATTTTATTCTAGCAATGCATGTATTAGAAAATAAATACCAACATCAAAACTACAAGCGTGTTCTCTGCAGTGAATGCTGGATCCATCCTTGACATTGTGCCTTAACTTCTCCATCGACCTCTTTGATTGCTTGAAGAAGACTTAATTAGTCATAAGGGTTGTGATCATACCTTCCATCTCAAAGAGGAGGAGAACTGGATTGGATTCCGAATTGGATTCAGGAAATGAGAATATGGTGTAACTAACACAATCCTGTAATGTGGGTAATGCTCAAATCAGTCTTGCGACAGTGCTGAATGGTGGAATTGGACCTTGTCCAAAACAACTTCAAAATTTCACCCCCTTTGGTCCTGAACACCCTGGGGAAAGGGGATATCACTGAGGGAAATGAAAAATTTAGGAGCCTTTCAGTGTTATATGGCCCCAAGATAGCATTGTGGGTTGTTGGAGGTGGAGGTAGCTTGTAAGATCATTAGCTTGGAGTCTACATGACTGTCTGACCAGAACTACAATAATGCTACATTCTATGTAGTAGATGAGATTCTCTTACCTGAATCAGACTAAAGACAATAGGTGATTAATGAATAAATGTGACTTCATATTTTTATTCAAAATGTTTTTTTGTTTGTTTTTTTTACATTTTTCGCAAATGGTTTGCTGAATAGTTTGGCCCATTGTCCCAAACCTCTAAATACAAAACTGCAAACACATAATGCAAACCCCACAAATCTTGAAAACACTGCAAATCTGTTTTATCATTTTCCAAATGTTTTTTTTTTTTTTTTTTTTGTTCCAAAATTTTCCAATTTTTTTTTCTTGCATGTCATGTGTGGGGCTCCGTAGGTTTTCTATACAAAAATAAACAACCCGTTCTCACTCCCGAGGCGTCAAAAACTGAAGCATGGTCAAGTGCCCCCAGCGTTGCTTGGGATACGCCAAAGGTGCCCCTCTGCGTTAGTCTGGGTAAACCCAGCCTGATCTGCCGGCGATTTGATTTCACTCGGCAACTCAGTCTGGAAACCCATGCATTCATTTCTGCTGCGCTGTTACATTTTTTGCGGGAACCAATTTACAGACTGGCTTATCCACTTTGCTCGCTATTGGCTGGTATAACACAATGACGATAGAGAAGCGACGGCAAGCAGCTTTCAAACTCTATGGCTGCGTCCGAAAACTGGAAAATGCTGCCTTCTGAGGACAGATTTCAAGGTAGTAAGGCATCAAGGTACGTCCGAATCCAATGTTAGCTTCACTTCGGTATCTCATGAGATACCTTCCTCAGATCGATTTTTGAAGGAATCATGGACGTATCCTTAGCTGCCTTTGATATCCCACAATCCTGTGCTTTCCATTCTGTGACAATTGAACTAGAAAAATAAAGATGGCATCCGAAAGTTGCGTTTGCTGCTCAGTTTGTGTATAAATGTACGATTTTGTCCAACATATTTCAATTTTGATATCGAGAAATTACTACTAATTAAGTATTTGTTTAGTTCTCGCCAAAGCTCGCACTATATTGCTGTAGATCATTAAACCGTTACGCTGCCTCAGAAGTCTGTCCGAAATCAGTTTCATGAGGTGCCTTCATGCACAAACGCTGCCGTACAAGTCATTCTCTTATAAGACAGCGAGGGAGCAAGACAGCTACCTAGGTTTTCGGATGCAGCCTATCTGATCTACCTGTCTCATGCACGACCGTCACTCCAAGTACAGGACTCTGTGAGTACAGGACTCTTTTACTTAAATGCCCCTTGATGGTAGACAATATTTTTATTATTTGCTCTATATGTTTCGTCTCCCTGCTTCTTAAATCTTGCGCCGCCTGAGCTGACTGGAATTCTTTTTGGTTGTCATGACAATGACGTAGTTTAGGGCGGTTCATTTACACTGAACCAGAACAGTATCAGAGTCGCCTTTTAACCTCTCGACGATGCTGAATGACTTCTTTAGTTAGCACACAAATTGCTCAAGTGGGTGTAAATACCGATCACGTTCATGTTTTTTTGCACAACGTGCAAAAATCGATCGATGCCATTGCTGCTTCTGCAAACCGCGGATCAATGCTACAAACCAATACAAACTAAACCTGCGTCTCAATCAGCTCCCTAGTTCCCTAGGTCGTGAATCAGTATATCATGAAAGTGAATGTGGCTGATTCCCTGATCAGTGCCCTGACTACTGAACTAGGGACTAGGGAGCTGATTGAGACACACGGTAAACCTGTCTGGAGTTTTCGCATCGCTCTGCAAAATACGTCACCCGGATTGTTGATCTGATTGGTTGAAGGACTATCCAATTGCGTGAATAATGCTCGTTGATCACACCTCTTGTGGAGTAGGAAATGCACAGCAAACTCCCCAGACCAATGTTCAATTTTAAATTGAGCTTGGTCTGGTGATAGTCACTCTATAGATGAACTGGGAACTCCTTGGCTTTCAATAGGAAACCTTTAGCGTCAAACGCAAATTTGAAATCACGCTGAAGAAGTCTCATTCAGAACACATCGCGATATTTGGCATCAGTTCACGTGTGCCAGATGTTGGTATGTAAATACACTGTTCTAATGTTTGCTTTTCATTGCTTTCTAAATTAAAGGTGCCATCGAATTGAAAATTGAATTTACTTCGGCATAGTTGAATAACAAGAGTTCAGTACATGGAAATGACATGCAGTGAGTCTCAAACTCCATTGTTTCCTCCTTCTTATATAAATCTCAACATAACACCGACTGTTACGTAACAGTCGGGATCATTAATATGTACGCCCCCAATATTTGGATATGCCAGCCCATGTTCAAGGCTTTACACAAGGGCAGCCAGTATTAACGTCTGGATCTGTGCACAGCCGAATCATCAGACTAGGTAAGCAAGCAAGGACAACAGCGAAAAATGGCAGATGGAGCAATAATAACTGACATGATCCATGATAACATGATATTTTTAGTTATATTTGTAAATTGTCTTTCTAAATGTTTCGTTAGCATGTTGCTAATGTACTGTTAAATGTGGTTAAAGTTACCATCGTTTCTTACTGTATTCACGGAGACAAGAGCCGTCGCTATTTTCATTTTTAAACACTTGCAGTCTGTATAATGCATAAACACAACTTCATTCTTTATAAATCTCTCCAACAGTGTAGCATTAGCCGTTAGCCACGGAGCATAGCCTCAAACTCATTCAGAATCAAATGTAAACATCCAAATAAACACTGTACTTACGCGATTAGACATGCTGCATGACGAACACTTTGTAAAGATCCATTTTGAGGGTTATATTAGCTGTGTGAACTTTGTTTATGCTGTTCAAGGCAAGCACAAGCTCCGTGGGCGGAGAGCACGAGAATTTAAAGGGGCCATGCAGCTTGAATCGGCGCATTTATAATGATGCCCCAAAATAGGCAGTTAAAAAAAAAATAAAAATAAAAATCTATGGGGTATTTTGAGCTGAAACTTCACAGACACATTCAGGGGACACCTTAGACTTATATTACATCTTGTAAAAAAAAAAACGGTTCACCTTTAAAGCACCTTACTAAACTAGAGTGATTAAAGGGGTGGTTCATTGCGATTTCACTTTTTTAACTTTAGTTAGTGTGTAATGTTGCTGCTTGAGCATAAACAGTATATGCAAAGTTACAGTGCTGAAACTTCAATGCAAAGGGAGATATTGTCTTTTAAAATTATGGCAGTTTAATGCCTACAAAAATGACCGGTTTGGACTACAACGAGCTTCTTCCCGGGTTGGTGACATCATAAACCCTGCAAAACGCGTCCCCGGGAACACGCAACAAAGTGGGCGAGGCCATGTGGTGCAGTATGTGGAAGCGGAAGAGTTGTGTACACCGGACGTGAGTCATAAGATAATAGAACCCATTATAATCTGTGAGATTTTCTACACTGGATGCGGTGCAGAAGACAGCTTCCAGAATCTACACGAGTTCAATGCTAGATTTGCACAAAGGCTTTTACTGAGAGATGGAGCAGTTCCCACTTTAAAAGCAGAAGCTGCTGTTTATCGCCCCAAACTGTAAGTATGTTTTATTGTTTGTACATGTCTTTTAAACGTATGGTTCTGTTGCTATTTTTTGGTTGCATTTTGCTTCGCTAGCCAGTTCCCTAAATTCTATTACATACTTCAACAAATGGCAACAAACTTCTATGTTCATAGACAAACAGTTGTTCATGCTATAAATTAAACGATACCTTTACAAAAATGCAACTACTCAGTCATGTATTCGTCTACAGTAAAGCTTTAATCAGGATAAAACTGTATACTGAAAGCTAATAAACAGCAGTGACAGCATATCTAAACACTTTAACACAAATACAAAATGAAATACCATTCATAAATGTCCTTTAAAAGCCGTGATTGCAGAGGTTCTGCTTGACCCTTGTTGGAAATCTCAGAAGCATAGACCAGGAGACTTTGGGATCTCTTGAAGCAGAAGTTACTCTTTATTGAGAAACACGCTGTGCGTCGCTGTGGTCATCCAAAGTCTAACTAAGGCAGTGACTTGGTAGTTCATATACATTCAAGGGGGAGGGATACATAGAGTAGAGGTGTGGACAATCTAAACAAAGGATGCAAATGCAGTACAGGAATCAGATCATTGTCTACATTTCCCAGCCATGATCTAATCAGCATAACTGTGTCATTCAAATGCATAGGTGCTAATCCAATCAGTCTGGCAGTATCACCTATACCTTTACATTATCATAGAGACAAAAGCACAGCTGTATCTTGAGCTGGTCATGCCACATGGTCAGGAAATGCATGAGACAAAAGGTTAGTGTCTCAGACACCTGGTCTGCCTGCCTTGACACAATATACATAAAGTTTTCAGTTCATATACTATTACATTGGAACCTAGATATAACATAGAACAAATATGTAATCCCACAGTTCCCCCTTTGAGAGTTCTAATAACTCTCACAAAATACAAATTTAGACACTTAAAGGTTTCATTCTTGTAACCTTTGATCGTTACAGGCACATAGCACTCTGTGTTGATTGTCTTTAGTGATGAATGGCATGTTGACACAGAAACAAACATGCAGCTAGGGCCCTTGTAGTTATTACGGGTAATAGTCTTTTCTGGTTGGAACAGTCATTTCTTCGTGATGAGTGTGAGTCATTTGTTGAATGAAACACTTGATACTGTGGACGCATAGATAGTAAACTAGTAGGAAAATCAACAGCAGAATTGCTATTTCCTTGATCCACAGCCAAGGTTTACCTAACAGGTTTCCGAACCATGAAGAATTATCTTCAGTCATCTGGTGTAATTTTGCTGAAAGATCAAGAATGTCTTGTTGGATTTTGTTCAAGTTCTCTGTTGGATCCATTAACCCGGTGCAGCACTCAGGTCCGATAATGGCACATGCTCCCCCTTGCGTTGCAAGAATGTAATCCAAAGCCACTCTGTTCTGTAAGATCATTATCTTGTGCGAAGCGAGAGTGTCTGTAATGTTACCTAGAGCCAAAGCCGTATCGTTGGCCAGTTTCTGTACAGAATTCGATAAGCTTCTGACTTGATCAAGGGCCTGCATGACACCATAAGACGGGATTAATGCACCAAGAGTTCTTGACCACCATGTTTGAGCACAAGTGAGTCCTGGAATGCAGCCATCTTCTTTGTTTGTGGTAGGAGCTGAATTATATAGATGTGGAGAGCTTGGGGTGGAGTGTGTATTTTCTCTGATAGCTGGTAGAACATAAACCAGGGTGCACCTGCCGTTGAATCGGCTGGGTAGGATGTTGTAGACAGAAGTTCTACATAACCAAAAGGTGCCAGTCGGTGGAGGAATCATACACCACTGATTTATTGCAAAGAGTTTTGGGAGAGATGGTGTCCGGTGAAGACACCCTTCTAAGTCCTTTTCCTCTCTCCCTGCTGATGGAGCAATGTCCACATGGGATGCTGTTCTCTTTTCGACTACAAGGTTGCAATGTTCACGAGGAATTTCACCCAATGGAGTCGAGGCTGGAACATAATTTTCCACGCACCAAGGAAAAATAATTGGCAAGAGTAGATCGGTCATGATGGGAGTAGCTGAAGTTAGGTTGCAGGATGGTAATCCAGGAATGCAACATGGAGAAGCTGGAGGAGTTGTGATGTTGTGACATGCACTCTTGTTGTATATTCCACTGGTATGAACTTCGAATAAGGTACATGTGTCACAGTTGGAGATGGGGTGTGCCACCCATGCAATTCCTGCTCCTACTAAATGTGGGTGTGGCATGCAAACGTTCTTTCCAGCAAACAAGGCATTTCTTGACATATTCATCACCTCTAAGAATATGTTGTTTCTGGAGTCTACACTTTGTGCGATGTCCATGATGATTACTAGTATGGCAATCTTGATCATGTTGATGGATGACTGAAGTTCCCGTATGTGATTCTCTGCGTTGTGTATTTTTTTTTTTTTTTTCTTCCGCGACAGTTGGCTCGGTAGTGGGTCTAGTTGTCTTCATACGCAGGTCAGGAGGTCGGTGCGTATGGGTCTCGGGACAGCTATCAAGTGGTATCTGCACAGAGTAAGAAAGAAAACAAACGACAACAGAGCAGTATGTGTTGTAAAAGTCTGCAAACACTAGGGTTGTATCCTCTGTTCAATCTAAGTCTGCTATTGTTGTTCCTTCTTTCCCTATTTCTTAATTCCTGTGACACCTAAAGAACAGTGAGGTAGGGATAGACTAGTGAGTGGGGGAAGGCCTATGAGGTATTCTTCACCGCAGGATTAACCCCCGATGCCTATTGCATTCGGTTCTTTCCCGGGCTCCTCACTGGTCCGTGTGTCCTATCCTATCCCTGTAGGTGGGGGAACAACTTTACAGTGTGACACATGAGTCCAGGTTTTCCTTCCCTGACAAACACTGCAGCAGCTGTAATCAGCATCACTTGATGTGGTCCTTGCCACTTAGGCTCTAACGGCTTGTTTCTGAATGACTTTATCATGACCCACTGACCTGGGATGACTGTGTGTCCACCTTCTGGTGGAGTCTGCCAACAAGACTCAACTCTCTCTCTGGCACTCTGTACTGCCTTTGTGAGGTTTTCACAGTAAGTGATCAGAGCATCTGAGGCAATGTGTACATCAGCATTTCTAAGATCAATCACACCTGGCATCTGCATTGGGCGTCCTGTAATAATCTCATGAGGGCTCAGTCCTACTGATCTGTTAGGTGACACTCTCATGCTACACAGTACCGCTGGCAGTGCCTCGACCCATGGTACTCCTTCCTGATGCATTTTGCTTAGCCTGGTTTTGATTGTTCTGTTAGCTCTCTCAACCTGTCCTGATGCTTGTGGCCTGTAGGGGCAGTGAAGATTCCACTTAATTTTCATCATTTTAGACACTTCCTTGACTACCTGTCCTGTAAAGTGTGTACCTTGATCTGAGTCAATGTAATCTGGTAATCCCCACCTGGGAATAAAATCAGTGAAAAGACATTTAGCAGTATGAGCAGCTGTAGCACGCCCTGTTGGATAAGCTTCTATCCATCTTGAGAACTTGTCTATTACTACCAAAACATCAGTTTTTCCCTTACAAGAAGGCAACGATATGTAATCAACTTGCAGGTGACGAAATGGTCCTGGTGGAGCTGGGGTATGTGTTGCTGCTGTGGTTGCTGCTGGCATATCATTATTTTTCTGACATGTAACACATCTTTTGACTGTTTTGGTAGCTACATTTCTGAATTTTGGATTCCACCATTGATTTGAGAACCTGTGATTCATCGTTGCTGGACCACTGTGACCCAAATTGTGTATTTGTTGAGCCAAATATGGCAGCAGTGATTCGGGAGCAACATACTTTCCCCCTTTGGTCCAGCAACCAGATGAATCCGCTGTGGCTCCTTTGTCTAACCATGTCCATGCTTCATATAGAGGAACGTCTTTGTACAGATCAATTATTGATTCAGGAGGCAGAATTGTCTTCTGTGCTGTACTACCTGAACACACTTGTACTGTTGCATAATAACAAGCCTGTTTAGCAGCTACATCAGCAAGAGCATTACCTTTAGCTTCCATAGTATTAGTTGTGAGATGTGCTTTCACTTTGATGACCGCTAATTTCTTTGGAAGTTTCATGGCAAACATTAGATCTTTCACTAATCCAGCATGCTTAATGGGGGATCCAGCAGAAGTTAGAAACTGTCTACTCTGCCAAATGACACCAAAATCATGAGCTATCCCAAAAGAATACCTGGAATCAGTGTTGATATTTGCTACCGATCCTGAAGCTAGTGTGCATGCTCTAGTTAAGGCTACTAGTTCTGCAGCTTGAGCTGAAAAATGATCTGGAAGTCGACCTGAAGCTACCACTTCAGTGATGGAAGTTACTGCATAGCCTGCTCATCTGTTACCCTTAATAACTTGAGCTGAACCATCAACAAACAACTCCAATTCTGCATTCTCTATAGGAGTTTCTTTTATTTCACTCGTAGCTGCAAATGTATTTTTTAAATGTAAAAAACAATGTTCGGGGCTGTGAGAGTTGTTAACCAATTTCCCCAACAAGAGGAGGTGACAGAAGTGACTTTTGTATGCTACCTTTCACAAAAATTCTTTGGTCATTGTGATGGATTACAGGGGAAAGGTAGTTACTCACAGCCCCAACAATTAGTTTTTTTCTTTTTGTGCTTTTAGAAGAGCCTGAGCGAGCTGTCCTAAAGTTTCAGTGTAACTTGGCGGGACTACTTCAGGGTTGTAGGCGGGCTGAGAAGGAGCAGAGTTATGCATATTGTTTCTTTTACTATCTTGCAACTTCTTCCTACACTCTTTCTCCCAGTGACCTGCTTTTTCACAGTAGTAGCATTTGCCTTCTTTTCTATGCCATCTATTGTCTTGATTTGTTGTGCTAAACGTAGCTGCTGCTACTCTCACTTTTGCCTTAACATCAGCATCTCTTTCCCATGTAGCTAAGCTGTCTAGGTTAGTTCTGATGGTTTTGTTAGACCAAGTTAGATCTAGGAATGGCAAGGCTTTTCTGTACTCGACTAAAAGGCCATCTGACCAGATGCGGACTAAGGGTCCCTTGTCATCTAGCACATATTCAGAATCATCAACTATTCCACTGTAAGTCACAGATGACTGACAAAACCTTTCAGTGTATTCACTCACAGGTTCTTCTTTCCTTTGCACACAGTTAGTGATTCTGGACCAGTCTATTTTGGGTCCCATGATATTCTTTATAATTTTCAAAACACCTTCTCTCAAATCGCCTTTACTGACATGTTGTAGTTCAGAAGTAACAGCAGACTCAAAACTATTGAATTCAGTTTCATTTAGAATTTGTGACATCAGCTGTGTGACTTCTGTCAACGACATGTCATAGAGACGCATTTTGCTTATCAATGCACTTCTAAATTCAGGAAAATTGGTGCGTGCTGAGGGTAAGCTCTGGGATAGTCTCTCTACATCTTTAGGTCTTAGCGCCTTGGCAACAGTTTGTACTTGGACAACCGAAGAATTTGGAGGAACACTGTCAATTCCCTCAATTCCCTGAGATCTTCTCCTAGCACCACATACCTTCACTGAATCTAGGGGCACATCAGTTACTGATTGGATGGCTACATCTTTTTCAAAGAAAGCTTGTAAATCAGGATAATTGTTATCAGACTGACTAACTTCATCCACATCAGTTTTTGCTGCAGCTTTGTAGCGGTTCAATTTCTTAGTCAAAGAAGTTACTCTAGCACGGAGCTCTTTGTTCTGTTCCTCTAGCTCTGAGTTACGCTGAGACTGTTGTGTAGCTAGCGCTAAACCAAATTCTCTATGGCAGCAGATAATGCCTTTCACATTGTTCTTGCGAATACATGCTCCTAGTACCTTTTTACACTCATCTACAGACCAAATCTTGTCTGGATGGATCTCATATTTCTGAGTGAGTTCTTGTCTAACTTTCTCAGTGACTATGAGGTTCATTTGCACTCCTAACTGTGATTTGAATTCACTATCTGACCACAAAGGAGTTGCAAGACCACCTTTATCAGTTGTGGGAATCAGTCTAGCATTCTTTCTAAACATTTTTGTGAGTTCCTTGGTTACCACACAATCAAAACACTAAAACTTCTCTGATCAGCAGAGGGTACACTTGTTAATACAGATCAACTATTGTCAACCTTCGTTGAACAGAGGACAACACAAATTATTAGCACTTTACACTAATTCTTCCCTGTCTGAACAAAGGATACCAATTTTAGCACATAATGCTAAATCTTCTCTGCCTAAACAGAGGATAAACAACCTTCCCTTATAAAGCAGAGGATAAAACTTCCCTAACTTTACAGAGGATAACCCAATATTAGCACGTGATGCCAATCTTCCCTGCCTGAACAGAGGTTACCAATATTAGCACTTAATGCTAATCTTCCCTGCCTAAACAGAGGATAAACAACCTTCCCTTGTAAAGCAGAGGATAAAACCTCCCTAACTTCACAGAGGATAAACCAATATTAGCACGTAATGCCAAACTTCCCTGCCTGAACAGAGGTTACCAATATTAGCACTTAATGCTAATCTTCCCTGCCTGAACAGAGGATAAACTTCATCTCTAAAAGAACATTTTTAGAGGATAACTTGGTTAACCAAACCCTACAGCTGTCTGTTAACTCTTCTCTGATGGCGCAGAGGATAACACATTAGTACTGGTCTTAATGGTTCTTTTGGATAGAGTATCACTCACCAACCCTTGGGTGAACAGGAAAATTCAGCCTGGATCTTCCTTTGGATCAGATCTTTGTTGTGCTTGAAGTTTCAATCTGGATTGAGGTGAGAAGCTCTATCCGGGTCACGGCACCAAAACTGTTGGAAATCTCAGAAGCATAGACCAGGAGACTTTGGGATCTCTTGAAGCAGAAGTTACTCTTTATTGAGAAACACGCTGTGCGTCGCTGTGGTCATCCAAAGTCTAACTAAGGCAGTGACTTGGTAGTTCATATACATTCAAGGGGGAGGGATACATAGAGTAGAGGTGTGGACAATCTAAACAAAGGATGCAAATGCAGTACAGGAATCAGATCATTGTCTACATTTCCCAGCCATGATCTAATCAGCATAACTGTGTCATTCAAATGCATAGGTTCTAATCCAATCAGTCTGGCAGTATCACCTATACCTTTACATTATCATAGAGACAAAAGCACAGCTGTATCTTGAGCTGGTCATGCCACATGGTCAGGAAATGCATGAGACAAAAGGTTAGTGTCTCAGACACCTGGTCTGCCTGCCTTGACACAATATACATAAAGTTTTCAGTGCATATACTATTACATTGGAACCTAGATATAACATAGAACAAATTTGTAATCCCACACCCTCTTCATCTGGGTCTGATTTGGGCTCAATTTGATACAGCAATATAGACGCCATTATTTACATTTTCACTGAAGCAAAGGATGGTAAGGGACGTGGCATTTCCGGACGCTTCAGCGAATCACAATACTCTGGGCCCACTAACCAATCTGAGCACATTGCGTATTTTGTAGGGAGTGGTATCATAGAACCAGGAAGTCAAACGAGCCGTTCATCTGACAGTGGAAGGTGTAGAATAAAGGTAAAATATATGAAAAATACGGCTTTAAAAAAAAATGAAGCATTAAGACATGTTAAACTGCCCCAAAAACACAATCAAGCCTAGAAAAAAAACACTGAACCACCCGGGCATGGTTAGGATGTGTCCAGGGAGGTGCACCCTTCGCTCTGTCACAGTTTTTAAAAGTCTTCACGTGGAGTCCTCCTTAAGATCTCTTGCAGAACCAATATTGTAAATAGTAATTTATCTTTATTTATCTTTTTCTGTATTGTTGCCTTTATCAAAAAAGCACCACTCATCAGGAGTTTTGGTAAAGGACATATTCATTGCCATCTACTAGTTTTAATCATGTAGCGACTTCATGATGCGATAGTCAAATATATATTTCTGCATGTGTATATAGCAGGTGTTTGTCCGAACAATTGAAGATAGTGAGAGTGTTCAGAAAAACCTTTTGAAAACAATCAATATTTATGAAATTCTGTTTGGTGCTGATAGAGTATTACAGAAATAACACACTGGACATTATTCTGTGAGTTTATTACCTTTACATTTAGATGTCTTGCATTTTGCTTCATTAAACCTTTTATTACAGTGTCACTATAGTAAATGTCCACCATAACTACATCTATGATTTATGGTATCATTATATCACTACCTGGAAAATGTAAATATAATATACCCATGAATGTATTTTTTATAAGCATTTTATTGATGAAAATATTTAACATTTATGATACGCATTAACTATTTTAATTTGCCTTTCATTTAGTTACAGTAAAAATGAACAATAATCACAAGGATATTGTTTTAAAGTTGAGAATGTAAAATGTTATTTTTTTTCTCTATTCTTTAAAGGGAAGAAACATATTTTCACATACAATTTTATCTCATCTCTTGGTTTGTAAAAATAAACCTTCATCATAGCGATTTTTCTAAAGTTATGTTTCACTATAGAATAGATTGCCTCTGTGGCTGGATACTTTTTTTTTTTTTTTTCTCGTAATTAACTGATTTTACATTTGTCTACATTTGTCTTTAAACAGGACTACATTTGTCTTGACATTAAATATTAGAATATGATTACAAAATTGTGTGCATTCATTCATTATGCTTTTGTTACATTTATTTTAATTCCAAGAGTTCAAATGGTGGAGAATGGTATAAATAAGTGATTAAATGTATACCTTTAATATACTTTACATCTACTGTAAATATTAGAAGCACTTTAGTAGATGCAATTATTTTTAGTTAAAATACTGCAAAACTACACCTGCTGTAGTAGGTCATTGCTCAGAAAAAAGTATCTATTTCAAATATATTTATGCATCATTTTAACTACACAAAGGAGTCTTTCATTTTAAAATGTGAGTTTTATTATATTTAATTAGATTAATTAAAGCTGCAGTCCGCAACTTTTTTTTGGTTAAAAATTATCCAAAATCAATTTTTGAGCAAGTACATAACCAGCCAGTGTTAAAACTATCTCATTATCTTGTCTCGATTCACAACAGTAGGCTTGTAATAATGTTTTATAATAAGAGCGACATGGCGGATTAACAATAACAATTTGAGAACAATATAACAGTAATAATAATTTGCACGGTTTGGCATGATCTGAGCTAAGCGATCGTTAGATTGAATCATCACTGGCAGCGCGATTTATTGTAGGCCTAATGCTTTTTTCCTCAGTTGGTCAAAACAAAAGTGGCAGACATGTTACTTACTTGTTCAGATGATATTTTCCAGTGAAAATTCTCATATTGGTCATACTTTCTAGACGTAGAATCTGTGATTCTGAAGTGCAGTATCCACACCGGTGTAGTGACTGACAGCAAACATTAGATTCATCCGCACTGAGCTGTGCCGAGGCACAACGCACGTAAAGATAACTGTTCCACATAACTGACTGCAATCGCATGTTTCAAACAGAGATGGCGACAAAGAGGAAAAATCGCGGACTGCAGCTTTAAATATTTCAGGAATCTTTCCCTTTAGCCGGAACCGCAGGATAGCTGTCGTCATTTACCATAAATGGAAAAATAATGCTGCGTCCCAATTCGCGTACTTATGCTACGTCCTAAAAGTATGTACTGTTTTTGTAAAGAAAAAGTACATACTTTTGAGTGTGTAGCAGAAGAGTATGCAAGCTTTGGGACATACTACCTCGTCATAATTGCGTCTTTAACGGACGTTCTGTCGCTTAGTTACGCAACCTGTAACTGTTTAAACTGCCCTGTCAATCATCTTGTCACAGTTAAAATCCTCCACATTCAATTAAATTTAATTTCCTACCGTTTCGGAGAGAAATGTAGTCGCACATTTATCTGCCAGTCATGGGTCTTTCATGCGGAGAACTCTCCTCATCTCTGCATAATGATGCATTTAAAAGTTAATGATCAAACGCATCGTTATAAAAGTTCACAATGCTGTTGCAGATGAAATATAATGTGGATAACATTTAATAAATATCTTTTCGTCAGGTCAGATACTGATTATTAATCATTCAAGCCCCTTTATCTTAACCGCTCATCTTAACCGTCGGTCTTAGGATGGATAGTATGCAAATTGGGACGCAGCATAAGTGTGACGCCTCTGTTCAGATGGGTTGTCACTGGCTGTGACTTTATCGCAGAACTCGCTGTGATTGGACTATCTTTTAACGGATATAAAACGGCGCTTTATCATACAAAGTATGTTTTAGTGTGAATATTACGTTACTCATTATGTTAACTATAAAGTGTTTCTATGTTGTGAGAAATTACTTCTTTACTGAGATCCAAACCCTAACCCTAAGCATCTCTGCATGTTAAATAAACTACAGCGCCATGTTTTCCGTTCCATTGACAGAATGACAGAGACATGTGGGTAATGTAGTTTAAAACGTTTAGTAATGAAATGATAAATGTTAAATAAATAAGATCTTTAATGGACAACGCAATATCTAAATATGTTTATTGTGCAAACATTTATTACATATTTGAGGGACAGGCTGAAATTTGATATTTTACTGTGAGCACTTTTAAAAAAACTTTATGCCAGCTTTCCATGTATGTCTGAAAACTGTTCCCAGCATTATTTAGTAAACATAGCATAAGCAGTTGTCCTGACGATTTTCTCTTTGATAGGCTAACCAGACTTTGAGTTACTGCCATTTGAAATGTGCATTTTTTTTGCTCTTCCAGGGGCCGTTACTGACCCCTTGGGGGTGGAAGGGCAGTAAAATCTACACAGATGTGTTCTCCTCATCATGGATAACAAACTTTGTTGAATTACATTTAAATATTGGAGTATTTTATCATTTCCCCCTTTTCTATTCTAACATCATGCTTGTATAGATTTTGATGGGTATTGTAAGACCATCTGATGAAATATGGAAATATTTGAACAAAATGTAAAAATAATAATAATAATAATAATAATAATAATAATAATTGATTGATTGATTGAATAGTAGTTGATTATTTCTTTGTTTGTTTTTTTTGTTTTGTTTTTTGTATGAACACCACTAAATATAATGGATGAACCCGCAACAACTTGCCATTATCCAATTTCCAGTGTTGGCAGTAAACAAAAAACTATTTATAAATGTACACTTCACTATTATACAAGTATAGTGCACCATTCAGTAAAATAACAAAGAAACGGTGCCAAACTTTCATCTTCACCTCTTTTTGCTCCTTACATGCCTGACATCATGTCCATGCTGTCATTTTGAATGCAGTAGATGTACCAGAATGATCATGGATCATCTTCGGTTATGCTTGAAGTGTTTGTAGCAGTATAGCCCACTACAGCCTCTTGTACTTTCCCTTTATTTCTCTGTAAACTGGCATCCTTGTCACATGACAACAGTATATGCAACTTTTGGTGCGTTGTTTTCCCAGATATCATTAATAAGATCAAAAATATTTATGTCCTAAGTAAAAAAAAAAATCATGGTAATTAATTACATGTAGTTTTTTTTTTAAATAATTAAATAAACTCATAAGAGCCTAGTAACATTTTATTTACTGTACCAAACACCACGTTCACATCGTATTCACCATACTTTATTACACTTCATTGGAAGATACAGCATAACATTGAAAGTAGCATAAAGACAAATGAGATTGAAGATAAATAAAAATGTCATCAAAAATATGTTAACGTCATATTAATCCATTCACAGCTGCTGAAGCCACACAAATGAGTGCCACAGAATCCCGTCCAGTCAACTATGATACAGAAAACAGATTTAATATTGTATTGAAAAATAGTGATTCGTTATCACAGCTAAACTGGTTTCTTGCTCTTCCCTGTTCATGTTCTTCTTCTTCTGAACAGTTTGTTCAGTACCCTACATAGCTTTTTCTCATCCAGAGGAAGAAGTCTTAACATCCCATTGTCAGGCGTTCTCCAGTCCTGGTCTAAAAAAAAAAAAAAAAAAAACACACACACACAAACAATTCAAATAAGTAGTTTAATGGACAGCCAGGTCAGCTTATGTTCTGCATGATTTAAACAGTGGTGGGCTACTCTGGCCGTCAGCGTCCACTGTCCTGCATTCAGCTCAAACCTCAAACCCACCTGCCTAACTGTCTATAAGTAAACCTGAAGACTTTGGTTAAAATTTTCAGGTGTGCTTGATTAAGGTAGGAGGTAAACTCTTTTACTTAAATATTTAAATGCAGCACAGAGTGTAAGCTAAGTACTGAACAAAAACTGTTTTACCCATACCAACAGCAACCTGTTTTAAAAGATCTTTTAGAAAGGCATGCTTTCTTTTGAGCCTTTGCTAGTGATGCTTCATTTATTTCTAGACAACATACTCCTCTGTCACTTGTTACAAGAGCATCATTTGGTCAAAAGAAAAACTAGTGATAAACTGTACTATGTAAAATTGTTAAAATACTGCAATACAAACTTTATGGCAAGAATTAAGAATAGGCACAGGACTTAACATACTCATGAAACACCCATGGCCATGCATAGTTTCTGCCTCTTGTATTCCTCCGTGGCTGCACATCAGTCTTTTCCCTCTAGAATCTTCTGTTAGTGACTTCTCTTTAAAACACAAATACAATGTTTTGGTCTGTGCAGTATAAGGCCTTGTTTCAAGCCAAAGAACTCACCAGATATTAACTCACCTGTTGCTTCTCCTTACTTCTGTCTGTCCTTGATACCCATTTACGTGAGGAGTTGCTTCATTAGTAATGTCCATACTGCCATTTCTAAATCCATTTTCATAGTTACTTAATTTCTTTTTGATTTATTGCAGGAGCTGGGGTCCCACGGGTGTATTGATCTCCCTCCTTGTGGTGGTTCTCCTTTATCGTGTGCGATGTACACTTTGAGTGTTTGATAGTGTGATTAGAGTGCACGGGTGTGTGTGCGCGTGGAAGTGTGCTCTTGTAAAACCAAACTCTACATTGATTCCTGCTGTTGGAAGCCTTAGCCCTGCTGGTATTATTCAGTTTTTGTTTTACATATACATACATAATTGCTACCTCCTAAGTTGGTTTGTTTTATTATGTTTTTCTTTTTGTAATTTGTTTTCTTTTGTTTGAAGTGGGTTTTCAAGTGTTTCTTATGATTTTCAATGTCCAGTATTTACTATTCCTGTACCATTCCTATTTTTTTTTTTATGATTTACTCACGTCTCTTGCCTAATTCTATGTGGGAACCGAACCTGTGTGCTTTATTACTCAGTTTTTGAATGGTTTAAGTATTTTCCCTGGGGTTAATCCTTAGGGTGGCATAGTCTGACTTTCTTTCCAAATACTTGGGCTTGTGTGTTGGTGTCTCAATTGCAACACCCCCCCACCCTACACACACACACACACCTCCCCCACTTGACGAAGAATCACCACAACAAGTCTTTACTAATGCAATAGGCAAACACAGATGAAGGCAGGAACCCAACACAACACAAGACCCAACACTGAACCAAAGAATATACTCTAACAAGAAGCGAAACTCAATAGAACGTTCCACTGAAACACCGGCGCCCAGCAGCAGTCCTGCATTTCCGCCATTTTGTAGTGAAAGTGACTTGGCAGTCCACTAGTTTCTATGGCAATATCAGCTGCTTTGTTAAAAAAACAAACAAACAAACAAAAAACGTACATTACAGGGAGTGCAGAATTATTAGGCAAGTTGATTTTCTGATCATATTTTTTTTCCAAGCACATTTTACCAATTCCAATCCACATCAATCTTAATAACTACTATTAATATTGTTTTTAATCATTTATAAGTGATATATAATTGTTCATGAAGGCTGGAAATGAAGAATGCCCTATATTCAGGTGTGCAGAATTATTAGGCAGGTTTTCTTTTACAGATAAAATGAGCCAAAAAAGAGATTTAACTCAGACTGAAAAGTCAAAAATTATTAAATACTCATGAGAAGGACGCAATACTAATGTAATACTAGAAATTGCAAAGTTAAAGCATGACCATTGGACAGTGAAATGCTCATTGGGTCAGCGGGGTCATACAAAAACAGCTGGAGAAGAAAAGACACGTTAACTGCAAAATAATTAAGAATTAAGGTGAAGAATTAAGTGTGAAACCATCATCTTTAGTCTCCAGCGCCACCATTTCCCAGTACTGAAACCTACCTGGAGTCTTCAGAAGTGTGAGGTGTCAGGATCTCAGAGACTTAGGTTAGGTGAAGAATCCTAAAAAGCGACCTGCTCTTAATAAGAATCACAAGCTGAAGTGTTATAAAGTACATGAAGACTGGGTTTTTATAGGCCTTATAGACAGACAGCTTGAGAGTGACTCCTGAAGGACCAGCACCACATCCTCTTGTACCACTGTTTGAAGAATTTATCTTCCAGAATCTGGCAGTAAGGTGTGGGAGTTCACTTTTAGTCCATCTCTTATCCTGAAATGTCCATCTTGCAGAGATGGACTAAAAGTGAACTCCCACACCTTACTGCCAGATTCTGGAAGATAAATTCTTCAAACAGTGGTACAAGAGGATGTGGTGCTGGTCCTTCAGGAGTCACTCTCAAGCTGTCTGTCTATAAGGCCTATAAAAACCCAGTCTTCATGTATTTTATAACACTTCAGCTTGTGATTCTTATTAAGAGCAGGTCATTTTTTAGGATTCTTCACCTAACCTAAGTCTCTGAGATCCTGACACCTCACACTTCTGAAGACTCCAGGTAGGTTTCAGTACTGGGAAATGGTGGCGCTGGAGACTAAAGGGTTCCTGATGGTTTCACACTTAATTCTTCACCTTAATTCTTAATTATTTTGCAGTTAACGTGTCTTTTCTTCTCCAGCTGTTTTTGTATGACCCCGGTGACCCAATGAGCATTTCACTGTCCAATGGTCATGCTTTAACTTTGCAATTTCTAGTATTACATTAGTATTGCGTCCTTCTCATGAGTATTTAATAATTTTAAGTTAAATCTCTTTTTTGGCTCATTTTATCTGTAAAAGAAAACCTGCCTAATAATTCTGCACACCTGAATATAGGGCATTCTTCATTTCCAGCCTTCATGAACAAATATATATTACTTATAAATGATTAAAAACAATATTAATAGTAGTTATTAAGATTGATGTGGATTGGAATTGGTAAAATGTGCTTGGAAAAAAAATATGATCAGAAAATCAACTTGCCTAATAATTCTGCACTCCCTGTAAAGCTGAAATCCAACCTGAGTGGTGATGATAACACAGAATAAAATACTATCACAGTGATCATCAAATCCTTTTAACAGTTTATTTTACAGACTTTGTGTTTAAGTCTTCCACTTTTTTCACAAAACCTTTGCTCTCTAGAAACAGTCAGTTTGGGTTAAAATTCTTTAAAGGGCTTATACCAGCATATGAAATTAAATTAAGGACATGCATCAGAAAAATTGGGAATGTTGAAATGTTCCATAGTCCTTAATTGAAAAAGATCAAAAGAATATCTTTGGATAGAAGTGTCATAGAAACATGCGGGTGGGCTTGTTTGACTCGGGGCAGCAAACAGCCAAACACATCACTTTCAGCACTTCATAGTGTCAGGGTTCTGCCCTGACAGCCCTGTCTGTTTTGTCTTCGTTTAATGTGTCTTTGTTTATGTTGTGTCTGAGCACATGGCTTTGTCTGTGTTTGTGTTTGCCATGTGCTCCTCTGTTCCCTCCTCCTTGTTTGTTGTCACCACGCCCTCTGGTCTAGTCATTGTTCAGTCCTTGTTTGTTATTAGTGTTCTCACCTGTTCCCTGCTCCCTTTCTTGTTGAGTCCTCATTAGTCTAAGTGTTGTCACCTGTTCCTCGTGTTCTTTGCCTCCTTTATATTGTGCACTCTTTCCCTCATGTCTTTGCCAGTTCGTTAAGCTTCGTGCCTGTGTTCTAGTCTTTTGTTCACCTAAGCTCATAACGTTTTGTGTTGGAGATTCTCGTATCCCTTTTTGCCATTGTTGTCTTCCCTGCTCCAGACCATCTAACCACCTGTCTCGTCTAGTCCTGGTAGTGTCTCTGGTCTCCCCCTGTCCTGTCCTACAGACTGAGGATCCCTGTGGCTGCTCTTTCTCCCCGCCAAGCAGCAAGACCGGTTCAGTGCCTGATCGTATCTGAGGGTTCTAACTGCTTAAGCTGTTTGATCCTGTCTGGCTCCCGCTACATCTTTGGGCCTCATACTGCTCACCTGCCAATGCTCACCGTCCTGCTTACTACCTGGGCTGTTCTCAGTGGCCGTTCCCTCAGCGTGCTTGTCTTTGTGTCGCACCCCCTTCCTATTGTATGGACTGTGTTCACCTCCACACCCTTTATATTCCAAGTTTGTCAATAAACCTGTAAAACTCATCCTGCGTTTGAGTCCTCCCTCACAGATCCCTGACACATAGCCTCACCCTAGCAATGATTTAGAGTGTCCTAGCAACCCAAACCCAAAGAGGGATATCTTCAAATCAGAGGAGAAGGGTCTGGCTGCAGACATGCAATCTCAGACACACATGCGCAGTCCAACACATGCATTCTCAGACACGCATGCACACTCAGATACATGCACTCTCAAGCCGCGGTCACACTAGACTTTGAATGTGCGAAATTTTTTCTAACGCTGTAACGGTCATGATATGACGTCACGGTCTACAGTGTCTTTTTTATAAACATGAATTCAACACATAACTTAAAGTAATACATTCAAAATGTAAAAATATAGAGCCTACTCGACTTTACTGCAAAAATATAATTCTTTTCATTCAGGCAAGAGGTCATGCAGTGATGAATCGATCTTCTACTGGTCGCACGTTTTCACGTGATGCGAATTCGCAGGTAAGAGTTCACCAAACTTGAACTTTGGAACGCAGCGAAATGCGGAATTTTTCGCACGAGCTTGCGTTTCTGGTCTGACGCATTCGCATGCGTTTGAATGGAAGTCAATGGAACGAAAAGTGCAGTGTGACCACCCCTTCAGCCGCATTTGCGCAGTCCGAGTCCGACACATTTGTTCTCAATCACCGCATGCGCAGTCCGACACGCGTTCTCAGCAGCTGCACCTACAGGCTACTTGTAAGTATATTTATGCAATTCGTACAAGATTAAGTTAAATTAAATGAGTTGTTCATTATTTGGTAAATGCTATCGAAAACAATCCTGATATTTATCTGGTATATCCCACATGCACAGGTGTCATCGTTATGCACGTTTTTAGAGGAGTCGACGACAACCATTAAGTAATTGATGTAAGTATACAATATTTACCTCATTCATACATGATTAGCTAGATATAAAAGTGTTGTTTAATCTATAATATAATGTTATCAAAACTATCCTGATATCTATCTGATGTAGGCCTATCCGTCGTGCTAATTGGGTATCAATTCTTCATCCAGTAAACTAGAATATATATATATAGCATTGTAAAAAAAAAAATTATTTACAAAACTCAACAACCACAAACTTGGTGTATTTGGAAGTATATTAACATTAAATGTGACAGTAGCAGTAGCAAATTTGACTTTGACTTGTTAGGCTATGAATTAATTCATTTAGAAAGTTAATTTGGACATCTTTAAAGGTGATTTTCTCAATATTTTTCTGTTTTTGCACCCTCAGATTCCAGATTTCGAGTTATGTATAAATCTCAAGATTTTATATATAATATATATAAAATATAAAAATGTTATTTTATTTTAAATTGCAACAATATTTCACAATATCAGTTTTCTATTTTAATATACTTTCAACTACACTTCGAAGGTTTTGTATCATTTTATTTTTTTTGTTGTTGAAAAATTTATATTTGTATTCAGGATATGTGTTCATATGTTAAAATGTGCAAGTAAAGACTTTTTTTTAAAGAATTTAATATTGAATAAATTCTGGTGTTAATCAGCGTATTAGACTGATTTCTAACAGATCATGTGACATTGAACACTGGAGTAATGGATGACGAAAAATTAGCTTTGCATGACAGAAATAAATGTTTTAAATTTATTACAATACAAAACTCTTATTTTGAAATGCAATATTTCACAATGCTGTATCAAATAAATTCAGCCTTGATAAGCATAAAAATTTAAAATCAAATAAATGAAAATCTTACTGAACACAAACTTTTGAGCAGCAGTATATATATGTATATATATAAATATATATGCGCGGCAGAGAGTGCATGTCTTAATGCGCATGCGCGGCTGAGAGTGCATGTGTCTTAATGCGAATGCGCGGCTGAGAGTGCCTCTTGTCTGCAGCCAGAACAAGTATCATCTGACAAGCAGCCTTTCAAATATCATCATTGGCAGCTGCCAAGCCAGTCCCTAGCAACCAAACAGAGTACCCTAGGACCCATTTAGCAAGACCTATATCTCTGCATCAGAACATCGTAGAGACATGGGGGTTGTCTCTTTTGACTCATGCTAGCAAACTGAACTTCCAACATGCTACACATGCTAACAGTGAATAGCTACATGCTAATACTGATTAGCTAAGTGTTAAATCAGGCTAAAAACATGCTAAGAACTTTATAAAAACTCCATAGTAACTATCTGTGACAACTACCAACCACCTGGTAACACCATAGCAACCACCCAGGTTTCCATATCAACCGCCTAGCAACACCTTAGCAACCACCCCACATACCTTAGCAGCTGCCTAGCAACACCCTAGCAACCACCCCACATACCTTAGCAGCTGCCTAGCAACACCCTAGCAACCACCCAGGTTACCATAGCAATGACCTAGCAACACCTTAGCAACCATACCAAGTACCTTAGCAATTGCCTAGAAACACACTAGCAACTGAGTGCTGAGTTTTGCCACTGCAAGCACCATTCACATTTTCTTCAGGAAATGTACATTCTAGTTACTATTACTCCACTAGGTCTGAAATATATTGTTCGCTGCAAACATGATGATCTTAAATGTATTAATTATTAATTTATAAATGTGTAAAGTTGCATAAAATGGAAATACTCAATAAAGTAGGCTAACTACGTTACCTCAGATGGATGAATGGTTGGATTCCACAACTGGTAAAATAAAACATATATAAAGACAATACAACGTTTACTGTGCATAAAATTTACTGATTATTTCATTTGAAAAATGTTCTTTTGCGCTTCTGATTTGGCAGTGAAATTCGCCGATTTTGGGTGCATAAGATGTGAAGGATTCTATGGTCCAGTTAGTATTTTCACCCTATAATGGCAGCCGCGCTACCGTCTACTGGCTGTTACCCCAAAATGATCAAAGTGTCACCTCTTGGGTTCCATACTCTTTGACTGAACTGAGGAGGAACAGGCGGTGCATTCCAAATGGTATATATCGCCCTCCAAAGGGCACTTCGGAGTGAAAATAACCATGGCTGCCATATTGAAAGGTCGTTCCAAACCAAAGTGCTCAAAACTGGCCACTTCAAAGGGCCCTTCGGAATAAAGGATTTCGAAGGGTACAACTGATGGACACTTCGGGCCCCCACGATCCTTTGCACAGGGAAGTTGTTTGACATCACAGAATGGGTACAGGAGGCTCGGAGTTCAGAGTTTACCTATAAATGTATATAGCCTATAGTATTTTCCTATACTACTGTAATATTTATACGAGTTAGATTTGGTACATTAATATGGTCAAAATGACATTGTACTTCAACAAAAATACTTTACAGCTCCTTTTATCAGTCCATTCAAATGTTTAAAATGCATAGACACAATATACAATATGGTGCGATAAACCAATAATAAATTAATAAATAAACTAACGTTAAACAAAGGGCGCAGCTTGCACAATCTACTCCTCCTTGATTGTCTCATTAAGATGACGCAGAAGTGCGTTTCAAAAAAAAGAGTTTTTTTGACCCCTACACCCTTCATCCCTTCAAAGCTCTCACTCAGAAAGGTAAACTCTTTGAAGGGATTAGGGCATAGGGATGAGCCCTTCCGAATGGAACGCAGGGACAAACTTAAATACATAGCCTAGATGATTAACTCTGACAAACAGCTGTGAAGATTGGGGTTAGTGTCCATGGTGACAGATTGTGTCTGGAAAATAGAATAAAGGAACATGTGATCAATGAAAACAAACTTAAAGTCCATGAAAACTAAGATGAGCATAACTGTGACAGTTTTTTTCATAAAATAGAGTATAATGATTGTAAAGTGTAATTGTGTATTTGATGACATTGTGAGCAATTTGAAGCCCAAGTTAAAAAAGAATAAAGATCATTTGAATTTTAAAAAGAGTTTTGTTTTTGATTTTGTCTTTAAAGTGTGAGGTTTGTACAGGAGAGTTTATAGTTTTAATTTTGTGCTTTTACAATTATTTTAGTCTTGTCCTTTTACATAACTTTGTATGGGTTGTGTGTGAAATTCAGATTGGTGACAGAAGCTTGCTATACAGTTAAATCCAGGAATCCACTGTTGCTCATCACAGAGATAGGTTTATTGTTTATTTGATTTTATTTGATTACAGCAGCTGAATTCATCCAATTTGCATCAGCTACAATGGGTCAGTGATGCCATTTCATATTTTGACATAAATCAAACATGAATCAAATAGTTCAATAACTAATCTCTGTTATAGTACATTACATTACATTCAGAATATATTCAGACTACACAGCCTTTTCCTTTATTTATACGAATTTTGCATTCAGCTTTTATTCATACTTGACAAACATTGCATTCAATGTTTACATTTTATTAGTTCATTTATTCCTTGGAAATCAAACCCATGAGCTTTATACACCTTCATAGACTTAGTTAGACAGTTAATTTAATACATTGTAAAGCACTTATTGTGAAGAAAAATTTTGGGAAATATGAGGAAAAATGTCTTAAGCAAAAGAAAACTTAAAAAAATATTTATTTGTAACTGAAATGTACAGATAAAAAAAAAAAAAACATTCCTCCATATGATTTTGCAAATTTTATGGATGTTTTTTTGCAAGTAACAGTAGCATTAGTAAGATTATTTAAGCAAAGCAATCACACTGAAAACTAAATGCATAATTAACAATAATGACAGTAGGGGGTGGTAAAGTTCCGTGAATAAATGTTTACACTTCATTTACTATGCAAAAGTCACTGTATTTTTTTTTTTTTTTTTTTTACTTTTTACACAACATGTTTGTTTTCTTCTGATATATTTTCTTAAAAAGGAAGTAAAAATTCAAATCTGTCTGTGAATGCTGTCTCTCTGACTCAAATCAAATCTTTGACTGGTTTCATAATAGTTCTAAGTGGTATGAAAGCACTAAATGAAAACCTTTATAACATCATCACTCACATTGCTTCTATCCATATTTGATCAGCTCTAGAGAGCTCAAGCTAAATCATTACTACACATAATAAAATACACGTTTTAGATGTAGAGATGCTCAAATACAAATCATGTAAGTGTATTTGATGCTGTTTTTTTCATTATTGCTTTAATTATTAAAGTGAAACAAATTAAAAGTTCAGTATAAGGAGACTACACAAAAGATGTGACATGAAGAATGCATCAGTGATCCAAGGTGGTCCTCTTTCAGTCGGTATCAGGTAACATTTGACTTACTGTAGTCAGTTTGGTACCAGGATCCTCCCTGACAAAGTAAAAATAACAATTTATTATATTTATAAGTTAAATGAATGTAAAAACATGATATTATATATGATATGTAACGGGGCGTGTTTCAGGAACTACAAATCCCATCAGCCTCAGTTCTGTAAAAGGAAGTGATGAGATTTGTTCTTCCTTTGTTCATTTTCAAACAGTCTTTAAAGGTTATTTAGAATCTATATAGTTTTCAAAAAACTGAAAAGCCCAAAAGAACTGTATATTTGCTAAATGAATTTAATATGTTTGTGATGCCCTTTTAATTTTGTTTTAATTTTGTTTTATTTTGTTGTTTTTATTTTAACTACTGTTCTCTCATTGTATACTTGAAACGTGGAAATGTGTGGAATTGTATTGCTATTGAATTCTGTAATTTTGAAAGTTTATTAAAAAAAAAAAAAAGATTTGTTCTTCCACTTTTTTTTAAAAAAAAAGGGTGGAAGTGGAAGAACAAATCTCATCACTTCCTTTTATAGAACTGAGGCTGATGGGATTTGTAGTTCCTGAAACACGCCCTGTTACAGATATAAATGATATATGATATAAAGACATGATATATTATCAGGGATTCTCAACTCTGGCCCTCAAGGTCCTGCAGTGTTTGGCTTGATCACATTGATCAAACTCACCAGCCTGTAGCTTTTAGTGGTCCTTGATAAGCTTGTTCAGGTTTGTTTGTTTAGGGCTGGCGCTAAACTGGAAAGTCGCGATCCAGAGTTGTGAACCCCTTATGTATATTGATAAGTATCAGCTTGATTTGCTCTCATCTATACTGACCTGATGATTTCTTCTTGTAGTAAATGAGTCCAGCAGCTGCTATGATGATTCCCAGCACCAGACCAGAAGCTCCAATAGCGATTTTATTCCTCTCAGACTCAGGCATAGAGGGATCTGTGGGGAATGGAATTTATGCTCTGTTAGCGAATGATATTAGTACATTGCCAAAATTTACGTTTAATATTTGTTTAGTTGTGCAAGTGTAATAACAAAATAATGCCCATAATTTCTATTTACTCCCATAAATATGCCAAAATCACTTATAAAGGAAAGACTGTAAAGTAAATGTTTTGTCTTACTCCAGTCTTTAACAATAGGTTGAGTTGAGCTGGCATGCTCCACCACGCACGAGATCTTCTCTCCAGATTTAGGAGTGTAATCCAATTCAGAGTGAATCTGGTAGAACCAGTCTCCATTAGCCATCTCCATTGTGGAGGTCACATCTGTGGTCACCACTTCACCGTTTCTCAGCCAGTACACTTTGATTCTTTCAGGGTAGAATTCATATGCGCTGCACATCAACACAGCTGGATGTCTGCCTTCTGCCTGTTTCACTGATCTAAGTGTAATCTTTGGTTGTACTAAACCAGAAGAAGAAAAAAATATTTAAAAAATAAGCATACAGTATTCTAATGTATAACACAAATAATTATAAATACATTAGGTGACAAGTAGCTATAATACTTGAATTAAACTATATAAACAACATGAATTAAATTAACTATAATTTCTCTAGATTCAGAAATGGACTGTGAGAAAAAAACATACATTTCCTTATATTATTCAATTAAAAAAAAAATCTTAAAGTTAAAATTTTGTAAAATAAGACCTGTGTAAAGTTCTCGTGTAATATATATTTTATCGATTTTGTATATCAAAGACAACCACATTGTGCAGACACAACACCACCAAAACAACAGACCTGTTTCATGCATTTTGAGTGGGGTTCTTCTTCGCCAGTGAACACACATGGTGAGATCTTTATTATGCAGTAAAGATGAGACAAGAGTCTTGTAGCACTCACCTGTTTTATCACGGACAGCTGAGTCAGAGATCTGAGCATTAGGTTTGCAGATTGTGTCTACCCCAGCTTTCAGGCTCTGCACAAGTTCCTTATTTTTGTTTAAGTTCTCTGCATATTTCACTCCTTGTTCAGTGTACCCCACAAACTCCCCCACAGTGCTGTTGAACTGTATATGCACAACTTTATTGAAGGACATGGACACAAGTACCACCATATCACTGTAATCACTGGCACTGTAGACGCATTCAAACATTGTGTATTCATAATATCCAACAGCTGAAACATAAAAACAAAGTATTACATCTTCAGTTTTTGTATAATTGAATGTCAGTCATAAAAAAGTACCTGTATTGATCAACTATTTTGCCTCACTCATATTTTCTGGAATGTTCATGTTTTATAAAAAGTAAAGCAATTGAAATAATAACAACAACAATATCAACAACAGTATCAATGATAAATATCATTAAAGTGTATAATTCACAGGTTTGTTGATGAATTAAGGCATTACATTTGTTAAATGTTATATTTTACTTGCCTGTTCCAATAAATGTAGACAGCATCAATATGGAATGAAAAATCGAGAATTTTCGAAGTGACATATTTACAGTCTATGAATATACCAAATGAAGAACTATCTCTCAGTGCCCTATTCTTGTTGTAGATGTCTAAATAATTTGGCCAATCAGCTACTTCTCACATAAATGTCAATTGTTGCTAGGTGAAAAACTGCTTTTATTTTACTATTTTCATTAGAAAATTACTCTGTGATGTGTGCATAAAATGTGTGTGTATCTACCCATAACAATGCACTTAAAAAATTTATAAATAATTTATTTATATTTATGTATGTTTTTATCTGTGTAAAAAAAAAAAAATATATATATATATATATATTTTATCTTTCCCAGCTGGCACCTTGAGATCAAGACTTGATCAGTGCTGTATAATGTCATTTTAAATTCAGTTTGGACAGCAATTTCTTCCAGTGTTAATTTGATACGAAATAGGAAGTTAATCCCACACTGAACTTAAATTGGTTTAATGTATATGTAGGCCAATATGTTTGATGTTTAATTTACATCAAATCAATGTCATTTTTTAGACATCAAATTGGTGTCATATTTACATCAATGAATATTTGTTTGCCCTTTGTTGCAAAAGTTTGATTTAAGAGGGCTGTGCTCTATTGTATTGTTTATTTGTGCCTGGTTTACTAAACAATGCAGTGAAATGCTCCACACACATTTCATCCTCCTTGAAAACCCTTTATAATCAACCATCCATTCCTATGCTGCTGGAGTCCTTCATAAGCTTGGCAGTATCTTAGTTAGCAACTACAACAGTCTCCTTGAGGTGTTGAAATGGCTGTCCACAGTCTCTAGGTAATACACTCTCCTCAGGCAAAAGTGTCTGTTTTCAGATGCTATAAATAGTCCCATTTCTTATATAAGTTTTATATTTTTTAGTCATCTTTGGTTTTTGCAGTTCACTTACAGTTTTTCTCCAAACTATTTTCAATGCTCATGAAACAGTTAACATATCCATTTAAATTCTTTGTTGTTTTCTCAAAATTGTGTGCAACAAAAATTATCAAATGTCTTTCAAAACATGTAATACAGCCAACCAATGAAAAACTGCAGATAATGGTGATGCAGGTGATAGACAGGGAGAACACTGACATTTGGAAATTGGCATTTTTCCAGAAACAAACCGTAAATGTATGGTGGAAAGAGCAAGAGATGCTATTGTAAAAAGACATTATTCTAACTCTTTTCTTCACATATCACTCTTCTCTATCTTCATAATCTATTTATCTAATAAACTTGGCATTGTGTATTATATAACTTACAAATATTATTGACCCTTTGATGAGTTGCGTTATGCAGTTTCACAGCTCACATTATTTCACATTGTTCAGCAAATTTAAGAGTCAGCTTTGTAAATTGTTTTGAAAGCGTGGGCCATAGTTTGAAGTAATGCATGATATCAGTCAAGAAAAACTGTAAATAGAACTGCAATGTGGCAAATGTATTTTTAAAAGTAGGCTCTTCAGTAGACAATAGTCACTAATTTATAACATGCCAAACATTAATTTATTTGTTGCGTGCTGCTCCAAGACTCGAAGTTTGAAGATGCAAATGCAGTTTATTGACAATGGTAATCCACAAACAAGGTCAAAAGACAGTGCCCAAATACAACAGAAGGCAGTCCTAACAAAACAAAAAGACAGAACACACAGGCAGACAGGGGAATCCAGGAAACATGCAAGATCAAAAAAAAAAAAAAAAAACAAGAACACAGGAACAAATGAAAGAACACTCAGAATTGCAGTGTTACACAAGACAATACTTCACAGGGAATAAGTGAAACACAGGCACTACTTATACCGAGACAAACAAGCTTAACAAGATAACGAGATAACAAGGGGGTGTGGTCCAATGAGTGTCCATGGTAACTAACAAGGGGAACAACAGCAGAGAAACATGAGGTGCACAAACAGAGGAGATACAGGGAACCTAGACATTTGATAATTTATGTATTAATAGTTGAGGTCGAAAGTTTACATACCCCTTGCAGAATCTTCAAACATTCACAGATGCTCTAGAAGGAAACAAGATGCATTAAGAGCCGGGGATGTAAACTTTTTGAATTGGATGAACAGGTTAACTAGTACTCTTTTTCTTTTCTTTCTTTTTTTTTTTTTTTTTTTTACTTTTTTTCTTCTGGGAAACATGTAAGCATCTTCTGTAGCTTCTGAAGGGCAGTACTAAATGGAAAAAATATGATCTTTAAACATTGATCAAAATTATGATCTTTAAACACATCTAAACAAAAATAAATCTTGCACATCTTCTTGTTCAAAAGTTTTCACCCCCCAACTCTTAATGCAGTGTGTTTCCTTCTGGACTATCAGTGAATGTTTGAACCTTTTTAATAGTTGTGTTCGAGTCCCTCAGTTGTCCTCAGTGTGAAAAGATGGATCTCAGAAATCATACAGTCACTGCTGGAAAGGGTTCAAATATGCAAAAAATGCTTGACAACTGAAGAATCTAAAGGACCCAGAGGATTTTTCTGAAGAACAGAGCTCAGTTTAACTGCTCAGAACAAACAAGGGACTCATGAACAACAATCACAAAACAAACCACCAGTCATGAAGCATCCAGTATATGACACACAGTATTAAGAATCAAGGGTATGTAAACCTTTGAACTTTTATAAATTCTGCTATTTTTTTTATCTTGTGGAATATATATGTAAACATCTGTTGTGTAATATATATATATTTTTTTTAAATATATTCTTCAGGACAGTACTAAATAAAAATGTTTGCATGATCCCTCTTATTTTGTTAGAATAACCATTTGTAAATTCTGCAAGGGTATGTAAACTTTTGACCTCAACTGTATGTATGTATGTACTTATTTATTTATGTCATAGCCTAAGACAATTGTGACATAATGAGAACATTTTAATCACCAAAGCACAACACCACACAATTGTCGTATAGTTATTTTAAAGATCTGGTTATTCAATATCAAACAATTTTATAAGAGACATGTTTGAAAGATGTTAAAGTACTGTCATACAGCTGTTATATTGCAAAATAAACTCAAGTCATCTAACAAAATTGACAAAATCCAATTAACGGCAGTAAATATTTAAATTAATATTTAAAATAATTTAAAAATATTTTAGTTTAAATGTATCAAGACCCTGTTGTTGCTTGACAAAAACTTGTCATAAGACAAAAACAAACACAAAAATATAGTGTAGGATTTATTAGTTGCAAAAATATAAAATACAAGAAAAGAATGAACCAATTAAAGTGTGAGTGTGTGTGGTACAAATAGAGTGAAATATCATAGCAACTGTTTTACATTTTATGTGTCCTCACTTAAAAAGGCCAATAAAGCAACATTCATTTCCACTGTACTGTAAAACATAGACTCTTTACTTTATGAAGAACCATAAACTGAAGGATGAATTATATCTTCATTATTATAAGGTAAAGATGAGGATCCACACTTTAGAGATCTACTATTTAAAATGCTCCTCAAAATGTTGTGTGTGATGTTTGAACATCGTTTTTCATGTACAATGGTATACAACAGTATTGTGTTTAGTACCAAAAGGCTTAATTTACAGAACTTTCATTGGAGAAGAATGTTAATTAGAAGTACAAAAAATATGAATTACAAAACAAGAATGTGTTCATTTTTAATTCAGAACTGTCAGTTGCAGTTGTTTCCTTTAATGAGGAAGAAAGTTCCAGCAGCGACTCCCAACAGCCCCAGAGTCAGACCCACTCCACAGAACACTGCTGGACCAACACCTGGAAGGGCAACGTCCACTTCTGAAACACACAAGCACATGATGATGCATATACCACAGAATATAAAAGCATATATTTCATGTTTACAATAAAGTGACAGGAAATTAGGAAATTATTGCTTAACCTAATGATGTAATGTTTTTTTTTTTTTTTTTTTTTTACATAATCTGTTTTTTTCAGATCTAGCCAATTAGGTGGTCTAAATCAAATCATTTTTGGAACAATTAGGATTTATAAACATCTTACATCTAATTAATCTACATGAAACAGTTCCTCACCCCATGTTTTGGTTTTAGGTTGGCCTTGAATGGATTTGTGGTACACAGTGCAGCTGTAAATGTCTCCCTCTTTTGGTGTGAATTTCAGAGTGGAGAAGATGTTGAAGGTGCCATCACTTTTTCGGCGGTACTGGCTTAGACTCGTGTCCTCTGACACAATCTGATTGTTTTTAGTCCATGACACAGTGACAGGTGGAGGGAAGAATCCAGTCACATGGCAGATAAGGGTATTTGCAACATCCAGCACCACATCATCTTCTGAATAGATGGAAGTATCTGGGGGGTCTGTGAACACATAAAAAATGATGCTGATTTGCACTTGGGACATTTTATCTTGGAACAAAAGAAAAATCTTGCAAACCAAAATCTTGATTATATTGGTTGTAATTTCTGCAGCCGATATCTTTGCACAGTCTCTAAACAAGTAAACCTCAGATTATTATAGATTTAATATATTAATCATGTGAAAATATAATAATTATACACAATGTGTAAATCTTACCTAGTTGTTCAACTGAGGGTTTGTAAACCTTAATGTCTACTTCTAAGTTTTGTTTGCAGACCTCCATTTGAGCAAGACTATTTTCATAAGCTCCAGGAAAGCTGACAGAATCTGCAAAGTTAGGAGCTGTCACTACTCCTTCTTTTCTAATGAAGTCTGAATGGAACAGTTCCTCTCCATCAAATCCATACAAATATTCTTTCTCTGTATCAGAACATCCCATATATTGACAATCCCTGTGCAAAACTGAAACAAATAAAGTGTCATGATATTAGCCAGAATAGAAAAAACAGTATGAATGAATAACAAAGGATGAACTTTATCTGATGTGCAATCAGTACAGTGATAGTATTTTTAAACAAACAATTTAAACAGCATAGTAATTGTTTCTCAACCCTAATAAAGTACAACTGAACTGAAACTGAGATAATTCTCCGTCTGCCTCTTAGGCTGATAGAAGGCTGTTCATACAGTTTCAATATCAGACAAAATACTGTGAAGTTACTTATTTTGGGCTTCAGACAAGACTCGCTGTTGACTTGGATACCAGACAAATATCCTTAAACAACTTTTGGGAAATTTAATTTTCCTCATGCTCATACCCGCTTGTCTACTTTAACTTTATAAATCAGCAGATATAATTTACATATATAATAGACAGTTTTCTGACTTACCTTGAGTCTCAATACTCACAATAACATTGAGCATAAGCAGGACACCATACATCTCCATTTTCATTGAGGAGTAGAGCAAAGACCATATTAAACAGTCCTGGAGTGAATAATAGGTAGAGCTGCTGATCCCTGGTCATGTAGAAGCCTCCCAATCACAGCATCCAATCAGAATTTGAGCCCTACTCTGACGTCTTTGTATCTAGTTAAAATGATGTTCTATTTCAGACTTGTTTGGTTGTTAAGAAGTAGGTTTCTTTACTCTATCTATATTGTATCCTGCTTTGCATTTTGATATCTGTATTTTTTACAAATCTATGAATAATATTTATTTACACGTATAAAAGTATTTACATGCATTTTTGTGAATGTGTGTGTGTGCGCGTGAGAGAGTTCAGTATATAATTATTTTTAGTGACAATTTTCCATTATATATTTTCCATTATGATATTATTCACAATCTGTAAATGTCAAATATCTGTAAATGTTTATTCTAAACCTATTTGTGTCTTTACACTTTTATATATTTTATTGTTAAATGTTATGTATCTTGTTATATTTATATATGTGTACTGGAAGCTTCAATACCCAGACAAAATATCCAAGTTAAGTGTGCATCACTGATCGTCGTTATCGCTAAAATATTTTGTCATAACATCTGCAGTTTAGTTTAAAGATTGTGTGCCTATCACTCCTCGCTATCATTAAAACAGCATGTCACAGGAAAAGTGATTGAAAGTAGCACATCTACTATCTAGATACATATAATTTTTGTTATCTTCTGCGTAATGACTGCGTGTAATTTCAGTGCTTATCGCCATTAGTGAAAGTGTAATAGTATGTAAATGTGTAGCCTATATCAAAATGTAAACGTGTTTCCACACGAGTTTAAATCTTTTTATTATTATTATTATTTAAACTGTTATTGTGATCATGCACTGTATTTTGTGATTATGACTCAGAATGAGGATTTAAAGTGGTTTTCCTTCATCTGCCGTCAGTCCCGCAGCTCGCCATCAGTGTCACCAAACTGCTCTGTCTCCAAAATGTCCGTACGCATGGGTCAGAGTTTGCGTGGAGGTGCGCAAATTTTCCCGTCAGGTTTTTCTTTATAAATCCCACCTTTTGCGTAGGAACACGCTTTATAAATGAGGCCCCTGGACTGTGTTATTATCATTCTTGATGTTTTTAATCAAGCAAACCTCACACTTGAACTGCCAAAATACAGGCAACATATCACATGCCCTACCAGAGACAAAAATATATTGAATCACTGTTACACCACTATTAAGGATTTTCTGTCCCACGGGCAGCTTTGGGGCTCTCTGATCACTAGTTTATCTTACACCGACTTACAGGCAGAAACTGAAAACAGCTAAACCTGTAATAAGGACTGTTAAAAGATGGACTAATAAGGCAGAGCGGGATTTACAAGTCTGTTGCTGATCTGTATGAACTTACAGATACTGTAACTTCATACATCAGTTTCTTTGAGGATGTGCATTCCTACCAGGACTCATTTAACACAACAACGACAAACCATGGTTCTCATATCCCCTTTCCACCAGCACGAACCGGGTGCTAGTTCAGAGCTAGTGCTAGTGCCAGTTCGGAGTTGGTTCAACTTTGTATAGACGGAGATTACAATCGAGCCGCTATTACCTTGATTAGCTGCTATTTCAAAAATGGCGGTCACAAGTTTCTTGTTGGTCACAGTAACCCTGCCCCAGCCCCTGACGCAAGCGGTTTTACTTCTAGCCCAGCAATGTTTTGGTGCTACTTATGAACCACTTTTCCTGGTTCGAGCTGGTGCTTTGTGTGTCGAAAGACAAATAACTGATTTGAAACTAGGCTCTGGCTCCGAACCAGCACTCAAACTGCCTTGGTGGAAAAGGGGTAATAGTGAAACTCAGACAGCTTTGTCGGGCCAAAGAAGATGCCTATAGGAATGGGGATAAAATCTTGTACAATCAGGCCCAAAACACACTGACAAGAGAGATTAAAGAGACAAAGAGGAGGAGCTAAAAAACTTAAAATCAGTTGCTCAAACAGGGACCCTGCTTCAGTGTGCAAAGGCCTGAAAGACATCACTAACTACAAGGCACCATCCCCCAATCCTGTAGGGAATCAACATCTGACAGAGAAGCTGAATGAATTTTACTGCAGATTTGAGAATCCCAGTCTCACACCCCACACCCACTCTGACGGTCTCTCTGCACAACAATCAACACCTCCAGTAACCCCACCCACCCTCCCTCTTCCTTCACATTAGTAAGAAAGATTGTATGTTCAGTTTTCAGGAAACAGAAGACCAGAAGAACACCAGGACCAGACAGTGTTTCACCCGCCTGTCTAAAACCTCTACTGTCCAGCTGGTATCTATCTTCTCACAGATCTTCAATAAATCACTGGAGCTGTGTGAAGTCCCTTCCTGCTTCAAATGCTCCACCATCAAACCCCCCCCACAAATCACAGGACTAAATGACTAAAGACCTGTTGCTTTGATGTCTGTGGTCATGAAATCATTTGAGAGTTTCTGGCCTACCTGACATTACTACACCCTTGCTGAATTCTCTTCAGTTTTCTTACAGAGCAAACAGGTCTGTGGATGATGCAGTCAATGTGGGACTACATTATATCCTACAACATCTGGACAAAACAGGGACTTATGCAAGGATCCTATTTGTGGAGTTCAGCTCTACCTTCAACACCATCGTCCCAGCACTCCTCCAGACTAAGTTAACCCAGCTCTCTGTTTTTAGCTATATCTGTGGATCACCAGCATTCTGATAGACAGGCAACAGCTAGTGAGAAAATCACATCTAACACCCGGATCATCGGCACTAGTGCCCTCCAAGGGTGGGTTCTCTCCCCACTGCTCTTCTCCCTTTAAACCAATGACTGCACTGCCAAAGATTCCTCTGTCAAACTTCTGAAATTTGCAGACAACACTACCATCATCGGCCTCATCCAGGATGGTGACGAGTCTGCCTACAAACAGGTGGTTAAAGAGTTGGCTGTCTGGTGCAGTTACAACAACTGTGGAGATGATGGTGGTCTTTAGGAGAAAACCCCCTGCACTCCCCCCACTCAACATCACAAACAGTTCTGTGGCAGAAGTGGAGTCATTCAGGTTCCATTCAGGAAATGGCCTATTCTTTGGATACAGATTCCTGCATTTTGGCCTTGAGGTTCATATGTAGAGGAGGTCAAGTTTAAGAAATGATATCATACAACGGAACTAATTATGTAGGAGCAGAGCGAAAGCTTAGAGATTGTCTTGCTCAGCTGGATAATAACAAGATCAAACAGTATAAAGTGAGAAAAAAATGTTAAGCCAGGAGACATAGTTCTTATAGTGGATGATACATCACTCAGGAACTCTTGGCCTATTCCAGTGCTTCCCCCAGTGCTGAGGCCCGTCTATCTGGCCACATCTTGACGCATGCTGTTCTGGAGTCACAACAGTAAATCGTTATGGCCATCTGAGAAATTAACAGTCAACTGAAAAATATCACTGACGCACTCACAGACATAAGAAATTTTTAAAACTTGATTTTGATTTTTAAAACTTTTACATCAACTGAACACTTATATAAAGTTGGAAAAGTTGCTAAAGCAGAAAACCTCACTATAGCAAGTGTACTTGAGTCCAATCCAGCCTACTCTGGAAATCTCTTCAAGAACTCTTACCAAGATTTTTGTAATGACCACTAAACTGATTTTGGCAACCAATCTTCTACACTTTGCAAGTTCAATGTCTCTAAATGCACTCAGCACACTATCAACTCATATAATTAAAGGTGTCATCGAATGTTTTTTTACAAGATGTAATATAAGTCTAAGGTGTCCCCTTAATGTGTCTGTGAAGTTTCAGCTCCAAATACCCCATATATTTTTTTTTTTATTAATTTTTTTAACTGCCTATTTGGGGGCATAATAAAAAATGCGCCGATTCATGTTGCGGCCCCTTTAAATGCTCACGCTCCCCGCCCACAGAGCTCACGCTTGCCTTAAACAGTGCATAAACAAAGTTTACACTGCTAATATAACCCTCAAAATGGATCTTTACAAAGTTTTCGTCATGCATACTGCATGCATGCGTCGGATTATGTGAGTATTGTATTTATTTGGATGTTTACATTTGATTCTGAATGAATTTGAGACTGTGATCCGTGGCTAGTGCTACACTGTTGGAGAGATTTATAAAGAATGAAGTTGTGTTTATGAATTATACAGACTGCAAGTGTTTAATAATGAAAATAGCGACATGACTCTGATCTCCGTGAATACAGTAAGAAACGATGGTAACTTTAACCACATTTATCAGTACTAGCAACATGCTAACGAAACATTTAGAAAGACAGTTTACAAATATCACTAAAAATATCATGTTATCATGGATCATGTCAGTTATTATGCTCCATCTGCCATTTTTCGCTATTGTTCTTGCTTGCTTACCTAGTCTGATGATTCAGCTGTGCAGATCCAGACGTTAATACTGCCTGCCCTTGTCTAATGCTTTGAACATGAGCTGCCATATGCAAATATTGGGTCATATACATATTAATGATCCCGACTGTTACGTCACAGTCGGTGTTATGTTAAGATTCGCCTGTTCTTCAGAGGTCTTTTAAACAAATGAGGTTGACATAAGGAGGAGGAAACAATGGAGTTTGAGACTCACTGTATGTCATTTCCATGTACTGAACTCTTGTTATTCAACTATGCCAAGATAAATTCAATTTTTTATTCTAGGGCACCTTTAAAGTTAAAAACAATGACCTCTTACTTCAAAAAAGAGCATTTTTTGCAGAGTAATCTAATTATTTTGAACACTGCAAAATTTGAACTTTTGATACTTTAAGTTTCATACAATCTCTGAATATACAGGTTTGGGAAAATACAGCATTGAGAAACATTGAATGAAAACTGTTTTTTTAAAAAAACAATTAAAAATATTTTCTAAAATTTTAATCAAAAAAAACAAAAAAAACAAAAAAACAGTTTGCATAAAGAATGTGAAATCATGAAATTGTTCATCATTTTCATGAGACTGTATGACCATGCTGCATTATTTGTGACCAAACCTACAGTTGTGGCCAGAATTATTAGCCCCCTTGATAAATATGATCAAAGATGACTCTAAAAATAAATCTGCATTGTTTATCCTTTTGATCTTTAATCTTTAAAATTAGCAAAAATCAAACCTTTCATTGAAGGAAAGGAATTGAAAGTGGGGGGAAAATAACATTAAGACATAAATGTTTTTCTCCAAAACACATTGCCCACAATTATTGGCACCCCTAGAATTTTTTATGAGTAAAATATCTCTGAAGTATATTCCCATTCATATTTAAAATTTTTTAGCTCACTGGGGTGATCATGAACATGAAATTGTCCAGCCATGACTTCCTGTTCCACAGGAGTATAAACATGAGGAAACACAAAGGCCAAATTCCCTTAATCATTCATCACAATGAGAAAAAACAAAGAATATAGTTCTGATGTGTAGCAAATAGAAAGTGGCTGTAAGAAAATAGCTGAAACATTGAAAATCCCCATTTCCACTATCAGGGCAATAATTAAGAAGTTCCAATCAACTAAAGATGTTACAAATCTGACTGAAAGAGGACATGTGTCTAAATTGTCCTAATGTGAAGTGAGGAGGAAAGTTTGAGTGACCAAAGACTCTCTAAGGATAACAGCTGGAGAATTGCAAAGGTTAGTTGAGTCTTGAGTCTCAGAAAGCCTAAAAAAAAATGATCAAAAGCACCTACATCCCCACAAGTTGTTCGGGAGGGTTAGGTCAAAAATATATGAAGTTACATGAATATTAAAAAACTCTGCAATCACAATCAGATCTTTTTTTCTACACCTGTCAAACTCTTCCACTGTCGGAGACAAAGTAATCTTAACCAAATCAAATTCCATTATTCAAATTATAATGTGTACAGTTCCTCACCCGCACGAGTTTGAAGCTGCTGAAAAACTTACGACACCTAATAACAACAAAAATTTAAATTAAGAGAAATTAACTAATATGTTCCACGAAATAATTGAACGAATGGACGAGCCCCCAATTGTTACGTCCTGCATAAGACTAGGGGTACACGTGGATGCAACAAAAGTAAAAAATTTTAAAGAGCGTTGATCTGAGTCCTGCCACAGCACCACAAGCAACAAGTTATCCAAAAAAGATTTTTATTTCACAGCTCGTGGAACAAATACAAACGGTATTGTAATAAAATACACAGAAAAGAAAAATGAAGCAATAGCTTCAGGAGAGGGCAAGGCCAAAACAAAAATGCAATTTAACTGAAGTAGTTTAAACCTCTAACTAAACTAACAAAGAAAAGAAAAGAAAATAACAGAGTTGTACCCTAACTCCCTTCCTGGCCCGAAAACAGGGTTAAACAAAAATGGCGCCCACCTCCCATACACTATAATTTAGTGAAACCTTTTCAGATAAGATGTGCCATGTTTTGACCTCTATCAACAGCAATTTGCAAAACATACCAGCCAGTCAGAGGAGAGATTCACTGACCATTGCCTGCATCTCTACCAGTGGTTTTAGAATGGGCTTCAAAAGCAATAAATAAATCCCTAAAATTTCCTGCTTATTAAAGGGTTAGTTCACCCAAAAATGAAAATTCTGTCATTTATTGCTTACCCTCATGTTGTTCCACACCCGTAAGACCTTCGTTAATCTTTGGAACACAAATTAAGATATTTTAGTTGAAATCCGATGGCTCCGTGAGGCCTACATAGAGAGCAATGTCACTTCCTCAGTCAAGATCCATAAAGGTACTAAAAACATATTTAAATCGGTTCATGTGAGTACAGTGGTTCAATATTAATATTATAAAGCGGCGTGAATATTTTTGGTGCAGCAAAAAAACAAAATAACGACTTATTTAGTGATGACCGATTTCAAAACACTGCTTCAGAAAGCTTTGGAGCACAGTGAATCAGTGTATCGAATCATGAATCGGATCGCGGGTCAAACCGCCAAAAGGCTGAAATCATGTGACTTTGGCGCTCCGAACTGCAGATTCAACACACAGATTCATTTGTGCTCCGATGCTTCCTGAAGCAGTGTTTTGAAATCGGCCATCACTAAATAAGTCGTTATTTTGGTTTTTTTGGTGCACCAAAAATATTCTCATCGCTTTATAATATTAATATTGAACCACTGTACTCACATGAACCGATTTAGATGTGTTTTTAGTACCTTTATGGATCTTGACTGAGGAAGTGACATTGCTCTCTATGTAGGCCTCACGGAGCCATCGGATTTCAACTAAAATATTTTAATTTGTGTTCCGAAAATGAACGAAGGTCTTACGGGTGTGAAACGACATGAGGGTAAGTAATAAATGACAGAATTTTCATTTTTGGGTGAACTAACCCTTTAAAGGGACAGTTCAACCAAAAATGAAAATTCTGTCATTTATTACTTAACCTAATGTTCCAAACCTGGAACACAGAAAAAGATGTTTTGAAAAATTTCAACTGTTTGTTGCCCATGTAACTCAAAGCAACATTGGACCCAACTGACTTCCATTGTATGGACAAAACACACAGTAAAATTTTTCAAAATATCTTTTGTGTTCCACAAAATATAGAATGTCATGTTTGGAATGATGAGTAAATGATGAGTTTGGGGTGAGTAAATGATGATTTCCAGATCTGTTAAAATGCGAGGGCATATTACTGTGCATGACCCGGACCCTTATAGATTTTCTGAATTGATCTTTCTTTGCCAAGCCATTCTTTTTTTCATTCTTTTGTCATGCTGAAAATGGAAAGTTCTCTGAATTGTTAGCTTTCTAGCAGATGCCAGAAAGTTCTGTGCCAAAATCCCTCTATGTGTTACAGTTGACAGGCAAACTAACCCCCAGGTTCTCTGTGAACCTGCATCTTGTTTTATTGACAAAATCCAAAAATTACCAATGAGGCCTGACTATAAAACGTTAAAGGAAATAGTTTTGTGAATACGGCCCCTGGTATATATTAGATCTTATATTGGTCTCATCAGACTATGATACATTTTTACATTTTTACACATGACGTTGTCAGACTGGATATATATATATATATATATATATATATATATATATATATATATATATATCCCAGGTTTGGATTTGTTTGTTTGTTTAGTCAGAAAGGATTGCATCTTGCCACCCTGCCCCATAGCCTAGACAGATGAAGAATTTGAGGTTTTCACATGTAGGGAGAAACCAGTACTTGGCTGTTGTGCCATTCTTTCTCTACTTCTTTATGACTGTCCTCACTGTGTACCACACAATATCTAATGCCTTGTTTAAAAAAAAAAAAAAAGCTCTTTGTGGTCCATGGCTCTTGCATGCACAAAATCAGTCACAGTTTAAATTTAGCTTGCAGAGCAAAAGCTTATATCAGACTCAGTTCCTTTAATTTCTTAGGTTCCAAAACAGATTCTGTCACCAAGACTTGGAGGGATATGAAAGAGTGTCACATAAGTCTATAAACCACTTGTGTGGTTTAATGAGAACACAGACCTAGTTAAAGTAATTTGCTGAACACTGTAAAATAATATCGTAGTAATGCAAGTTTGGACTTTATCAGTATGCAAGCAGTCTGTTTGTCTTTTTTATTTATAATAGAATATCACAATATCAAGCCTGTTTTATTTTAGTCAGAACAGAAATCCCCTTAAAAATCCCCATGGAAAGAACCAATCATTTCGGTTAATTTCAGCTTCCGCTGTAATATCATCTGTTGCTAGAGAAGAAAGATTTTAGAATAGCCTTCACTGGCCCTGAAATACTGCTCACTGCTGCCACCCTCTGTCTGCAAGAGCTTCTTCATTTCTACGACTCAGAAGCACCATTTCAGTATTTCAGTTTGATTTCTCAAAGCTTAAATAAAACCTACAATTTTCCTGAATATAATGAATGGGTATTTCCATTGATGATATGTTTGTATACAATTACCAGTATATTATATATTTTCTTTTAGTATTTTAATTTATTTACTTATTTAAATTTTTGTTTTAGCAAAAATTTAGTCCTAGCCATATCCCCACCACCCTAGTCCATAAGTTATCCCTAAAATCAAACTTGACATAAACTGTAAACTTGTCCCTCAAATCTGATTAGTTGATTAGAATTTGTTCAAGGATCAGCAAAGATGTTAATCCAGGAACATGTTGCTCTTGGTGAAATTACGTTCACTGATACTAAACATACCTGCAGCCACTTTAATGTCCTTCTATATATGTCCTATCATATCGTTCTCGAATCTGATTGGCTGATAGCCGTGCGATATTTCAGTGATAACAGCACTCCTCCTACCTTTTCACCCTTTGTATCACTCCGCTTGAAGTGACCATCATAGCGGATGAGCAAATCCACCGTAATTTTTGAGAATACTACCTGTTGTACCACGAACTGTAGTTTTAATAGTTTTTTAGACGAGAATGTAGTTGTTTAGACCTGAAATATGTTATTCATATTTAATAATAGCGCCTATTTTACAATTTGTTTTGACGTTTTCGGAGATGTGAGCTCCAGGGCATCAGCGGCCGTTCAGTGCTTGTGTGCACGCCGAGAACTGCTTCGGGGATTTACCGCTGGCACTTATAGTGGTTAAACATGAGACATAATTCAATTTGAGTACATAAAACGGGCAATCTTTGGTCTTATTAATCTATTATTTGTTCCAGAGCAAGTCTAATTGTGCTATGTTAAATTTGATAATAATTAATGTTACCTTACATCCTTTATATAGCATATTGGCTACAACTAGATGGGAAATATCAGACGAAGACTCTTCTCCGCTCTTCAAATACGTAAAACATTAAACTTTATAGACAGTGTTTTTTGAGTAAAGAAAACGCTTTACTTTTTTTTTTTCAAACATCAGATCTTTATTTACCTTTGCATATAGACGAGATGACCAAACTGAGTGCGGCACTTCATTCATGAGGTGGGGCGGATTTATGAGGTTTGACTGACAGTTTGAGGATCCAATGGAGTTATGAGGTTTTGTCACAAGCTCTTTAAAATCCTCTTCATTCGTTAAATATTTGTAAAAACCCACATACAAGCATAAAGGGTGACCTATAGTTTTTTTTTTTTTTTTTTAAATAACTAGTGCTTTACGCTTGACTGAACTGTACAATTGTGTTTATTTGTTGTTCAATAAATATTATTTTATATAAATATGTCCATTAGTGCGTAATATGGATTAAGTGAAAGTTACATTAATACGCCATTAGATGACGGCAACACTTTACAGGAGAATGAGTCAGTGAGTCACTAGAGACTTTTAAATTGAAAGGAACTTTTGCAAAGGAAGTTGTTTTTGCGCTGTGGTGTTATGGATGTTATGGAAAATTCCGATAAGTGTAAAAAAAGGACAAATACAAGATCGCTTTCCTCAGCGGACATTCAAACGGACTTTTATAATGGATATAATTTTATGGAGATCGACTTGAAGAATGAATGTAATGCAATATATCAGACAGGTAATGGTAATACTCTCTCAGGCGATCTCTCTCTCTCTCTCTCTCATACTGTACAAAATTCAATGAGTTTCAATGAAGCGACTGAACATTCCTTCGTTACTAGTTCTAAAGTGACGTTTTAGAATTAGTAACGGAGGCTTGGTCCAACTGTCAACTTGAGATTTGAATCCGTGGCGGAAGGAAGTAGTGCTGCACGAAAGAGGGTTTTAAAGACACTCCGTTGTTGTTTTTATTTGTTTATACTGTTGTATAAACGCAATATCACACGAGTAGCCGTGCGATATGGCTGTATATCAGCACGCTGTGATTACCTACGGACGAATCACAGCCGTGCTGATATACAGCCATATCGCACGGCTACTCGTGTGATATTGCTCATATATATATATATATATATATATATATATATATATATATATATTTATATATGATGGCCTTTTTTATTGACAAAATCCAAAAATGAGCACTGAGAGCTGACTGTAAATCCACCAGTTTCACAGACAAGTCTTAAGCTAGTCCCAGACTAAAATGCATGCTTGAGCTGTTTTAACTGAAAGCAACTTTTACTGACATACAGTGGGTATGGAAAGTATTCAGACCCCCTTACATTTTCAGTCTTTGTTATATTGCAGCCATTTGCTAAAATTATTTAAGTTAATTTTTTTGCTCATTAATGTACACACAGCACCCCATATTGACAGAAAAACACAGAATTGTTGACATTTTTGCAGATTTATTAAAAAAGAAAAACTGAAATATCACAATATCACACTATACTAGAAACTGACCCATTATAATAAAGAATGCCTCACCCCTTAAGACATCTTCTAAAAAAAAAAATATAGGGTGGCGCATTGCTGCCACATAGCCTACATAATAATTTTTTCCACTCAATTATGACGAAACAACGAGATATTATGTTGTTAATAATAGAGTCTATAATAGAGTCTAGATTTATATAGCCTAGATCAGTTTATCAGTTTATCAATTCAATATTCTTCTCACATTTATTGGTATAGGCCTATAGCGCTTTTCACAATACATAGTTTCAAAGCAGCTTTACAGGAAATGCATGTCATCATTACAGTTTGGAGTAATCTGTTATCAAAGGTGACTGTGCAAGTTATGTAATTTCAGAAATGTACATACATGCAGTTAACTAACAATGAATTATTAATTTAAACAATGGTAGAAACAACAATCTAATTTAAGTAATTATACATGACGAACGATGATTAGTGTAGGCTATAGTAAACACTAGTCTAATAAAGCATACTATACAGAAAAATTGGTTTGTGCATAATTTGATCTTTTAAAGGGATAGTTCACCCAAAAATGAAAATTTGATGTTTATCTGCTTACCCCCAGGGCATCCAAGATGTAGGTAACATTTTTTCTTCAGTCGAACACAAATGATGATTTTTAGCTGCAACCGCTGCCGTCTGTCAGTCAAATAATTGCAGTAGATGGGAACTTCATCTATAAGAGTAAATAAAGCTTGCTTAGACAAATCCAAATTAAACCCTGCGGCTCGTGACGACACATTAATGTCCTAAGACATGAAACGATCGGTTTGTGTGAGAAACCGAACAGTATTTATATCATTTTTTACCGCTACCACTATGTCCAACTCCGTTCATGACTCCTTTAGTGAGGTCTGATCGCGCTCTGACAACGGAAGTGATGTCTCGTGCATATACTTCAATGAGTGTCAGACATCACTGCCGCTGTCAGAGCGCGATCAGACATCACTAAAGGAGTAATGAACGGAGATGGACATAGTGGTGTCGTCACGAGCTGCAGGGTTTAATTTGGATTTGTCTAAGCAAGGTTTATTTACTCTTATAAATGAAGTTCCCATCTACTGCCATTATACGACTGACAGACGGCAGCGGTTGGAGTTAAAAATCATCATTTGTGTTCTACTGAAGAAACAAAGTCACCTACATCTTGGATGCGCTGGGGGTAAGCAGATAAACATTAAAATTTTCATTTTTGGGTGAACTATCCCTTTAACATCACTTAGGCTACATTAAGTGACGTTTTGGGAAAACACTTAAAGGGATAGTTCACCCAAAAATGAAAATTTGATGTTTATCTGCTTACCCCCAGTGCATCCAAGATGTAGGTGACTTTGTTTCTTCAGTAGAACACAAATGATGATTATTAACTCCAACCGTTGCGGTCTGTCAGCCGTAATGTGTGTCAATGGGAACTCCATCTATAAGAGTAAAAAAAAACATGCACAGACAAATCCAAATTAAACCCTGCAGCTCGTGACGACACACTGATGTTCTAAGACACGAAATGATCGGTTTGTGTGAGAAACCGAACAGTATTTATATAATTTTTTACCTCTAATACACCACTATGTCCAACTCCGTTCAGCATCCGGTTAGTGAGGTCAGAAAACGCGCTCTGCTGATGGAACTTATGTCTCGCGCTTTGCTTCAATGAGTGCGAGACACCCTCACCAGAACTGACTCTAACACAGAAAATTCCACCCTTTTAACAAGGCAAACTAAACCACTTTATAATTACAGGGGGTCAGTAATTCAGTAAATCAAACCTAAAAAAATATACAATATATAGGCCTACAAATAAACTCCATAAACAGGAAATTACATTCACCATAAAACAATGATGAAAATAAACAAAAATGAACTTCAGATGCAAAAGCCTCTAAGTGCCATCTGAAATTTTCTTATAAAATGAGTATTTTTATCAAGCTTGTATGTTTATGTTCAGTAATTTCACTTTAATGGCAATGAAAAGGACCTATTAATTGCCATTAAAGTGAACCTAAACATACAAGCTTGATAAAAATGCTCCTTTTAGAAGAAAATTTCAGACAGCACTTAGAGGCTTTTGCATCTGAAGTCTTCATATATAAAAGACATAAGGAAATGCCTTTGCTGCAGTCACGGATCCAGGCGGAACCCTGGGTAAGACACAATTCCAAAACTATTTAATAAAGAAACAATATTAAACCCATATCTTATTCTTGGTTTTATTCAATCACTAGTGTGCACTCTAGCAACAAATTATCGCTCTTTGATGTTATATGTGCCAGAGCACAACAAAAATGGTTTGGGTAAATAATATTACAGAAACAAAGTAAATGCATAGAAATTTATAAACAAACAAACCAAACAAAACAAACCCAGTTACTAACTAAATAACTAAATAAATACATTTAAATAAAATAAAATAATATAAGAACCATTGAAATAAAGTAATCTATTTAAAGCTGCTGTCCGCAATTTTTCCTCTTTGTCCATCTCTGTTTGAAACCTGCAATTGCAGTCATATGCGGAACAGTTATCTGTACGTGCGTTGTGCCTCAGCACAGCTCGTCAGCGCGGATGAATCTAATGTTTGCTGTCAGTCACCACACCGGTGTGGATACTGTACTTCAGAATCACAGATTCTACGTCTTTAAAGTATGACCAATATAAGATTTTCACTGGAAAATATCATCTGAACAAGTAAGTAACATTTCTGCCACTTTTGTTTTGACCAACTGAGGAAAAAAGCATTAGGCCTACAATAAATCTCGCCGCCAATGGTGATTGAATCTAACGATCGCTTAGCTCGGATCATGCCAAACCGTGCAAATTATTATTACTGTTAACGTTATATTGTTCTCAAATTGTTATTGTTAACAACATCAGCACTGCGTGACTGTGTATTTAGTGTGTATTAGCGTTACCTGTAGATTTCAATTTCTGTATCCACTTGTTTTCTGTCTACGGCTGAATCTCCAGTTGTCACTGATGATTGTCATCTGGATCTTTCTGGATTACAATCCACCATCAAAATTATTAGTTTAATTATTTCAGCTGCTGTGAGAAAAGGCTATAAATGATCTGCTACCAGCAGCATCCTCACATGATATAACTGACTAGCCTGAACGGGACTCCTTCCTTTGTTTACGGACGTGACGTAATGACGCACAGAGGAACTGCTGCATGCTCAAATTTCCCGTGGAAATCCGCCATGTCGCTCTTATTATAAAACATTATTACAAGCTTACTGTTGTGAATCGAGACAAGATAATTAGATAGTTTTGAACACTGGCTGGTTATGTAGCCTACTTGTTCAAAAGTTGATTTTGGATAATTTTTAACCAAAAAAAAAGTCATGGACTGCAGCTTTAATAAGTATGGCCATAGCCATCACACTGGTAAAAACGAATATTTACAAACATTAAGCTATAAACATGTAGGCTATTTTAGGCTATTTCCACAACAAATTCTTTAGATTTAATGGTATTCAACAAGCATAAACATACATTATAGTGGCATTCAATACAAACAGTATTTAAAAGCCTAAACAAATTTTTATTTAAAGTGAAACTGTCGTTGGGCTCCTTTCTCGTTCGGCACGAATCCAATTGTTTCTAGTTGCACTTGGACGCTAAAATATTTATTATGTTGTTAACAATGATTTAATGTCCAAAACAGCATCCTACACATCAGGCCCGGTTCTAGGATTGGGTGACTGGGGGGGCATTTCGAAAACTTGGTGGGGCAGCATAATATGATTTATGATATCCCCCCCTTAACTACTAAACAGTTTCCTCCATTTTTTAGAGTTTTTTCAGATTAATAACAGCTTCAAATTTAACATTGATCACAAAAGTACTTTCTGTGATTCTGAAATTGAAACAACAGTACATTTGTTTTTTGACTGTTTAGTTAGTACAACTGTTTAATTAGACTGTTTAGAGACTTTTGGTCTAACATATACGAATGGCTTAAAATTACAATTAATTAGATTTCTAAAAATGACATAACTTTTGGTATAATAATGGAAACATTCAACTTCTACTGAACAATATTTTAATTTAGGGAAAATGTTATATTTATGTTATATTCATTTACTGTTAGTTCCTTAAAACAAAGCCATTGTTTTCTGTTTTTTAGAAAGAATTTTCAATTTACTCTAAATCTTTAAGAATGGTCAAATTTAAAAGTGGAAGAAGACAACTTGGTTCATTGAAGAAATTTAAACCATTAGAAGACCTGGTTGCATGATTCTTTCCTTTTTTGTGTTTTTCTCGCCTATATATTTGGTTCATTTCTGTAGAGTTGTGCTCAGTTATTTTGGCTATAAAAAAATAAAAACCACAAGACATAATAATAACTGAATTTACACAAAAGATGCAGTTCAAAAGTTTATATGCTTGATTCTTAATAGTGTGTGTTCTTACCTAGATAATCAAAAGCTGCAAACATTTACTGATGCCCAAGACAACACAACACACCCCCTGAATTTTAATGCATTGTTTCCTTCTGGAGTATCAGTAAATGTTTTCACCATTTGTAACAGTTGGGTATGAGAAGAGTCCCAACCATGGGACTTATCATAAAGAAAATCAGAAAAACAGTCGTAAATTATTGACACACATGAGAATAAGTTAAGTGTATGTAAACTTTTGAACTGCTTAATTTGTGTAAGGGCAGATATTATATATTGTGGACTATATGTAAACATTCTCATAATAATACATTTTTGTTGCAGTGCTAAAAAAAAAAAAAAAAATTGACCTCACTTATTTATTTATTTTTTAAATGATTGATATTTTGCAGATTCTGAAAGGTGCATGTAACTTATCACATCAAATAATAGGCTACTCTTCAACAAATATATTATCTATCAATAATGCTGATAGAATATTTTAGAGCTGAACATAACTGAGCAAAACTATTTTATATTTTACTAGAACAGTTACATCTATTTTTTTTTTTTAAAGTTTTTAATTTTTTAATTTTCGAGATTTTTCATGACTTGGGAATTGCAATTTTAAAATTCCAAGCTAAATTTCCAAGTGTTTCATGATCGTGTATCAATGAATCAACGGTGTGTGCGCGTTTAATAGAGACTATGCGCATTTATAAAGGAGCTGCATGTCATCTGCTCATGTGATTGTCAATGGCCGTCTTGAGAAGTGATCAGATAAGGTGTGCAAAAGTCTTGGAAAACTGCTTAGAAAAAGGATGTGGATGAGGACATGAATGCTTTTTACAAGTTGAAATCTTGTAGTTATGGCAATTCTAGCATGGTGTGAGCACCTGAAGTGCTGAGCGTGTCTGTGAGGGAGAACTGTAAAAGGAAAACACAACCGCACAATGTCTCTAGTAATTCGCGTAACTAATTTAGTGTTGAGATATTGCGCCCTCTAGCTCCACCCCCACCCCCCCACACATGCACAAAAACGTGTAGGCCTATGGAACGGGGTCACTTTCAATATTAGGGGGGCTCAGCCCCCAATGAGGGATTTTAAAAAATATATATAAATATAGCCTATATTTTTTAAAAATATATTTTTTCCAATAGGCCTACATGTAATATTTTAAACACTATTTTTTATTAACTCTCAGGTCCGTAGCCAGCCTGTTGAAAGGGGGGGGGGGGTTCTTTTTTTCAAAAAGTGGACCTTTTTGCAGTTTTTCTCCTCCTTTTGTATTTAATAATGAGGTTCAAAAACTTCATTTTGGTGACCTTTTATGCACTAATTTGTGCTGGATTAGCTTGTCTGCTGGTATCTTAATGAGCACGCTTTTTGATGCACCTAAAATATTTACTGCATTGTTGTCAAATTGCTTCCTCATGTATCACCTTTGTCAGTCCATACACAGTTCATAAGTTTAAAGACCACACTAACAACAGAATAGATTTAATGAACTTTACTGAAATATTAATAGTAATTCTTCTCATCATCATTTCTTGACTCTCTGTCAATGCCTCTTTGCATTTCCATTGGCTCCAGTCTGCCGGTATTGGCCAATCACAAAAGTCGATATTGCACAACCAATATCACTGAATATCCCACTATAATGCTACGTTTATATGGCTATTATATTGTAGACTATTGAGTGGATAAAATATAGAAATCCTTTTAATATATATATATATATATATATATATATATATTACAGTGTTTCCTGTGGTGGGTGGACAGTGGTTCCTCTAGGCGGGTCCGGGGGCATGCCCCCCGGAGGAAAATTTTGTATATTTTAAATTTACATGCATAAGTCTGGTGCATTCTGAGAGCAAAATCAAGTGACTAGATCAATGAAGAAATTTGTTCTCTTGTAAACAATTTTGTGCTCTAAAAGTAATTTATTTATTGGTGATGGTAGGGCAATAATTTATTAGTGGGAGCCTGCATCTGTATTTGTGGAACTAATGGTCACTCTTTGATTTGTTAACCAATCCAGAATGCAATAACACCACCTCATTATAGATAAAAATAACAAATGAATAAAAATATATAATCATTAGCTGACTAATAAATAAATAAGTTAATTAGGTGAGTATATAATTCAGCAGCAAAAAGTATTCTAGCCTAATACTTGTGGAAAAAAAACTTTGCACAGTAATTTTATAAATCCAAATGTTAATAAAAAATTTAAAATTACTATTCGTATTCTTATGTAATGAAAAAACGATTTATATTAGATTTATATGTAAATAATTATGTATTTATATTAATGTAAGATTAAAACGCTTATTTAAATGTATTGTGCAGCTTTTTAATGGGGCAACAAGATATGATAGATACGACAGAACAAAACAGGCTAATAATAATATTTCAGTGTGCAAAACCATGACAATATGAAACGCTTCAAAACAGCAGCAAAAAACCGCTAACGCGCATCCCGGGTGCAGAATGATGCGCTTGAAGCAATATCGAGTCAGAGTTCGAGTCTGTTTCTTCTTACTTTTAAACTTCAGTTATTGTGCGTGTGACGCTAATTCATAGTCCTTGTGTTTTGCGATCTAACAGACATCCTGTATCCAGTATGATGACATCGTTCAGAAATAGCAATAAACTCCAGCGAGAGTTTTACCGTGCTGACTGTCGTTACCGAACGCGACGCGCTGTTTGAGTGCTGAATGATTGACAGCTGCAGCAGAGGGAAGACGAGTTTCTGACCGTGAACTTATCGATGTACATTCTTCTGTCCCTCACATGAAGCTATGGAATGGCTTCAGATGACTTTGAATATAGTGCACGAAAACTTAATTGTGCTAGTCTACTTATTTTGCTGATATGATTCCCACTCTTGCCATATAAAAGAGCGCAATTATCAGACGGTAATTTAAATATCGTGACCTAATTTCCGTTTCCTTTTTGAGACAGTGGCGGGACAAATTAGAATGTGGCGGGCCAGCAACCCAGAATATCTGTCACAAGCATTGATTAAAACAATGATGACAAAAAACAAAAACAAAAAAAAACTTAAATTCTGGACCTTTGGCAGTGAGGGGGGGTTCGTTCGAACCACCCGAACCCCCCCTGCCTACGGGCATGACTCTGCATTTGTGCAGTAAAATTAACTTGAATGAATAGCCTATTATAAAAAAAATTGTTAGCAATATTTTAGGCTATTGAACTGAGACTGCTCTACCGTTATTCCAAAACACGTTTCTGCGCATGTGAAGGATGCTGTTTTACGTGGATACTGGGACACGTGAAGTACAAAGCATTTTTAACATAATAAATAATATTTAAGCGTCCATGTGCGAAAATAGAAATATTTGGGCTCGCGCCAAATGAGAGAAGAGCCCAATAAGTTTCAGTTCAGCTTTGCTTTAAATAAATTAGTTAAAACAACAATTGTTTGTAGCTAATGAATGACATTATAATTTATGTTTATTTTATACAACATTTTTCATTCTTGTTTTGTATTGAATACCGTTAAATTTTAAGGATTTGTTGTGGAAATAGCCCATAATAGCCTACAGTCGTATAACCTAATTTTTATAAAAACTGTTGTTAAGCCCCTCCTATAGAAACAGCTGGATAACCGCACATTTCTGAACTCAGTAGCTATCTGGAATGTTTCCAATCATTATGCATCACAACAATAATACAGTAATGGTTCAGTTTTTTAAAAAAAATTTTATACACAGTAATTTTGTTTATGATTGACGACATATCGTCAATCGTGCAAATGAGGTCTAAAACTGTGATCTTAAACTGGAGGACAGGTAACCACTAGGGGGCCTCAGCAGACCAAGGGAGACTTAATAAGCCTTAAAATTATTTAAATGTAGTCATATTTATATAATTTTAATTATTATTATTCTTTTTTATTAATATTCTAAAAGAGAACACTAAAAAATAAGGATGAACAACATTAAAGTGACATCATATGTATTTTATTTATCAAGCACTATTCATTTGACATTAATTTAAAGTTTAAATATGTAGTATACATTTATAAACTAAAATGACTGCTTAAAGGCATTTAAACAAACTGTCATATGAACTGATACATGTACGATAACTGTTTTGCATTTTATTGCAATGCATTATTTTGTTCATTTTCATTGTTTTATATACTTTTTAAAAAAATCTATACTTTGTATATAAAGGAAAGAAAATGTAAGCATATAAAGTTCTGTATCTTTAGATTTCTTTCTCTCAATTATGTCTACATATTATTACTGATAGTATATATAAAAGTATATATAAACTTTGCCTTTCATTTTGCTTGTTAAATTCTATAACAGTCCCTAGCTTTACATTATTCAACATTTTTATTCTGAAAAAATTATCGAGTAATGCAGCCTAACTTTCAAGAACCTAAGACTTTCAGCTGAATGAAAAGACAGCCTAGCACATATGACATAGTTGTCATAATTTTTTTTAATTCATACAGAATAAACTAGCCAACGGGTTGCTCCAGAAGAGAGTGCAAAAATGTCAAACTCTTTGGAAAAATTCTGTCTCCTAATATATATTATAAATGTTTGTGATTAAACCTGTTTTTTTTTTAATAATAAAAATAAATAAATAAATACACAGCTAATTTTGAATGGAGAAGCATGAAATATAGGCCTATATGATATATGATCCCTGTTTTTTGTTTATTAAATAATAAATATTTAATAAATATCGTTTAACTAAACTACTACAATAAGGGACTCAAATAACATTTTTTATGAGAAGAAATGTTGGACGCACTGTTCAATGGAATGACTTTGCAAAAATAGAAAGTGGCGCAGTATTTCATTATCAGTAATGGCATCATGTCTGTGTACAGAAAAAAAAGGATATTAGGTAAAGGATGTTTTATAAAAAAAATATTAATGAAGTACTGTACCTTTAAGAGAGGAAACAGCTCCTGTTCGCTTCTTCAACCTCTTGCTCTGTTCAATGACGCTTTACAACATCGCTTTCATCAAACACGAAACGAATGAACGCAAGAATCAATTACAGGTAAAAAGCCATAGCCTATCCTTCATCTATGAATGTGCATATAATAATAATGTTTAGATTTGTCGCTAATGCGAAACAGATAGCGGGGTAGTTTCTCACCTGTCTTCGTGACGATGCTTCAACACCTTGTGGTTTTAGCGATAAGGGAGGATGAAAACAGACAGCTGGTACGGTATAGTTCAATCAAATGATAACAGCGCCGAAAAAATATCGTTGGATCTTAAATGTGAGCTTATTTGAGCTCTTTAAAATATCATTACAGACTCAAATACATGTTGAGTTAAATTATTCGTGCTGCGTTTTATGGAGAAAGGAGGTGCATCAACATTTAGCTTGTATTTCATATCAGTTTTTAAGTTTTCACTGTATAATGGAGATTTTCAGATAAGGGTGACATATATGATGTCATCCAGGGCTCGCTCCCCCAGTGGGTCTGGAGAGGCAGCGGATGTGATGTGAACGGGAATCACCATCTGCCATCTGCACCATCATCTGTGTAAACTGTGGCCTGGTTACATTGGTTCAGTTGACATCTCCACATAACTGCATATTATGATTCATTTGATCATAATTAAGAAGATTTATTAAGCATTAAACACTATTAAACATTCATGCTGCATATTCAAAAGATAATATGCCAGGTCTGTTGATATAATGACAGCTGAAAATAGTAATTCAGTACAGACTTTTTAAGAATTCTTTCCGTACCATATCTATGGCCGTGTTTTTTGGCTACTTGCATAAGGTATTGTCAATAACTTAATACATAGGGCCTATTATATACATGGCATTAAAACAAATATTACAGATCGATTAAGGTTTTAATTAAGTATTTTTCCAAAAACTTTGTCTATTAAGGTCCTCTATTGCCTACTTATTGAGACAAGGGGAAACGAAGCCCATCCATTAAAAGTATGTACCATGAGTGATGGACCTGTCTGCAAATAATGCACAACATTTCTTAACACAATAAATGCATGTTGAGTAATTGTTAGGTCTCTATGTTGTATTACACAGCTCTCTGTGGTGTACTGTCATAGTAGATTTGTATGAAATAGCATAACATTTTGGAGTTGCTGGATGTAAATTCTTCATATTCAGTGTTATAATAATGAATATATATATAATTCATTATTTTATATATAACATTGATATATAATATGTCCAAACAACCATTCATTTTTGAATTTGGTATTCAGTAAATTATATATTTGATTTTATTCTGTTTATTTTTATTTCAGGTTTGTAGGGCCTGTTTGACTCTGAAAACCATGGTCCAAGTGTGACATTGGTGTATTTCATATCATCTCTTTTACCAATTCTTCATTCTCTATCAAGATGGCATCATGTGTTTCCGGCTGCTCTTCAGTGATGAGGTTCTGTCAGAAGCTGAACAGACTAAAGACGTTGGAGGACGATGTGATGGCAACATCACTGAAACGTTGTCTGTCCACAGTGGACCTCGCTCTGCTTGGTGTAGGTGGAATGGTGGGATCAGGCCTGTATGTTCTCACAGGAACTGTTGCTAAAGACACCGCAGGACCAGCTGTCGTGGTGTCATTCATCATAGCAGGAGTTGCGTCTCTCATGGCAGCGCTGTGCTATGCTGAGTTTGGTGCTCGTGTACCAAAGACAGGCTCCGCCTACATGTTTACTTATGTATCCGTTGGGGAAATCTGGGCTTTCCTGATTGGTTGGAACGTAATTTTGGAGTATATGATTGGCGGGGCGGCAGTAGCTCGTGCGTGGAGTGGCTATCTGGACTCTATTTTCAATCACCGCATCCAGAACTTCACTGAAAGTCATGTGATGCGTTGGGACGTGCCCTTCCTCACTCATTACCCAGACCTCTTAGCAGCTTCCATCCTCCTAGTGGCTTCATTTTTCATCTCATTTGGTGTCCGTGTCTCATCTTGGCTCAACCACATCTTTTCGGCCATCAGTATGGTAGTCATTGCCTTTATCTTAGTGTTTGGCTTCGCACTGGCTGATCCAGTCAACTGGAGCGCTCAGGAGGGAGGCTTTGCCCCATTTGGATTTTCAGGTATTATGGCAGGAACTGCAACATGCTTCTATGCCTTTGTTGGCTTTGACGTGATAGCAGCTTCCAGTGAAGAGGCCAGTAATCCTCAGAAGGCTGTTCCTGCAGCGACTGCCATATCATTGGGCCTGGCGGCCACAGCCTACGTCCTGGTCTCCACAGTTCTTACGTTGATGGTTCCATGGCATACACTCGACCCAAACTCAGCTCTGTCAGATGCGTTCTTCAGACGGGGATATAGCTGGGCTGGGTTCATTGTGGCTGTGGGCTCCATCTGTGGTGAGTATGAGTTGGTGGTTGGCGTATAGGTTTTCGATGGCCAGTGTTAATATATAGAGAGCAGGGTGGTTGAACCACTTATTTCATGAATTGTTCATTCATTCGCAAAAAAATAAAAAATAAATTGGTATTAGTGGCCAATAATATAAGCAAATTATTCAGTCACATGTCTTGTTGAAGCAATATTGCATTACTTTTTTGATGCACTTTTAGGAATCTACACAGCAAAATCTCCAGAGTTACATCAACTTTGCTCAGAGTACATATGGTCCCTCTCTAAATAGTGTTAAAATAACACTGAAGCAGAATTAAAGTTAATGAGAAAACTACGCAATTAATTAAGTAATGATTGCACATTAGTGATGAACACCTGCTGTTAACAAGCAGAATCACTGAAAAAAAGAGAAACACAAGAACTACAACTGACTTCAGTCACAGCCAAAAATAATTGCTTAATTATCTCATTAACTTTAACTCTGGTTCAGTGTTACTTTAACACTATTTAGAAAGGGACCATATGTACTCTGAGCAGAGTTGATTTAACGCTGGTCATTTACAGTGTATTCAATAAATTCCCGGGATGGATATATACAGTATATAAAATGTATATACTTAATATATATTTAATTAATTAATTTTTTTTTTTTTTTTTTTTTTTGTTATACTTTGATGAATAGAAAGTTCAAAAGAACAGCATTTACTTAAATTAGAATTTTTTGGTAACATTATAAAGATCATACTGCAACTTTTGATTAATTTAATGCATCCTAGATGTATAGAAGTATGAATTTCTAAAAAAAAAAAAAAAAAAAAAAAAAAAAAAAAAAAAAAAATATATATATATATATATATATATATATATATATATATTAGAATATTAGAATATTAGATTTCTGAAGGGTCATGTGACACTGAAGACTGTGAAGACTGGAGTAATGATGCTGAAAATTTCAGCTTTGCACTCAATGTACAGCCTTGCAGTTTAAAATATATTGACATAGAAAGTTATTTTAAATTGTAATAATATTTCACAATATTAATGTTTTTGATGTATTTTTATTAAATAAATGCAGCCATGGTGAGCATCAGAGCCTTTCAGAAACATAAAAAAGCATTTCTGACCCCAAACTTTTGAACGTTTGTGTGTACAGATCCATACTGATGTTCATATGGTCACTTTGACATGTAAAATATATATATTATATATTATATATTTTTTCTTTTAGTTAAGATATTGTTTTTTTTTTTTCCTTGGAAGTCATGACTGAACTTTATACATATCAGTCTCTATAACTGTTATGTTGATATAGATAAAGAAGTATTGTTAGATTATTAAAAAGAAGACTATGGAGTTTATACTGTTTCCTATTTTGACTAATTAAAACAGTCTAATCTTTTTCATCTAGCCATGAACACTGTGTTGCTCAGCAACCTCTTCTCTCTCCCGCGGATTGTGTATGCCATGGCGGAGGATGGCCTCTTCTTCTCTGTCTTTTCTCGTGTCAACCCTGTAACCAAAGTCCCAGTGATTGCCATTCTTGTTTTTGGCAGCCTTATGGCATTTCTTGCCCTCATCTTTGATCTAGAAGCACTAGTCCAGTTCCTCTCTATTGGCACTCTGCTTGCTTACACTTTTGTAGCGGCCAGCATCATAGTGCTCCGCTTCCAATCGGATAAAAGTACTGGGGGCTCTGGAGGAGGTGGAATCAAGACAGATGCTTCATCCACACCTTCACTGAACCAGTCAGGGCAGCAGGTGGATCCATCTGTGGCAGTGAATGAGACCCAGACCTTTGCACAGGACAGCGGAGAGCCGAAGGAGTATGAATCTTTCTCTGATAAACTTCAGCTGGTGGAGAGGCAGAAGGCGGTGAAGGAGAGACGTGCTGCTGGAACACTGAAGGCTTGTTGGGAACCATATTTGGGTCGTATACTGGGGGACTGTGAGCCAGGGGAGGTGGTGGCGTTCTCTGTGCTGGCTCTGATGGTCAGTGCAGTCTCTCTTTGTGCTGTGTTGGTGTTTGGGAATAACCAGCTTCATCTGCCTGTGTGGAGTTTCACCCTGCTGCTGGTCATCTTCAGTCTGGTCTTCCTGCTCAGTCTGGCTCTCATCTGGGTCCATGAACAACAGCCCAATCACAAGACTTTCCAGGTGAGTAACTATTACCGCTGTAATGAGGTGAATAGACATCTGGTTAGACAAAACCACAGATATTTACACAGATAGTTAAAGGGTTAGTTTACCAAAAAAATGCAAATTCTGTCATCAATTACTCACTGTCATGTCATTCAGAAACCATACGATTTCTGTTCATCTTTAGAACACAAATAACGTAATTTTTTAATAAAATTTGAGAAATTTCTGTCCCTTCATTTGAAGTGTATTCTCCCAAAACTGAAGTTCAATAAAGAAATCGTAAAAGAAATCCATATGAATTTAATTTAGGATTTTATTCACATATTGATCAGTGAACATTCTCAGAGCACTCTTTTTATGAACGTTTTGGACCAAGGTTTGGTTGACTAGATTTTTCATGGAAGGACAGGAATCTCTCAGATTTTATTAAAATATTTATTTAAAAGATGAAAGTCTTATAGGTTTGGAACAACATGAGGGTGATAGATGACTGAATTTTATTTTTGGTTGAACTTTACACTTTAATAAACAGTGGGAATTAATGTATGGTACATGTAATTAGTTGAATTTAATTTATTATTGAAGAACGTGTGTTTTTATCTTCACAAATATTTGTCTAATATTCGTCCTGTGCAAGCCTACATAATGAAATGTTACAATTGCTTATACTGTACAGTTGTGATCATAAGTTTATTTACACCTTGCAGTATCTGCAAAATGTTAACTGACTGATCTTTTGAACTTGAATGTGAAATGAGTGACAACTGATAAATACTAAGAGCATTTGGGAGTAAACTGAGGATACTGATATCTGATATAAAATCATGAAAAAATTGTTTCAGTCTAGAGATGTAAATAGATTTTAGTATTGTTTAATGTAAATGTAAATTAGATCATTTCAAAATGAGTTTGGTTTTTAGGAACTGAATTGGCAGCAACAAACCAAACAAACACACAAACTTACTCTAAACTCCCTTTATTAATAAAACCATATAAGTAAATGAAAAAAAAAAATGCCAGTATGCCAGGAACCATGTGATAATCAGTTCATGTAAGATGTATGTAAAATAGTTTAAAATAAATAGTTTTCTTGAACCAGTTGATTTAAACACAGATATTGATATTCATAGAAACAAGTCACTGGTATGTGTTTCATCATTCAGGTTCCTCTGGTGCCATTTGTTCCTGGCTTCAGCATCCTCCTGAATGTATTTCTCATGTTGAAGTTAAGTCCGCTCACCTGGATCCGTTTCACCATATGGCTCGCAGCAGGTACCAGTTCATCACATTTCACTTCTCCTTCACCACTGCATTGTGAATTACATAAACATAAATTTAGTAATTACTGTACTAAAGTAAAGGAGCAAAGGAGACATATACACTTTATGAACTGGCAACTCAGTACAGAACAGCATTATCTTATTAAAGAAAATTACTGAAAACAATATGTCTTATGGTGATAGTACACCCAAAAATAAGTATCTACCCTCACATTGTGCCATTCTGTAAGTCTCTATTTCTTCACAAAAGGGATGTTAAGCTGAGTGTTTAACCTACATTTTTCTTATCATTAAAGAGAATGGCAGCCATTACAAGCTGCGTTTCCATTACAGATTTACACAAAACGTTTGCGATATTTTCTAAATGTCGATAAAAACTATTGTGAATGACAGCGTATCCATTAACCGATGTTATGGGACTAAAGCGTAATTTTTTCCTTTAGCGATAAGTCTTTCCAAAAAATCATTGCAATGGATAGGTGTATGTATTTCCCAGCCATCACACTAGCCATTATTTTTAATGGAGATGTAGGCGTGATGTCCAAGCATAAATGGTAAGGAAAGCCCTTTATACTTTGGAGCAGCCACGTATGATGTGTTTCTGGGTGTTTCTCTATCCTATCTGCTTCAAGGTCTTGATAAATTGTAGCATTTCTTTGCTGTTTAGAATCCAGTATTCCTGTAATTGTTGTGTCTTTTATGAGTTTAATAAAGAACTCTGTCTCGTCTTCTGTTCAAACATACCATGTCATCTTTAAAGAATTATTGACTTTAACATATGCCAGGTGACCTGTAAATGCAAAAAAAAAAAAAAAACTTTCCATTGCAGTTTTGCTATATTTTTTTTCTCCAGTTGCCTGAAAAACCAGCTCCAGTGAGCGAAAAAACGCTTTTAAGATATATGGTAATTTTTGTAAAATTTTGACATGTTTCCATTGGGCATATTTTTAGTTCACTATTTTAATTTGCACAATTTGAAGGGTGGTGTAAACGTGACTACTATCAAGCTCCAGTAGCTTTGTGCATGGAACATTCTGAATTGTAAATTGTTAGTCACAGTTGTTAGTAAATGTAGAAAGAATTTTCATTTTTGAGTGAACTGTCCCTTTAAATTTTTTCACACTGACATTTTGTTTGGAAATTGCTTGTAGCTAATAGCCTCGAGTTCAAACTATAAAATGTACTGTTACCCTGACAGGTGAATACAAACACCATTTTAATTTAATTTTAATTTCAATATTTTTATAACAAGTTATAAATTGAAAATGACATGTCTATAGATTGTTTAGACTAGTTTTGTTAGTTTTTTTTAGTCAAAGCTAATGGCTAAATGGTGGATGCTTCGCCATGTGCAAGCTCTTAAAGAGACAAGGCAGCTATTGTCTTTAGTGTCTCAGCATTAAAGGGATAGTTTACCCAAAAATGAAAATTCTGTCATTTACTCACCCTCAAGTTGTTCCAAATCTGTAATATTTTCTTTGTTCTGTTGAACACAAAAGAAGATATTTTGAAGAATGTGTTAAACTGAACAGTTTTGGGGCAACATTGACTTCCATAGTATTGTTTTTCCTACTATGGAAGTCAATGGTGACCCAAAGCGGCCTGGTTACAAACTTTTTTCAAAATATCTTCCTTTGTGTTCAACAGAACAAAGAAAATTTACAGATTTGGAACAACTTGAGGGTGAGTAAATGATGACAGAATTTTCATATTTGGGTGAACTATCCCTTTAATTGGCTATGGACTCATCTGTGGGAAAAACATGATTATCTTCAGCTCCTGTCAGCACTGCTACAAACCATTTAAACAGTTTAACCAGCCGAGTTACATAATCAAATTTGTCCTCTTCCTCTGTCACAGGTCTTCTGGTGTATTTCGGGTATGGCGTCTGGCACAGTAAGGAAGGTTTACGGGAAAAGCAGGGGCAGGAAGTGGCAGCGCGATACGTGGTCCTTCCCAGCGGTAGCCTGGTGGAGACAGTCCAGAACGTCCAGCCTGAAGGACACACTCACAACACACACACACCAACCCTCGACAATCCACCTGCCAGCAGGTGATCTGATCATGCTGAGGTGTGTTTACAGTACACCTGCATGCCTGCCTGCTCTATTACTCTTGCTTTCTTTCTCTCATGTTTCACTTCCGTTTACTACTGCTGTCATCATGTCAAGATAAACCAAACTGTTCATCATGGTTTGATACAAGTAAAGCCCAGCATTTGTGGCATAATGTTTATTTCCACAAAAAAACACTTTAACTCATACCTCTTTTTTTTAATGCAAAATGGGACTTTAATGTTTGTCGATTGGCCTCATTCACTTCCTTTGTAAGCGTCTCAATGTAACTCAGATATTTGCTTATTTTTTTAGGAAGGACAAATGTAAAAACATGTAGTAATCAACGTTATGCCACAAAGGCTGTAAGATTAAACTTGTACTGAACATGAAATATTTCTTCTAAAGTCAGTAAGTCATTGTTTTGTATGCATTCAACTTCCTTTGTTGGCATCCTAAACATAACCGTGGGCCATTTACTTTCTTTCTTATGTAACATATCCACTGTGTTAAGCTACTTTTAGCAATTATACTGGCTTGTAGGTAAATTATATATGAGAATAAGTGAAGTGCACCATAATTCTGTGGCCCAACCGGATTCAGTATCTCAGTTGTCTTTTATGGTGTTTACATAGAGCCGAGTGGATCCGTTTTGCTGCTCTTTGAAAGCTGAAACCTTTAAGACAGGCTGCTGTTTATCATTCAAACACTGATGCAAGTTGTTGCTTGAGCATATTCAGAGGAAACATTTTTATTTGTGTAGTCCAAACACTGAAACACACAGTATGATGGTACATTAATTTATAATGCAGGAGTCTGTGGTTGTTGAAAGATAATTTGGAATGTAGTTACTGGCAGATACCTGATATTTTTATGGTTTCTGCAGATCTGTGGGAAATACTGACAATCACTGGTTGTTAGACAGAATATATAGGGTCTGTTTAAAGGTCTATGAGTGTCTTAACAAATGCTGTTATGGGATCATGTGGATCTACTCAAATCTATCTCCCTTCCCCCGTCATATCCTCCCCCCTACACACACACACATACTCTGACAGCCATAATTTTAATTTAACAGAAGGCAGAAACCATTAATGGATCACATGAATCTACTCAAACATTACTATTTTTACACATAAATTGTCTTTTGTGTGTCTGGGTCACAAACACACTCCTTAAACACACACTAACCTCAGTGGCCCTGATTCCAACCCTTTTCTCTGTTTTGTTTTCTTCACCTCATGAATATTTATTTTTATAATACGGTATAACTGTATATTTATTTATTTTTCAGTGTATCCCAACCAAAATCATGTTTTAATAATGTTCACTATTCATGATGTTAAAGTGAATTAAGTTTTTCTGTTTTTCATATGTTTGTTTGATAACCTTTGAACATTAAGCTGCTCTTGAGTAATAGTGTTTCATTTGTGTCCACTGACACTCCTCACTTGCCTTACCTTTGCAAACATACTTACCCTAACATTCACTAATCCTTATTCCCACACTCAGATTTGCACATCTCATGTGACATCGACACACACACACACCAAACTCCCCTTATTCTCACACACACTCACACAGTGTGGCGTGACAGAGCTGGGACATTTACTTGGCATCGGTACCTTGGAACTGACTGGTTATTTTAGCATCTGGATCAGTGACACACATTTTTTTTATTGTGCAAATCTATTAATTTATTAAATATATATATATATAAAAATACATTTCATACATACAATTACTTGAATACCCCTCTTTTATGCTAAACATGTTTCTAATATAAATAATAATAACAAAAAAATGACAGTGTGATACAACTGATTTCAGAATGAAGAAAAACTCATTAAAAGGATGAAGTTCTTGAAAAGAAATAATTTTATCTTTGATGTTATTATTAGAAAAAATACTATAAATATTTGAAAAACTATTTGAGAAGAGTTAATTTCCAAAAACATGACACATGCATTTAAGGGTGTGTTCACACTTTTGAAAAGAAAATGACACATTTAGTCCTGGTTTGCTGTCATTTTTGACACAAAGCCTAATGATACAAAAGAAGAGGCATAAGGATAAGGTCACAACCTGATTGGACAGCTTTTCAGATGTATATTCTGTGACAGAACTTGACGAACATCCAAACAATGCTGTGTGCTAAATGCGCTTGTTGTATGTGCGTACATATGGTGGTATTTTTCCCAGCTGAGAACTCTTAAAGAACTTATAAAATGTGTAAAGGAGTCAAAACAGCAGCAGAAATTCCTCCATTGCACACAAATGAAGATCTGCTGAGAGGAGATGTGGTTTTGATGCCTGTACTGAACTCTAATGGGCAACATATCTCTAATGACAAGAGAAACCAAGTATGCTTGAGCATTCTATACTTTATAGGGTCACACCTTGTGATATCACGTCTTGTTTTTAGTTTGTTTATCTTTGGTCTGTGTCGTTGTGTTCATATTTAAGTCTAACCACTCCAGAGTTTGTTTGGAAGTAGACCCAGACCCTCTGAAAATGTGGGTCTCGGTCCGCTTGTTTGGTGCGCACAAGGGTTCAGATGTCAGCGTTCACACTTAATCAAATAAACCACACTAAGCATGTAATCACACCAGAGTTCATTTTAATCAAACCAAACCTGCCAAGTGTGAACAAACCCTTAAACATTAGTCACTGAGCAAGCTTCATAATTTTCTGTTTCATGATTGACCTTATTAGAATAGAATAGAATACTCAAGAAGAGAATAGAATACTCAAAATTATAGTGGCAAACTTACACATACATACACACAGTGTTGAGAATTACTGGTCCCGATCACCAGTGTGCCCTTCAGATCACTTTACCTTGAGTTTCTCAAAGTGGACTGTCCGTTTTAGTTGGGATGCATTATAAATGTTTAGGAACTTACAACTTAAATGACTAATAATAATTTATACTTCACGTTAACACTACATTATTGAGAAACAAGCACAGAACGGACCATTTCCTCGGTACAAGCATAATAGAAGAATGTATTTTATACATATATAGATACTGGCTGAATAGCAGATTTTCAAAAATATTCCATACAAAAGCAAAGAAGGGATATTCTGCTTCACAAGCCCCTGTAATCTCCCTCACCCCCTAGATTTACAGCATTCCCTTCCTCACAGATTGACCCAGATTATCCCTGTAGAGAGAGTCAGTGCAGCTGGAGATTATTATTGTCACTCCGATAGCTTCAGCTACAGCACTACATACATTCAGAAACATGATGTGTCATTCTACTTCCTGCTGTTTCTGTTTAATCATGCAAACTCTTAACTCTTCCTCTCGGATATAAAAAATGTGACTGCTCCCTCTCGATATACCAAAATGTCATTATATATTCCTATTTATGTCCTTCATACCATTTTTATCAATCACATGATTAGGGTAAAAGGCCCAACACATCACATTGTGGCTGCCCATCCACTTCTTCAGAATAGAAAATACTCCCTTTACTGAGTGCACTTGCTCTGGTGTTTGTTCAGATGCTTTTAATGGAGGTTTATATTCCAAGTGTGTTTTCTACTTTTGTTCAACAGCTGTCTTGAATTTGTATCTAAAACTGTCTGCCGGTCCACTTTGCTGTATAATCCACTTCATGTCTTTCTGGCAGCCAAACGCAGTTGCTTAATGAGGATGTTAAAGACTAGATGAAGGCACAAGTCCCAGTTAACAAGTAAATATTATATCTGTATGTTTGTATAGCACATGTAACCAATGGCCTTAATGATTCAGATACTGAAGCATTCCCAAAGTTTTACATACAGCTACTGTAGACTTGTAATTTTAGACTTGTATAGACTGTAATTATGTGGAATTTAAGATTATTGAATCAAAGATGAAAATGATTATAAAGCTGGGATCTTGTTTTAAAGAAATTTTGGAGCACCTCTTTTTGTCTTAACCTCTTTCTACACATTTTCCTGTAAACCAGCTTGGTTTGTTTATGCCCTTCTCACTTGCACTCTCATCTCTTATTAAGAAATATCCTCTTTGTTGTGTCATGAGCATATACCTCTGTCTTTGTAACATTCTGTTATAGTGATGAATAAATGTTTTGAAGCATCATATGGTTCTGCTATTCATATAATTTGTGGAGTATTCTTTTATATTTATTTTTGTGGAATTTTTATTATAGTTAATATTAAGTGACAAAAATTATATTATACATTTTCTTTTAAATAATCCATGGTAAAAACGTTAACATCAGGAATGACAGATAAATCTGACAGGAATGGATTATTAGATTAAGCTGAATTTGTGAGACGTCACATGGGAATTTTTTCCAATTACCAGTTTAACCTAGACGACCCTGGCTTAAATAGGTGTACATAGATGATTGGAGCATTAACTTTTGCTCTGTGTTTGTCAAATGCTACATGAATGATGCAGCTTGACAACCAGAATCTACCCAGGCTCCATAATATGACACCCATCATGCTTAGCTGCACATGAGAATCCCATCAGTGCCACAGAACAAAACACTGGGGTTAAATTTCTCTTATACGTGCTGAGTTTGTCAGTCCTATAACCACAATATTGTTCCGCAGTAATGCACAATACCGTGTTTACCTTGAGTTTACCACAGGCATCAACACAGGAAACAGTGTGACAAAAAACATTGTGTATGCAGTTGATTTAATATTACATACAGCACTGATAGACTGATGGATCTCTGCAGTGAAAAGATGAGGTTTCGCTCAAACCTGAGGGTTACCATGACAACAACATACTGAGGCCTTTGTCAGTAATACATTCACATCTGTTCAGTTGTCAAGGTTAAAATTATTCATCTTAGTTCACTAAACATTAACTAATGTTAACAGATCATAGTGGTTGAGATTAACATTAACAACGAAAAATAAATGCTTTAGAAGTATTGTTCATTGTTAGTTCATGTTAACTAATAGACCTTAAAGGTGCCCTTGATTCAAAAATTGAATTTACCTCGGCATAGTTAAATAACAAGAGTTCAGTACATGGAAAAGACATAGTGAGTCTCAAACCCCATTGTTTCCTCCTCCTTATATAAATCTCATTTGTTTAAAAGACTTCCGGAAAACACTCGGATCTCAACATAACACCGACTGTTACGTAACAGTCGGGGGCTCCGCCCCCAATATTTGCTTAGGCCTATGCCATTGCCAGCTCATATTCAAGCCATTAGAAAGGGCAGAACGTCTGGATGTGCAAAGCAGAATCAACAGACTAGGTAAGCAAGCGATGACAATAGCAAGAAATGGCAGATGGACCAATATTAACTGACATGATCCATGATAACATGATATTTTTAAACTGTTTTTCTAAATGTTTCGTTAGCATGTTGCTAATGTACTGTTAAATGTGGTTAAAGTTACCATCGTTTCTTACTGTATTCACGGAGACAAGAGCCGTCGCTATTTTCATTTTTAAACACTTGCAGTCTGTATAATGCATAAACACAACTTCATTGTTTATAAATCTCTCCTCATTAGCCGTTAGCCACGGAGCACAGCCTCAAACCTCAAACTCATGCAGAATCAAACGTTTAACATCCAAATATATACTTTACTCACATAATTCGAAGCATGCATACAGTATGCATGACGAACATCTTGTAAAGATCCATTTGATGGTTATATTAGCTGTATGAACTCTGTAAATGCGCTGTAATATAGTCCAGAGCTCGTGTGGCTGGGAAGATGCGATTGGCAGGGGGCGGGGTCGAGTGAAAATCAGTGCATAGTTAATTATGCCCCAAAATAGGCAGATAAAAAAATTAATAAAAAAAAAAAAAACTATGGGGTATTTTGAGCTGAAACTTCACAGACACATTCAGGAGACACTTTAGACTTATATTACATCTTTTAAAAACATGATCAAGGGCACCTTTAACAAATGAGACCTAACTGTAAAGTATTACTAATTTAAAATGTAAATGATAAAAATTACAATAACCACAACAGATTACAATAATCTGGGTGTTGACAGCCCAGACTCTCTGTTGTCAGTTCGTGTTATTTAGCTGATTCGACGTTCTCCTGTGTTAAAACTGTCTCTGATCAAGTCAAATTTACATTCTACTGGCATATGCAATAAACATCCATCATACACAAACAGGGAAAAACAAATCTAAAGGAAATACATAATAATGGACATTCTACAGCAGCTGTAGAAATTATAGAAATTGTATCATTCTTGAAGTAATATTCTGAATGCATTGTTGCCAAGTCAATGGATGGATTGATTAAATAATGTAGTAAATGCATAATTTGTAAATGCAATTCATACATACAATGACTTGAATATATCTCTTCTGTGATGAACATGTTTTTAACAGACAGACTAATCTTTCATTGAAGTGAAAAGACCTTTTTGCAGCTATTAATGGACAAGGCTTCATGTCACACAACATGTCAACACAAGAGATTTTGCCACTGTCTTTGCTTTTTCTGCTTCTGTTTGCACACGCAGAGTCTCATCATCCACACAGACTACAGCCATTTTCTCAGCAGACGCTCCTCAAGCTGCTGACTGTCACAGTATCCCTCTCTCTTAAAGCTAACAATGGAGTGCAGCAGTGTATCATCTAACACCACTCTCTGCTCTGTTCCATTGGGCTGTTTGACGTTACATTGGCGTTGGCTCTGTTTTGAACGCTTTCACACCAGCAGCCTTTTCTGCACTCCTTGCATTTAATATGGAACAGTTTGGAATTCGAGAGAGAGAGTTTGGCACCACATCAACAAAAAATATTCAAAGGTCAGTAATGCCTCAGTGACCAGCCCTGAGATGACTGTCTCTCTTCAGGCTCCTGCAAATTATGTTCTAAAGGAGTAAATGGCTCCAGTGTTGTGAGTTCAATTGAACTAGGTACATTTCCTGTGCCACAGTCAAAGATGGAAAGACTTTTAAAATATATTCAAATCAATTCAAAATAAAAGAGCTTTAAAATACTAGAGAAACCCACACTAATGCACACACGCATGATTCCTCCATCCACAAACAATATAGTGCCTCAGAAGCATGGCTTCATTCACACCTGGCTGGTTACAAAAAGTACTTCAAATGTCTTCCAATTTTGCATGCCCTGTAAGATGACCAACATAATGGCCATAAAAACAAAACATTCCTTTACTTATATGTATACTTATAATACTATCCAGCCCCTTCCCTTCCTTCTATCTACCTTGATACTGTTAGATTCAAATAGAGAAAAGTGCAGGAGCCAATCAAACACAGTATGTGAAATATGACGCAAGATGAGCACAAGGATTTTTACTTTCGTTTTTATAATTCACCTTTTAGTAGTATGGTGACCATAATGTTTTTTTTTTTTAAAGAGAAAACTGGGAGCAGGAGTGCATTACTAGGAAAGGAATCAGATTCTCAATTTACTTTTCCAATTGTCATGTTCCTTCTTGCAGTTGGTAACCCATATGTGTGTTTTCACAGACAGTAATGATACTAACAAAACCTAAATCATTTTATTTTGATATAATCCTCACATAAAGTCAGCCAGCTTCTTTTAGCATAATTTTGGCATGAAATATTAACCAGCATCAATATTTTCCAACCCAGTTGCTGAACAGCATGGATTTGAAGATCCAGTTCATACAACATTTGTTGTTGCTTGTTTCAAAATTCATAAAATGCCATATATCCATTGTAAGGTCAACGTCTCCAGTCCGTTAAGTGACATCACTTCCTCCTGCGACGTGTGCCTGCAGACCGGATGCGAGCAGCCTGACGAATGTTCATGTATCTTTCTTCCACATCTTGGTGGAGAGAGAGGCAGAGAGTCTGATGATGAAGAATGGATGAAGGGGAGGTGGGAGAGGAGGTGCTAGAGTTGTCCAGAGGTCCCATCGCTACAGCTTCTTTGTCTATCTCTACTGTCCCAGAGTCTGAAGATCTTTGTTTTTCCTCTCTGTCCTTCACTCTGGCTAGACTGTTACTCAGGGAGGCATTCTCCTGCTGCAGAACCCTGATCCTCACTGAGTTTGCCTTCAGCTGCTGCTCCATGTCACACATCACATCACCTGTAGCTGTGACACACAGAGAGAACCGGTTGTAAGTGGCAGTTGGGTGTAAATTGCACAAAATGTAACAATAGGTGTTTGTAACTAAGACTTTCAAATTAGGTTTTACAATCATTTAAGAGAGGCAACATCAAATAATTGGCCTATGTATCAAATAACAGTACCAAAATGTGGTAACACATTTCATTCATTTTTCTATTTTTATAAAATACTTCTGACAAACCTGCACTGATTTTCTGTCTCACATGCCTAAACATAACACAAGTTGTAAGCTGTATTTGTTTAATTCACTGGAAAAGAACCAGGAAGTTGTTCATTAAATAATTATTTGTCCTCCATGGTTTTTATTTACTGAAGAAAAAAAAAAAAACTACTCATAAGTGTTGTAAAGTACGTTCATGAATCAGACTACATTTGTTACTACTGTTTTGATTCACTTAAAAGAGTCAACTCGGAGTAATTCTTTGGGGAAATGGGGCACAATGGTCACGCTGATGTTTTTGATTCACTGAACAAATGACTCATAAAAGTTCTTCTTTTGTTTCTGATTTGGACCTCACTGGTCGGTGTATGTTTTGTGCTGTAGATTCAGTAGCGGTGCTGCTAATAGTATAGACTGAATTAGTGCCCACCCAATTTCCAGCAGTCTTGGTTCTGGAATTATTAGTCCCATTCATTTTTCCCATAGGTATTTTTAGAAAGAAACCTTTTAAAAGTTATAAGCCAAGAATCAAACCAACCAGCCACAAGGTGAATCACAACATTGCGAATGGACAAAGTAACAAGTTTGTGTAATTAATGGCTTTAACAAACTATTGAGTATAGAGGTTTCTTTTATATATATACACTTTACAGGAGTGGATGGTTCTATTGCCACAAGCCGTGCAACGTACTTGTTGCAATTCTCTGATTAATAAAGAGTTCTTTCTTTAAGGGTAATATGTTATCATTTAAAAATCAATTCCCTATGGAGAAAATCATTGGGATTTTTACTTCCAGGAACCCAACATTAAACTCTATTGCAGGAGAATGCATTAACCTTACATTCATTAGCAGAACCGAATGTCATTCCATTATTTATTTATTTTTAAAAAAAGCAGTCTTCTTGCACTGTTGGCAAAGGCTATTTTCACTTACTCTGCTGACCACGCTCTTCAGATATTTTACCTTTAGAACAAATAGCATAGTACTTGTTTTTACACTCTGCTATTAAAACTTGTGCAAACAGTATCTACCACTACTTACACCCTTTGTAAATAACACCTACATTTTTACACTGTGTATAAATAGCCACTGCCTTCTGAATAAATTCTGGTTCTGATTAAGAAATTAGTTCCAAACTTAAAGTCACCATGAAAACAAAATAGACAAATCATGTTTTTTTATGAAATATTGCAGTATTGCAATATTGTATTTATTATAAATGATTTATCTGTGCACATCAGTATTTTTATTTTAATTCACTTGCACTTGTAATTTTTAATCAAAACAACTTCCACTTGCACTTATATCTCTTCTTTTCTCTGATGATGTTTTCGGCATGAGGGTGTGTGGGACAACTCACAGCAATAGCAAACCACAATAACCCGATCAATTCCTGATTGGCAAAATCAAGCCGCTTCACTCAGATATACATCACAATAAAGAAAAAAAGACTATTGCAACTGTTTCATGCCAACTTTAAGTGTCAGGAGTGGGCGGAGTTCACTCACTCTGTGGTGCTGCATGTGGGTTAAGCTCAGGAAAGGCCACCAGTATCCTCTCTCTCTGGGCAGCTTCTTCAAGCATCTCTTTTAGATGAGACACACTCTTCTCCAGTTCTATGATCTGTGTCTGCTGCCTCTGTTTTTCAATACACAGTGAACTACATCGGGACTGCAGAGAAAGAAACCCTCAGATTTACTTTCATGTAGTCAGGCTGATTCTGTCATACTAAATATTTTTGACTTTAAATGAGTTATTTGAGATGTTTACCTGCTGCTGTGTGAGTTGCTCCTGAAGTGTCACTTTTTCTTGTATGATCTGTGTGAGTTTGTTGGCAAGATCAGCTTTTTCATCCTCACATTCTTCCAGACTGCCATGTAGATCCTCAGTCTGCTGAACCAGCACATCCAGATGCTTCCGCAGAGCCGTCTGCTTCACCTGAAGAGCCTGTGCACAAAACGACCATGTTTCATGATCTAAATAGATGGAATCAAGTCCGGCTCAACACTTTTCCTCATTGAATACCATGTTATGGAAGTAACATTGTTAAAGTTAAAGTGTTGATTTTAATATTATGATATTTATCCTAGTAATCATACTATGACACACCTCATGCTGGCGTTGCACACTGTGGTTTTTGGCGGTTTCTTTGTCCAAAAGTGTCTGTGTACTTCTGAGCTCCTTCTCCAGGTTTTTCCTGCTCTCCTCCACCTCTTTTAACATGGTCTCTTGTGAATTATGCAGATGATGAACTTGCTCCTGAAGTGCAGCCCTCTCACATTCTATAGAAAATAAATGTAACCCATTACTTACATCATCCCAAAATCTATCTTGTCACATTCCCTAATTCAGGGCTTTTCAGACTGGGGTCGAGGGACCCCCAGGGGCCACCCTTAGAAAATTTGAGATAAAATTCTACAATAATAAAATATTCTAGTAATAAAGTTAAAAATAAAGTATTCATTAGAGCTGTCAAGAACAAGATGTTAAAATTGTTTAATGCAATATTTTTCAATGCAACATTTATAGAATTATAAGTTAAATATTTATTAAATATTTGTGTTGATGAGCAGTTGAACAGGTGTACCTAATAAAGTGGCCAGTGAGTGTGTGTGTGTATATTATATATATATATTATATTACATTGCATTTTAAGAAGAGGGTCTTTAACTGTTTTTATTACAGTTCCATTTTTGTGGACAGAAGTGGTAGTAGATACAGCTGACCAGTAGTTTATAATGATGTCCAGCTTACCAAGACTCTGTTTTGCTTCTGTCTGCAAATTCAGTTCTGCTGTGAGTTCAGAATTTTTTTCCTCTAATAACATCACACCTGTGAATGACAATGTTTATTAACATTAACTGCATTAACTTTTATATAATAAGTTTCAGATATGAGTTAAGGGTTTTAAAGAAACACTCACCTCTCTTTAACTCCTCCTGCTCCTCCTTTAGCCTCCTTACTGCTTCCTCTCCCTTGACCTTTACTTCCTGCATTCTGCGCTCACACTCCTCCTCCATCTTCCTCCTCTCCTCCTTTTCTCTTTTGATTGTCTCTGATAGCTGTTTTCTCAGCTTCTCTCGCTCCATCTCTGTCTCTTTCAGCTTCTTTTTCAGTGGCTCAACAGTTTTTCTCACCTCCAATTTAAAAAGAATAATCAAATGAGGTAATACACTACTGGTCAAAAGTTTGGAGTAATTAGATTTTTCAGTTGAATTAATAAATGAACACCAAATCAGCATATTAGAATAGGTTCTAAAGGATCATGTGACACTGAAGACTGAAGTAATGATGCTGAAAATTCAGCTTTGCCATCACAGGAATAAATTACATTTTAAAATATATTCAAATAGAAAACAGATTTTTTTAAATTATAATAATATACTCAGACCCTCACCTCCAGAACATGTTTCCCAACACGGCTCATATCCTTACACTGCTCACTTGCCCATTGGGAAATGTCACATGCAGACAAGCGGCCCAGCTGCTGTGTTTCCTCCACAGCTTCCAGGAAGCCCTGCATGGAGCAAGGCAAACCCAGAGACAGGCAAAGAGACACTAGAGCATCACTGCTCTCCTTCATCACTGCCTGAACACAAGCACAGGCCTCACAGGGCACCAGGGCCGACTCTACTGTCTGACAGCTCACAGTGTGAGTGAACGGAGACATACACAAGCCTGCAGTGGACACTCTTCTGTGGTGGGAAGAGGAATCTGGGGTACTTGAGCTGGTTTTATGGGGACTTGTCATGGAGGTGCTCTGTGTATTGTGTGTATTAACAGTAGGAGTGTTTGCTGCTGTTCTGGTAATGAATGATGAACTCCGTTGAGATCGAAGTTGCTGTCCATTAGTCCCCTGAAAGAAAAAATCTTTTAGTAAATCTTTAGGTTCCAAATTAACTGATTGTTTTCAGTGAAATAGGATTGATTACACTGTTTAATGGTTTAGTTTATAAGCAAGGATCATTTTTGCAAGTCTTATGTGTGTTTTGTCTTTATCATCCTTCTTACTTCTTGTGCTTGTTGATTTCTGAGCTGAAGTAGATTGTTCCAGAAGCGTTTGACCACAGGACCGATGGAAACAGAGGATTCATTTTGACCAGATGATAAAACTCTCTGCTTCTCAAGCAACAGCTCTGCGTGAACATTAAAACTCTGGAGAAGAAGCATTAATCTGGGACAAACACACAAATGCACATAATGAATTTTGATTTAGAAAAAAAAGATGGTTCCCACAAAAATATTGAACAGCAGCACCAAATCAGCATATCAGAATTATTTCTGAAGGAACATAAGACACTGAAGGAGTAATGGCTGCTGTAAATGTAGCTTTGCCATCACATTAATGGCAAATCTACAATACATTAACAGAAAACAGTTATTTTAAAATGTAATAATATTGTAAAATAGAGTAAAAATAGTAACAGTGTTACTGTTTTTACTCTATTTTAATCAAATAAATGTATCTTGGGTCAGCATAAAAGACAAGTGTTTTACACAATTCACAACGTTGACTACCTGTCAATCAGCAGCTCTAGCAGGACTATGTGGGAGTGCTGACTGAATTCCTCCTCACCATCTACATAGTCATATTCTTCTAAAAGACTGACCAAATCCAGATTACATGACAGTTTATCGGGAAATTTCCATGATTGGAAACGGACGGGTCCAGTCTTAGAAAAAACATCAAGGACCGCTCCCTGTAAATCAATAAGATCTCTCCGAAGGCTGTCGATACAGTCCTGACGGCCTAACAGATGAGTCATTGTTCAACAGACCACAATATGCGTTTGTTCGTTAAGAGTTTCTGTAGCAAGAACATGTGCATTAGCTCTATACACACCAGGTTTCCATGGACGCGTGTAGGCGGAATCATTCCACTTGAACTACATTTCCCACAACCCCCCTTGGCCCTCTTAACGGAAGTCGTCGTTCATTTGCCGTCTTCTGTTGTGTGGCGCTTGGCGAAACGAGAGGTTAGTGAAGTTGTATGAAAGTGTACATGGAATCATATTACTTTAGTAAATTTAAGGGTTGTACGTTAACTTTTTCAAACAAATGACCCGTAGACTGACAATAACTGTTTATTTTTTTTCAGCGTACTTGATTCGGCTAGAGAAGAGCCTGTAGTGTCGCAGTCATGCCGCCTGGGCCTGTGCAGATCATGCAGCCGGAGCTAAACAACAAGGTATGAAACTTAAAATGTATTTATTTTAGAGTCAGTAGAGGGTAGATTCATTTGATTTATATTCACTTACTAAAATATTTGTCTCCATAAACTTACAAACACGTAAATAGACCATAGTATTGCATGTTTATAGATTATGGCTGCGTCCGAAACCGCATACTCTCTTGAGAAGGTACTTATTTTGAATAAGTAATTATTTTACGACCGCTAAAAAGTACGTTCTATATAGTATGAATGTGTGTGCTAGTATGAACGTAACTTCGACGAACCACTTTCGCCATGTTGTCATTATTATGTGACCTACCAGCTTCAGTTATGTTACTTCACTGCCATTCATAAATCCTCTTCCGTGGCTTCATGGGATATAAAGTGTCCATCATATGCACACTTAAGAATCTTGCTTGAAGTAGTAGGTTATCTGGGTACTTTTTACCTACTCTTTTATGAGTACTGTGAATTCAGACATATGTCTTTTGTCACATACTGTTTTTTTATCAAACCTTGCTTTTACTGTTTTACATATAATACTGTACTAAAAGTGCTCTTTTTGGCCATAATAAGATACAGAATACAACAAAATTTGGCTTGTGAGGCAATCTTTGCAACCATAGTGTTATGGAGTACCAGATAAGTTAAGTTGTGTAATGTTTAAATAACAGCCCGAGGACCAGAAAGAAGAGACTCCAGCCACAAAGCCCATTGTGGGAATCATCTATCCGCCTCCTGAAGTCCGGAACATTGTTGACAAGACTGCCAGCTTCGTGGCCAGGTTTGACATCACATCACAAGTTTCATTATTGTACATTTGTTAAATCAGAAATTAACCTCTTTTTATTTTCCGAAGGAATGGACCTGAGTTCGAGGCCAGGATTCGACAGAATGAGATCAACAACCCAAAATTCAACTTCCTCAATCCCAATGACCCTTACCATGCTTACTATCGCCACAAGGTCAATGAGTTCAAGGAGGGCAAAGCTCAGGAACCGTCTGCAGCTGTGCCTAAAGTCATGCAGCAGCAGGCATCACAGCAGCTTCCTCAGAAGGTCAGGATCCTGTCATTGACTTCATAAATCACCTACTAGTTATTAATTCCATTTATTGCAATAAAACCAGTCAAGTCATAATCTTAGCAGTCTGATTTAAAAGCCTTTCATAGCTTTATCTTTATGAAGAACTTATGTGTTTGTGGTCATTTAGGTTCAGGCACAGGTGATCCATGAGACGGTGGTGCCCAAGGAGCCTCCACCTGAGTTTGAGTTCATTGCCGACCCTCCCTCCATCGCAGCCTTTGACCTGGATGTGGTGAAGCTGACCGCACAGTTTGTCGCCCGAAATGGCCGTCAGTTTCTCACACAGCTGATGCAGAAGGAGCAGAGGAACTACCAGTTTGACTTCCTGCGACCACAGCACAGCTTGTTCAACTACTTTACAAAACTGGTGGAACAATACACAAAGGTATTGCAGCAATACTCAGGACAAATCAGATTGAGGTTGCTAATAAAAGCAGAGTTTTTGTGTGACATTTAATTCACTTTATTGATTGGTTTCTTGCAGGTTTTAATCCCTCCGAAAGGTCTTTTGCTGAAACTGAAGAAGGAAGCAGAGAATTCTCGTGAGGTCTTGGACCAGGTAATTAATTGACAGCCACTCCAGATCACACACACCCCTTTTCCACCATCACGGTTCCGGTGCAGGTTCCTGCCCTGTGTCCGTTCTCAAACCGTTCCTTGCGTTTTCACTACAGGAGTGAAATATCAGGAGTTTGAGAACAGGCTCTTGCTCCAGAACGGGAGCCAATCTGGTGGAAAAGGTGTAATTGAGTGGATAAGACAGCTACATAAGATATGCCTAGTATGAGGAGGGTGTATTGTTTATGTTGTGTTTTAAAACCACATTAGAACTGAAATTCTAAATATATAACATGTCAGGTATTATTAGTAGTCACTCATTAAATTCAGTTTGTCCCAAAACTGAATTAGTAATCCCAAATTCTCTCAGGCTGTAGAATTGATCAATCTGAGCTTTGAAACTCATATGATCACAAAAGGGAAGGACAGATCAGACTGACCTGTAATATCACATCTTTCCCCAATATTTTAGGTCAGATATCGAGTGGAATGGGCCAAATTCCAGGAGCGAGAGAGGAAAAAGGAAGAGGAGGAGCGAGAGAAGGAGAGGGTGGCCTATGCTCAGATTGACTGGCATGACTTTGTGGTCGTGGAGACGGTGGACTTCCAACCAAATGAGCAGGGTGAGCATGTTTATTTCACACAACAATTGACATGATTTTAGATATTTGAGGATTGTTATTTACGAAAACATACTATAGCATCAGAAAAATGCTCTTTATTTTGGTAAGAGCAAGAAATTTCTTCAGTCTCAGAGCTGTGGTTCAATTAGCCAATTACACACACAGTAACCTTTATTGTAAGATAGTGGAGAAATTACTATAATTAATAATTGTATTAAAATGAATACTATATCATTGTTTAAATTTATATTTATTTGTAAATTCATATAGACATTATATTAAAATATAAACATACAATACCATAAAACACTATACAATTTTTAATAAAATATTGATTCATTTGAAATGATTGTTCATAATAATTTATTAATGATTGATATTATGTATTTATGTAACATTTTTTTATTAAGTTCATCATCATTAATACTTTTTAAAATTATAATGCATATTACAGGTAATTTCCCTCCTCCCACTACTCCTGAGGAGCTGGGCGCTCGTATCCTGATCCAGGAACGCTATGAGAAGTTTGGAGAAAGTGAGGAGGTGGAGATGGAGGTGGAGAGTGATGATGAAGAGGATGAGAGGGGAGGCAGGGAGGACGGACGCGCAGCTCAGCTAGACCAGGACACACAGCTGCAGGACATGGATGAGGTGAGACAACCAGGGTGATCATCCCAATGGGATGAGAAGGGTTTTGCTAAACTTTCTTTAAGAAGCATGTTCACATAATGGCATAGATGGTGAGTTTGTAGAAGTGGGTTAACTATTACTCTGACTGACTAGCATCTGTTCTTCCTCTCAATAGGGCTCTGATGAAGATGATGATGGAATGAAAGCTCCTCTACCCCCTGATAATCCCATGCCACCACCTCTGCCCCCCACCCCAGACCAGGTTATCATCCGCAAAGACTACGACCCCAAGGGTAAGGGCATTTATAAAAACAAACTTTATCATTCTAAAATGGCACACATTTCTTTGCATCCACTCACTTTCTATCTCATTTTCTCTTCAGCCTCTAAGCCTCTGCCTCCCGTGGCCGCCCCTGACGAGTACCTCATCTCCCCTATCACGGGTGAGAAGATCCCAGCCAGTAAGATGCAGGAGCACATGCGCATCGGCCTGCTGGACCCCCGCTGGCTGGAGCAGCGTGACCGCAACATCCGAGAGCGTCAGATTGAGGAGGAGGTGTACGCTCCCGGCCTGGACATCGAGAGCAGCTTGAAGCAGCTGGCCGAGAGACGTACCGATATCTTTGGTGTGGAGGAAACGGCCATCGGTAAGAAGATCGGAGAGGAGGAGATACAGAAGCCTGAAGAGAAGGTAAGAAAGACAAAAAATTGACACTTGTGTACTTACTTGCTATATGAACACACAAAAAAAAAATCGTGGACATGATTAAGGTCCAGTTAAACTTCATTTTCTGCATCATGCTCCATCTCGGTCAAGTCCGTGCAGGTTTCAAAGTATATTCGACTATATACTTATGGGCTTTAGAAAGGAGTAAATAGTCTTAAAAACATATTCACACTTGTCATCTTCATGGGCAAAAATGACCGCCATAGGAAATGAATAGGAAACATATAAAAACAGCAATGTTTTGGGGTAGTAGTGTTCATCTAACACACTTTACTCTTTCTCCACAGGTCACATGGGACGGTCACTCAGGCAGTATGGCTCGTACCCAGCAGGCGGCTCAGGCTAACATCACCCTGCAGGAGCAGATTGAAGCCATCCACAAAGCTAAAGGTCTGGTGCAGGAGGATGACACCAAGGAGAAGATCGGCCCTAGCAAGCCCAACGAGATTCCTCAGCCGCCCTTGCCATCAGTAGCCCCCAGTCTGCCCAAACCCACCCCACCTGTCAACACCGTACCCAGACCCACGTCTTCTGTGAGTCTCAATCTGTTTCTGCATTTAAGAGTTTCGAAAGGTCCATTTGTTGGTCAAAAATGAAAATAAAAGTGCTAGTCCTAACTAAAGGCACTTGTGTATATTCCAGATGGCGCCCCCAGTGCGGACCACCTTGCTTCCTGCTGTGCCTGTCATACCCAGACCTCCAGTGGCCCCTGTGGTACGTCTGGCCCCTGGACAAGTTCTGGCCCCCATGCCACCTATGCTACATGCCCCACGCATTAATGTGGTGCCCATGCCACCCTCTGGACCCCATATTATGGCACCCAGACCGCCACCTATGGTGGTTCCTGCTGGTGAGTCTTTGAAATAACTGATCTATTATGTACTTTCCTGGTACGTTTTTCTTAAATATAATTTAAAGACAAGAAATTCACAACAATATTAAAGACTTTTATTAATAAGCATATTTATTTAATGTTTTATATATATGTTTTATGCATTACTCATCTGTTGAGTAATAAAAATGCCATCTCTGCATTTCAACTCCCTCCACATTTTAAATACATCAGTTCTCGCCATCTCCAAAAAGCCAAGCCAATGTTGATTCTTGTTTTATTATGAGCTCTGTAGCATTTTCTTTTTGCCAGCAGACTCTCCTCTGTTCAGCATTTTATTTTAGTTTTTTAGCGGGTGATTCCCAGGAGGTTCGAGATTTAGCTGCTCCATGTCAACCTTTCTCGCTTGTTGTGACAACTAACCTATGCCACTCCCACACCATACACACTTCAAAGTAGCCGTAGCAACTTTTCTCTATTTACAGATATAACGACACACACGGGCAAGTGATGAATGTACACAATTTCTCGCAACAACCATCCACTCAGTCAGGTCTAAAATATAAACACTTATAATAGGTTTACCATAGTGAATCAGAGTACCTCGTTATTTAAATTGTTACTTTTGAACAAAAAAGATACATAGTGTACCTTCAAATATATTAATAATAATTTTGTCATAATAAACAAACTGTTTTTGTTTTTCAGCGTTTGTACCCGCTCCCCCTGTGCCTCAACCTCCCAGCACAGTTTCCGCACCCATGCCTCCTGCTCATCCTCCTCCTCCTCACGAGGACGAGCCTTCCAGCAAGAAAATGAAGACAGAGGACAACCTGATTCCAGAAGAGGAGTTCCTGCGCAGGAACAAGGTACAATGCTGCAACATACTATTTTAAGTGCACTTTGAGTGCATTCAGAAGCAATGACTATTTTATAACTATTACATCAGGGTCAATTGTTAATCTTTTTAATTTGACCTTTGCTCTCTTTTAGGGACCTGTTGCAGTCAAGGTGCAGGTGCCAAACATGCAGGACAAGACAGAATGGAAGCTGAGTGGCCAAGTGCTGAACTTCAACCTGCCTCTCACAGACCAGGTAAAGACTTTGACTATCTGGTATTTGTATGTACCAACTCCATTTGTACACATTTTTAACCACTGACTTATAGAATTCTATGCATTTTGTGTAAGACATGAAAATCTGAGCTAAATAATTGCCTTTATGTGCCTCAGGTGTCTGTCATCAAGGTTAAGATTCATGAAGCCACTGGAATGCCAGCTGGAAAGCAGAAGCTGCAGTATGAGGTAAATTTCAGATCATTTTTAAATCTTTAGATGTTTTATTATTATTTAAATGGTGAATGTTTTATGACATTATTAAATATAAAAGTATTTACTTTGAAAACCGAGATCTCATATTGTGTTTGATTCTCCAGGGTATTTTCATCAAAGATTCCAACTCTCTGGCCTATTACAACATGAACAATGGCTCCGTCATCCATCTGGCCCTTAAGGAGAGAGGAGGAAGGAAGAAGTAGATCGCTCATGTTTTCTTCTCTGCTCAAATCTTCCACATTTATTATTGTGCTTATAGTCCTGCTACATTTGTACACTTCACAGAACTTGTGCTGTGCTCTGTAGAAAAATTGTAATACAAAGTAATCAGTGTCTTGTGTATCCTACCAATATGCATAACATTCAACCTATGAATGATTAAAATAACAAAACATTGTCCTAGCAAACCGCTCATAGAATGTTTTTAGTTGCACTTCTTTTCATTGAAGTGATTTGTGTTAAATATTTGTAAATTTGAAGTTCAGCTTTGAAACACATTGTATTTTGTGGGATACATATTAAATACACAAAAATGTCTCTTAGGAAACTACCTAATAAATTTCATTAAGTAATGTTATTGGTCATACTGTCTTTTTTCCTCACAAATGCTGGCAATGACTGACTTATTTTTCATGTTATAGTATTTTTTGTGGGCATCAATAAAAAGATATGAAATATCAACTATATTTAAAATGTAAATATGTCTAAAAAACGCAACATCACATAAACGCAGAAGGTACCTTTGTTTCCGGTTACTTTTATTTTGAAAGCGTTGCACTTTAGCGGAAGTCGCGTCACATTCTCATAGAGGTCAGAGGTGAAATATTTAGCGGGAGATACCAAAAATCAACACAGGTTAGGTTGACCTGATTCTGTTGTTTATTTACTTTATCATCGAATCAAACCAGATTTACAATATACTGTAGAAAACCAACACAGTAAATAAGAAACAAGGTAAGTAAGTGAAGCTACAGTGCTGTTAGCCTACAGTAAGATGCTTGTTTGACAACTCCATAGATTTTCAGGAAAAGGTCTTACAATGCATTTATATTTTGTTCACATAAAATTGTTAAATTGCTAATTTAGCGTCCAAACCTTGCCGTCAGTCATGTTCTCAGACGTGATCGTGCCGAAGGAGACGTTATTGTGTCCTCCAGGCTCAGAGGAGCCCGTGTTTGACCGTCAGCAGCCCTCATACAGCGGCTGCTCGGAGCGATTCCGCCTCGGTGAGCGCAGCTTCAGCCGCCAGTACGCGCACATCTACGCCACCAGACTCATGCAGATGAGACACATCCTCACCGACAGAGCCACGGAGAAGTGGGGTGAGAAACCACCATGAACTCACTGACAGGCTCGTATTTCACCTGAAGCGCTTCTGAACATGAGTGAATGTGTGTGGCTGTGTGTGGCAGGTTGTGTCGTGCCCATCAGGAAGCTGTGTGACCTGCAGATGGGTGAACAGTGTATAATAGTGGGCACCATATTCAAACACATGGAGCTGCAGCCCTCCATCCTGAAGGAGATCAGTGAGGAGGTTAGACACAGCCTGTTGTTTTAAACATTAGTTTTTGTTTTTTGTCCATTTCAGTCTTCCCTTTTAACATGACTTTTCTCTCTTCAGCACAATCTGTTGCCCCAGCCGCCTCGTACCAAATACATCAGCCAATCAGATGAGCTTATTTTGGAGGATGAACTTCAGAGGATTAAACTGGAGGGCAACATCGACACACCCAAGTTTGTAACAGGTGGGATACATATAGAAAGATAAACTAATCTGTGTCAAACGTCTCATGCATCTCAATTTTCCTGCTTTGTAATGAAATGGTATTTCCAGGTAGTGTTATTGCCATCATGGGTGCAGAGAAGAATGATGGGAAATTCACTGTTGAAGACTTCTGCATGGCTGATCTTCCTCCACAGACACCCAGACAGCCTCCCAGCTCAGACAGGTACAGAGACACAAGTTGTAGGTAATGAGAGTAGAAGAGTTCATCCCCCTCTTCTACACCGTTCTCCTCTCCCTGCGTTAAATGTTATTTCACACCTACCCAGTGTTGTCCTACAAACAATGCTCGTATTGAAGGCTATGAAAACAAACAAAGTGAATGTAGGCAACAACATTACAATCTAAAAACAAAAATAATGCTTTTAAAGCAAAGTTAAATTCACTAAACTAAAAATAAATAAAACAAAAGCACAGACTAAATGTAAACTGTTAAGAGGAACACATTCACTCATCTGAGCTTAGATTACCCCATTACAAAATTACAGTTACTGCTATCATAAAAATACACTTACTTGTAGGTTTAAAATTCTACAATGGCACAGTTAATGTCCAATAGCAAATATTTTAGTATAATGTATTTTTTTTAGAATTATTGTGCTCCTGTTTTATTGTCTCTTTGCATGGTCATGACATCGCTCGTTCACTGAAGTCTGTGAAGTTTACTGGAGACAGCTAAGCTTGCAGGCTCGTCCACTCCTGATGGCAAAATGGAAGGTTGCATGACCTTCTGACATTTACTGACGGAGAACATACCTGAGAAATGTTGGTTATGCAATGAGTTGTTTTGAAGTTTGTAATATAAAGCGTGTCTCGTTTTTAGGACAAATTGTATTATGCACTTTCCTCGCTGCAGCTCATTCTGTCCTCCACTATTTTTCAGATGCGCTCCTAATATCAAACTATTATATATCTATTAGGGGTGTGACGAGATCTCGTGGCACTGTGACGAGATTTCTCGTCGAGGCGAAAAGTAGTCTCGTGATGTTGCCATGACAGAGTGTTGGGATGAATATGCCACCGCTACGTTTACATTATGCCTCCACTGTCGTTTTGCTTTGTATTTAATAAAAAAAAAACATTTAATTCAGTTAGATAACGGTCGCCGCCGCTCCATATTTACAGAGTACGCGCGACCGTTAAAAGTGAAAGTAAACGCGCGCGCGCATTCAAACGTGATTTCAATACCCCGCATTTTGAAAGCGGCTCCCTGATGAATACAGATAGGCTGGGCAGCGTAGTTGTAACCATCTCTCAGCTCTGTATCAAAGAAAAATTTGGTCTTATTTGATCTTTGAATATTGAGAGAGTGCGATTATGGTTGCACTTATTGTAAAGTGTTACTATAAAAACGAATAAGTTTTCTCTTAATCTTATTAAGCACAAACAATAAGGTTTCATTTGTTAACATTAGTTAATGCACTGAACTATCATGAACTAACAATGAATGACTTTTTATCAACTAACAAACAAAGATTAATAAATACTGTAGCAAATATATTGCTCGTTGTTAGTTGATGTTGGTTAATACATTAATGTTAATAAATGAGACCTTATTGTAAAGTGTTACCATTTTTATTTATACAGTTTTTATTTCTATGATAAGTTTGTGGAAAGGAGTTCAGTTAGGAGGTCAAAAGCTGTAGAAGCTCATAAATCATGTACAGTAAGGTCTGAAGAGACTGAAATCATACAGAAGAGAAGTCAGTCAGTTGAGTTTGTGGCAAAACCTTTTACAGTGCTTGAGTATTGTTGTCTTTTACTGCGTATGATAATTCAGTCTCAGAAAGTAGAACTGAAATGACATTCATTACAAAATGATTAGTTAAAACATTTCAAATACACCTGCAGAATATTTTTTCTAGTCATGTATTTCGCCATCTTGTCTCGTCTCGTGAACTCAATCTCGAGTCTCGTCTCGTCACACCCCTAATATCTAAATATAAATGTTATTGCCTTATCCTGCATTGTTTATAAAAATATATCGATATATTGTACCAACTCAATATACCTCCCAGCCCTACGATATCAACTGAACAGTAAATAAAATCTTTCATGTGTATCGGCCGAGAACTGATCTGATATATTGTGCATCCCTACTGTTAAAGTGGTACACACATTCAATTCAATTCAATTTACATTTATTTGTATAACGCTTTTCACGATACATATCATTTCAAAGCAGCTTTACAGAGAATGCATGTCAACATTACAATTTAAAGAAGAATGCAGTTAGCAAATAGTGTAATAATTTAGGCAATTAAGTTACAATCACTGTTAGAAGTTTAACTTGAAGGTAGAAGCAATGAGCTCCTGGAAAAATGAATTGCATATTAACAATAATTAGGATATATAGAAATGTGGGAATGTGCATGTTGATCCAGATGTTGCATCTTCTGAAGTCCTCACAGGAGTTGGCGCCGTCTCTTCACAGATGTTGGTCATCTGAGGTTGACACACATAGTCTTTGCTATTTCATTGTAGGTTTGTGCTTCTTGCCTCTGGTCTGGGATTGAATGGCACCAGAGCAGATAGCATGATGGGATTGCAACTTTTGGTTGATATGGTAACTGGTCAGCTTGGAGACCAGGGGGAGCAGAGCGGAGCAGCATCCATCTCTAGAGTCATATTAGCTGGAAACCTGTTGAGTCAAAGCACTCAGGACAAAGACTCAACAACTAAGGTGTGCAAATGAGACTTCAGGTCTGAGCAGTGCTAATTGATGTTCTTAAGCAGAATGCAATTACAATTAGTCAATTAATCTTGTTTTCCATTTGAAGGCAAAGTATCTGACCAAGAAGACTCAGGCTGGGAGTGTGGAGGCTATCAGACTGCTGGATGAGCTTCTAGTTCAGTTAGTGGTGAGTGTTTGCAACCCAAAGTGTGTTGGTGAAGGACCAAAATGACTGAGGTCATAATAGATAAGCCGAATAAGCCAAAATTAATTTATTCCATATATCAAGTTTCTAGGACCAGATCCCATAGCTCTTAGTTGTTTTCTGATCTTATGGTGGGGTTAGACCGGTTGTTATCCTTTTATTCCATTTCTTTTATGTCTGTCATACTGTTAAATGATTAATGAATGAGCTTTCCATTTCATTACAAAGTGTCTGTAATGTGTGATTTGTCCTCTACAGGCCTCTGTACCTGTGGATGTCATGCCTGGACAGTATGACCCAACGAACTACACTCTACCCCAGCAGCCTCTGCACCGCTGCATGTTCCCTCTGTCTGTGCCCTTCCCCACCCTGCAGCTGGTCAGCAACCCATACCAAGCCGTCGTAGATGGTGTCTGGTGAGTAACTAACTACCTGTATTTTTGTGTATTATTGGTATGATCGGATGAACAGCACCTGACAGTGAATGTTTTGTGGTCTCAGGTTCTTGGGCACAGCAGGACAGAATGTCAGTGATATTGTGAAGTACAGCAGTATGGAGGATCATCTGGAAATCTTAGAAAGCACACTAAGACTCCGTCACCTGGCTCCCACCGCTCCGGACACACTGGGTCTGAATGGACTATTTTAAATATTTGTAACATTTTTTGGTCTGATTGTTAATTTGTTAATAGGGATTTTCTGGGTTATACAAGCTTCACGTTCATTTATTCACACCGTGGATTGAGTTGAAATTATTGTTGGTGGTAATCACACAAAATGCAAAGACATGAGGTTAAAATAACCCGGAATGTTCATTTGAATGCATGATATATTTTATTTTTACTTTCGACTTTATGATATGGAGCCCCTATGGAGATATATTGATGGAAAAATTATTAGACATGTGGAAGAGTTGTATTTCAATGCTTATGCATTTTTCTAGTTTTCCTCCCACCTTATTATTTTTGTCACCAGTTTTGTTCACTTTTAAATATAAAAAGCATTTAAATTTAATTTTTCCTCATTTTTTTTTAGCATATTTTCCACATTACTATGTCCTTGTAGGGGCTACGTATTCTGCAGATATTTTACATTTCTTTTTTATATATATATATATATATATATATATATATATATATATATATATATATATATAATATATATAATATAATATATATATATATATATATATATATATATAATATATATATAATTTTAATATATTGTTTATTTATTTATATTATATATATTATATTTATTTAATACTTTAGAGTATTTCAGAATCTAAAAAAATAATTTGAAATTATAAAATGAACAAATATGAATTAATTTATATTAAATAATATTTAAAAAAAGATTTTTAATTAATATCTTGATATTCATTGTATTCCTATTTAGTATAATGCATCATGAAAATGCTCGATTGCTCTGACATGTTCTGTTGACTCTTTAGGTTGTTACCCATTCTATCAGAAAGATCCCTTTATTCTGGAAGAATGCCCCCATGTGTACTTTAGTGGAAATGCACCAAGCTACCAATCTAAACGAGTCACAGGTGAACAGAAGACTGTTTAATAATATTTACTCTGTAACAGTGTGGCCATGCATTACTGATATTTTTGTATGGTAATTTTTGTCTTATTTTTCCTCTCAGGGCCTGAAGGACAAGATGTTCTCTTGGTAGCAATCCCAGAATTCAGCAGCACACAGACAGCCTGTCTTGTGAACCTGCGCACCTTAGAGTGCGAGCCGGTCTGCTTCTCCTCGTTTTCCACAGAGGATGATGAAGACAGTGAGATGAATATCAGCCATTAAACACTCACTTATCAACATATGACAATTGTTCACTCATTCCTGTTGTGTTGTTTGTTAATAAAGCTCCCTCTTTTGTATGAAAACATTCTCTTTTTCTTCTTTGGGTGTAGTGTACATGCTGTAGTATGGTCTGGACCTCATGTTTCTGAGGTAATTTGCCTCATGTACTTAAAATTGTCCTTTTATTAAATTTATGCACCATGCATGAAACAGTTGAATTGCTCCATGCATAGTCCTCAAAAGAAAGTTATATATATACACTACCAGTGAAAAGTTTGGACATGGTAAGATTTTTAATGCTTTTAAAAGAAGTTTCGTCTGCACACCAAGGCTGCATTTATTTAATTAAAAATACAGTAAAAACAGTAATATTGTAAAATATTATTACAATTTAAAATAAAGTTTTCTGTTTTAATTTTATAAAGAATATTCAGCACCATCACTCCAGTCTTTAGTGTCACATGATCCTTCAGAAATCATTCTAATATGATGATTTGCTGCTCAAGAAACATTTATTATTATTAACAATTATAAATTATCATTATCAATTTTGAAAACAGTTGTGTACTTTTTTTCAGGATTCCTTGATGAAAAGAAAGTTAAAAAGAACGGCATTTATCTGAAATACAAAGCTTTTGTAATATTATACACTACCGTTCAAAAGTTTGGGGTCAGTAAGAATTTTTATTTTTTTGAAAAGAAATTAAAGAAATTAATACTTTTATTCAACAAGGATGCATTAAATCGATCAAAAGTGACAGTAAAGACATTTATAATATTGCAAAAGATTATATTACAAATAAATGCTGTTCTTTTGAACTTTCTATTCATCAAAGAATCCTGAAAAAAATATATTGTACACATATTTTGTACAATTGTACATAATGTTTATTGAGCAGCAAATAATCATATTAGAATGATTTCTGAAGGATCATGTGACACTGAAGACTGGAGTAATGATGCTGAAAATTCTGCTTTGATCACAGGAATAAATTACATTATAAAATATATTAAAACAGAAAACAGTTATTTTAAATTATAATAATATTTCACAATATTACTGTTTTTACTGTATTTTTAATTAAATAAATGCAGCCTTGGTGAACTTCCTTTAAAAACATTAAAAATCTTACCGTGTCCAAACTTTTGACTGGTGGTGTATAAAATTATATATTTATCAATTGTAAATCTATAATAATGGGCCAATCTGATAATTTGTAAAAAAAAATTATGAGACGTGCAATAGCAATGCGGTAGCTAATATTTTGTATTTAATGCATATTAGTAAATATAAAATATTACGTTTTTTCCTAATACTTGGTAAACATCAGCAGCGCATTTGCTACTGAAAAAAAATTGACAGTTTGTCATCAGAATAACAAAAAACATCCTCAAGGATTGTGGCAATGAAATTAATTTCAGAGCGTTTTTGTCACCATCTAGCGTTAAAACAATTTATTACATTTACATTCATTTTTTAAACTGGTTTAAACGCCATAATCTTGGCGTATTTCTTGAAAAAGTATTCAGATGTTCAGATCCGCTTTGCTTCTTTTTTTTTTTCTAAGATAAACGTTTAATTCCTGTTCCTTTACATGACGTCACGTTACGCTTTGCTACGTCATTGTTCTGCGTCCGCGTCGCTTGTTTGGCTCTTTTCAATGAAACGTTAACCACATAACTACATTTTTGGACATCATAAAGGTATATTATTGCACTCTCCGTCATGTATTTCTTGATAAAATTGCATGTGTAATATTCTGTCCATTATTTGCATGCAAAAGCAGCATTCTGTCAGCACAATTTCAGATAGTATCAGTTTACTCGTGGCTCGTCAACACTTGTGTGATCACTGAGATGATTTGCTCTGTCTTTAGATGCCTCTGCCTCCAGCTTTACTCGCACGCCTCGCTAAAAGAGGGATCGTGAAACAGTCTGACCACGGTAAGATACATGATGCATATTTATCTTACTGAGTAATACATAAAACTGAATTACGAGTTCATGCTCTCATTTAATGTCTCCCACCATCAGAGGCTGAAGAGGAGATCATCGCTGAAGACTACGATGATAACAACGTTGATTATGAGGCTACAAGGATTGAAAATTTACCATCAAATTGGTACAAAGTGTTTGACCCTTCTTGGTAAGCTGTTCATAAGCATTTGTTTTTCTCTGTTCAGCTCTAAGATATAAAACCATCCGTTTTTAATGTAAAAGTACAAAAATACTATGACACTACTATGCATTCTTGAAGTCACCTAAAGGAATAGCATGGTAATACCATGATACATGTCCAAAATTCCAGACTGAATCTTTATTAATCGTATATAAATAATTATTGTGTAATTGTCTTGTCCTTAGCGGTCTTCCGTACTACTGGAATGTGGAAACAGATTTAGTGTGCTGGTTGTCTCCCAATGACCCTTCTGCTGTCATCACTAAAGCAGCTAAGAAACAGAAAGGTAAGACATGGACATGCAGAAGTACACAAGGATTTTGTGATCTCATTGAGAGATATGCTCAAAATGTTTGTGTTTTACTTCCCAGGGGATAGTGGACATGACAAAGGGGACAGTCACTATGAGAAGGCAGAGAGAGACCGGGAACGAGACCGAGAGAGGGAACGAGAGCGCGATCGGGAGCGGGACAGAGACCGGGAGGACGGACGGGACAGAGATAGGGACCGAGATAGGGATAGAGATCGAGACCGGGACAGAGACAGGGACCGTGATAGAAGGATGCGGAGAGATGACAGTGCACCGTATAACAAATCAAAGAGAGGTAATTTATGCATAAACTGCCTCATTAAATATTTATTTCAGAATTAAAATATTGCCTCAGTAAGCCTGAATAAATGCAAACTCCTTTTTAGGAGGACTAGGAGGAGGTCGGAAACAGCAGCAGGAGGAAATGGATCCCATGGATCCCAGCGCCTATTCGGATGCTCCAAGGTAATGACCAGCTAGTTTAATATTAACATTATGGCTGTGTTTGAAATGGTAAAATAACGTACTACTCTCACTGTGTCTGTGCAACATATGCTGAATTTCTGTTCAATTTTATTGGTTTAGATTTTTCCCATATTCTGTTTTGATTTCGTTTTAATAGTTTAATTAAATTTTAATAATCAAAAAGGATGATTAATCAATCAATTGAATTAATAAAGATTGGACAATTTAATAATTAATTAAAAAATGTACCAATAAAAGTGCTCTATGAAATTATTTTTTCCCCCCAGAATTTTTTTATTTATTTATTTTTATGATTCCCTGTTTTGTGATTTAATACAAATTTATTATCACAAACGGTGGTAATCAAATGAATGTATAAACCTTTAACAACTTAACTGATCATTTAAAATGTAAATGAAATCTGAACTATTACTTTCATTTTTACTTTTGGCAAATAAAGTGTTGGACAACTAAGTTTTACTGTTTAAATGAAAACATTGAAGAAAAATGTGTGATATTCCTGTATGTAATAAGTTATACAGCTCTACTTTTGATTTATTCATCCAAATTTTGCCAAATTCTTTAATTATGCCTTACACAGTAAATTCCATTTTTATGAGTATATTCCATCCATGTTTTCTGCATCACATAAATCATAAAGCCCTACAATGAATACATACTAAATTTGCTGAAATGTACTCAAATTGCATTCACATGAGTTCTAAAAATTTGTTTCTGTAATAAAGAACATGTTCCTGATCATTATATGGCACTGTTGGTTTTAGGGGCTTATGGTCCACTGGTCTCCCCAAACGCAATGAGGCAAAGACGGGAGCGGACACCACAGCGGCAGGACCCCTGTTCCAGCAGAGGCCGTACCCCAGTCCTGGAGCCGTCCTGAGAGCGAACGCTGAGAACACACGACGCTTGGAGGAGGATGATGATAGTGATGATGACTGAGCAGGAACAGTGTCTTTAAAGCCTTTGACTGTTAAAAGGCTTTTGTAATTTCTTTTCTTACATTTAGGACAGATTCATTTGTAAATATACCATGTGTTGTGTTATACATTTTATAAACAATTGTCATTTTACATAACATAGTGATGTCGTTCCCTGCAAAATAAACATTTTGTTTAAAGGTGCATTTAGTGGTTTCGTTGTTAATTTGAAACAATCTACACTAAGATTTTCTGTAAGAAGTCATCTGAATGGTATACACACATGAAATGAAGACTGCAATGCAATGGGGAAAAAAAAAAAAAAATTATTTATATATATATATATATATATATATATAATCACAAATTCTGAGTAAGAACATCTTAAGAAAATAATATCTTAAGTGTTTTTTTCCCTCTCAAGTAAATGTATCTTGATTTTTTTTTAAGATATCTGTATTGGAAAACAAAATTTTTTTTTTTTTTTTTATTAGCGTGTGCTCATTATAGCCCTCAGTGTATTTTGCCATGTTGAAATGCGGCATAAGAGAGAATGCTCACGCTCATTGGCTGCGGTCCAACATTAGCATAATGTCATTTGAAATTAAACAATTCTTTAGCCTAACATGAATTGATGTCAGGAAAAATCTATAAAAAAATCGGTTAAGCATGTAAACCTAAGTTGATCCAGTCTAGTAAATATTCTTCTTGAAATATATACAAGTCATTCTTACATTTACTTTATAAAAATCTATTCTAAATCATACTAAAAGGCCTTTTAAAAAAGCATGATTGTGTAGAACAGGTTCGTCAGGAAAGTTGATCATGTTTATAGAGGCCTTAGAAATTCGTCTATCACATACAATGAAGTATGCTTTATAGGGTTAAGGATGAGTGATGTTTTAATAGATCAAGAGATCAATTCAAAGACATTTTGAAGGAATTTTAATATTTTATTATAAAAAGATAACATGACTGGAAATTCTAGGTGGCTTGTGTATAACATTGTACAAACTATTAACAGTTTAATAAATTGAGATCTTTGTTGGACTAAGAAACCAAGCCGTTTCAAAAGTGTTTGGATTCTAATTAACTGGCAGTGAGATTTTTTTTTTGTTTTTTACATTTACTTAATTACATTGGGCCAAAATGCAATTTCATTTTCTTCCCAGATCAGCAGCAGACACTCAAACACTGATGCTACAAGGCTGACCTGTGTAAATGTTCATCATCACTATACAGAGAGAAAAATGTCACTTTATATCATTGATCCCGCTCACATTTCTAAGCACAACACCAAATATGCAAAATGTGGATTTGTAACAACAGACTCTTACTAACAGGATATTATGTTGTTTTAGGATCACGTGTCTGATCATTCAGATGCATTTAAAAATACAACACAACTAGCAAAATAAATTAAGTCTTGGTTGTATTAAAAATGTAATGTATCTGATATGTTGGTCACTAGCAATTAAAGGGATAGTTCACCCAAAAATGAAAATTCTGCCATCATCTACTCAGCCAAACATGTATGAGTTTCTTTCTGCTGTTGAACACAAAAGAAGATATTCTGAAGAACACTGGTAACCATTAGCCATTGACTTCCCTAGTAGGGGGAAAAAAAACTATGGAAGTCAATGGCTACCATCAACTATCTGAAAACCAACATTCTTCAAAATATCTTCTTTTTAGTTCAACAGAAGAAAGAAAACTCATATTTGGAACACCATAAGAGTAAATGATTACAGAATTTTCATTTTTGGGCAAACTATCCCTTTAAGGGAAGCCAATCAGAACAGGGTTGGGATGATGAAAGGTGTGTCGTATCATCCAATTGGTTTCTCAGTGATCTGTTCCGCCCACATAATGACAGATGGCGTCATAGTCGAGTGTGAACAGCTGCTCCTCGTATCGGTCCAGCTGAACCATGGCTCGACACTTCTCTCGGTCTCGCTTCAGGATGCGGCCCACCTGCATGATAGAGCATGTGTTATGATTCTACAGCAGAAATGCACATCTTCACATATGGATAGAAGTAAATGACAAATTATGAAAGACTTAACTATTACAGGAGTGACAAAATGTGTGGACCACAGATTCATTTCAAATAAGTGTAATAACTTATGGGCTCTGTTCCAGATTCCTGAGAGCTGCCTCGCCATCTACTTATGCAGCTACTTTCAAAGCCAAGGCATGTTAGCATGATGCTACGCTAACGATGCAATTCTCTACATGCTACACACAAAAATTTAATTTTAATTAGGCAGAACTAATTTTAGTAGTGAAAACAACTAAAATAAAACCCATCTTCCAGTGCATTCTGGGATTTCCTCATCTGTGAAGGATAAATGCCATGCTGCCTGCCTTTGGCCCAAATGAGGTATAAGCAATGTTATTATAGTATTATTTTTATACCACTATATTATTTATTAATATTTTGAATGAGATTTTTTTTTTTTGAGAGTTTATTTTAATTTCAGTTTAAGTTTTTTAGTTAATTTTAAAGGATTAGTTCACTTTCAAATTAAAATTTCCTGATAATTTACTCACCCCCATGCCATCCAAGATGTCCATGTCCTTTTCTCTTCAGTCAAAAAGAAATTAAGGTTTTTGATGAAAAAATTCCAGGATTTTTCTTCATATAGTGGACTTCAATGGCTTCCAAACAGTTGAAGGTCAAAATTACAGTTTCAGTTCAGCTTCAAAACGTTCTTCACAATTTGACAATTTAGTTCAAACTTTGACCTGTGGAGGGCAGTAATACACTTAGCAGTGTCTGCACTGCCGGAATTCTAATAGAGAAGAAGAAGAGAGCTAGTTCAAGATGAGTGTTTATGGTTAAAATGTATAAAATTATTATTATTATTTTTTTAGAAAATGTGTGATGGTTTCTTTAGATAAGACCCTTATTTCTCATCTGGGATCTTGTAGAACGCTTTGAAGCTACAGTGAAACTGTAATTTTAACCTTCAACCGTTTGGAGTCCATTGAAGTCCACTATATGGAGAAAAATCCTGGAATGTTTTCATCAAAAACCTTAATTTCTTTTTGACTGAAGAAAGAAGGACATGAACATCTTGGATGACATGGGGGTGAGTAAATTATCAGGAAATTTTAATTTGAAAATGAACTAATCCTTTAAGTGCTTTTCATCATTTTATTTATTTATTTCAAATTAGCGTTATTTACATTTATATATTTTTTTAATTTTAGTACTTTAAAAAGGTACAGTATGTAATAATTTTGTCCGCTAGAGATCGCTAGAGGCCTATTCAAAACAAAGGCATAGCTTGACGACGACAAGTTTAAGCGCGGAATCTTGGGACATGTGGTCTCCACCTCAACGGCCTGTAGAAAATAATCGGGATAGGACTCGGGAAGAAATCATGTTCATAAATGTGATTATTAACATTAATGTAGTATGAAGCAGAGCAGGACCAAGTGTTGTGGGAGCTGAATGAGGCCATCGGAGCGATTGCACAACACACGCCTCACGAGCAGCGGAACTTTTATTATGCCGTAGTCGCCGCTTCCGAATATCATATTAAATGCTGGATGTCTTGTGTTGATAAATGGCATGCAATTCATTTTAAAACATATTGTATGATGGAGAAAATTATGTATTATTGTTACTAAAAATAAAGCCTCATCTGATTACAAAATATTGTTTTTCTCTGAGGCATGGTAAAGCATGGTACTCGCAAAAAAATCAAGAAAATTTATTTAAACAATAAGACTAAACGTGTTGAGCTATATAACAACAATACGTTCTGTATATAAATATATCAAAACAGTTGTTCCCTTGTCTATTAAAACGTGTAATATATTAAAGCGTCTTTTGTCTTTCGCCATGGTGTTTCCATGGTTTCTACAAAATAAAACCAGAAACTGAGGCAGATCGAGGGTTAATGCGGGTATGACGCAATTGACAGGCGACTCCTCAAACGTCCCAGAGCCTTGGTTAAAATTGCAATTTTCTCACGATTTACAAATAGTTGGAAACATTTGGGATATTGTAAGTACTCAAGTGAACAAAATATAACACTGGCCTAGTGGTTTTTGGGTATTTTACTGCAAAAATATTACATATTGCACCTTTAACTTGTTTTATTTTAATAACCAGCCAACATCTCTTTTTATTTTAAGTTGAAGTATTTCATGTAATATTTATATTTTAGCTTTACTTTAATGACAATTATTTTAATAGTTTTAGTTAACAACAAAGAAGTTCAGATTTTAAGACATAAAATTATGTTTATGTCTTAAAATCATGTTAACGTGCATTGTTTATGAAGTTCAGAAGTGTGTCTATCAGGCCTACAATGCTGTCTAAGTAGGCGGCCCACTAGGATTCAGAACAGAGCCATAGTGTAGTATACAAACAAGTGAATGTGTCATATACCTGTCCTCTGTGTTCTCCCAGAACCACCATAATGTTGTCTGAGTCGTTCTTAGGTACAATTGTCTCCAGCATTTTCTGCCTAATATCTGAAACAGATGAATGAGTAAAATTTAAAACCAGTTATTAGACCAGAGCCTCACTGTTAAAATGCCTCTTATAATGGTCAAGGTGAAAGTGTGTCGTACCGTCCAGCAGCCTGCCGTCCTCTGTACGACACACACAAGTGTGGGGCGTCAGGACATCCTCAACTCTCATCTAAACACACAAAACAATAAAAAAAATTAACTTAAATTTATACTAATATCTTATGGCTTCATAATATCTTAATCGTGGATAATCAAAAAAAAAAAAAAAAAAACCCTGTTACCCCCCCAAAGCACCAGTACAGACACTTCAATCTCTCTCAACACTAAAAGAAGCAGGCTCACAATACTAAGTACCTTTGAGTTGTAGTATTTGCCTCCTTTGAACGCTTTATCTATGAAACGCACACGGAGGTCCCGTTGGAGCCATGAGGGGGCTGGTGGAGAGGGACGCGACTCTTTTGCCGGGGGAGGCTTCTCTCTGGGAGGAACGGTAAGTTCAAACAGATAAATATTGGTTCAATAACATACATGCAAAATATTGTGTTCTTGCATGTCTGACTTACTTGTCTCCACTTGATTCTCTGTGTTTTCTTTTCTTCTGATCTTTCTCTCTGTCCTTCTCTCTCTCCCGATCTCTATCTGTCTTTCCTCTCTCATCTTTACCGTTTAACTTTTGCTCTCGTTCCCTCTGCTGTTCCCGCTCTTTTTCTCGTTCTTTTTCCTTGTGTGCTTTACTAAGACGACCTGGAAGACAGAGAAAAAAGTTATTTTGAGACACTTTCAATGGTAGTGGATGGGGCCAATTCTTGGAGAATTCAAAAGCAGAAATGTGAAGTGTGGAATAATTTTATTAATACGACTGAGTTTTATTAATCTCATAGAAGCCAATCAATTTATAAAAGCACTTGCATACATTTTTTTTTCTGTGAAACTATTTGAGCTGTAAAGGTGTTTAAATTAATTTTTATAGCCTTTTTAGAAATGTAGGGTTTGCTGCATTTTTAATGCTAAAATCATGTTATGCGCATTGTTTATGTCTTGTGGTTATGATTTTGAAATGGTGAGCATTTTAATGTTTACGAATTGCCCTCATTCACTTTCGTTGTAAGTGCCTAGGATTTTTGCTTTTTTTAAAGAATAGAAAGGACAAGTGGACAATTCATTTGCTAAATATCTGGTAAATAAAATGACTAATTGTCTTTTCAAAAGCACAAAAAGCAGTATTTACAATATTAAAATTCATTTGCATACATGAAACTGGCTTCATGTGCGAGAATCCTAGAGCACACAGCTTCTGATTACAGAAAAATAAAGACTTGCTGATGATGTTTTGGGTTTAAACGTTTGAACCCAAACAGCTTGTTTTCCCACAAGCTCAAATTGCACCTTACAAAGTCAAGCCAGTTCTTAGACCATTTAAAACACAACATGAAATCAAAACTGAGCCAGTTTAAGATAAGTTATAAGCACAATTCATCAGTGCACATTAAAATAATATTAACTAATAATATTAGCTCACAATCCAATTAAATCATAATGAATAAAAAAATGCCATGCACTACATTATTTCCCACTGGACATTAACTTTCAAAAGAAACCATGACACAGTCTGGACGTTAAATGTATTGTGAATGAATTTTCTTCTTTATTCATCTTTAATAGAATATTTAATGAAAAAAACAGATGGAGAAGCACCAGATTTAGCATAAATAACAAAATCATGGCCAATGTTTTTTATTTGTATGTAGAATAACTGGAAAACTCTGGCCAGAAATACTATATTCACTAATTCAAAGCAATTTGTCAGTGTTCAGCTGTACATAAACAACGGATATAGATGTAAGAGCAAACTTACTGAGGTCTTTGCTGTATTTGTCGTATTCCTTGCGGGTGACTAGTTTTAAAGAGTGCTGAATGATGGTTACTGTCTTTCCGCCAATGGCAAGTTTGATTACAACTCTGGCGTTATCTGGATCCACTCCCTCTATCTGTCATAGAGACAGTGTGAGAAAGAAGAAAAGGAGACAAAATGAGCAAAAAAATACGGAAAACAGACAGGGAGAGATCAAGAATAAATGTCACTCAGACTATTATATTCAAGTAAAAAAAAAAAAAAAAAAAAAAAATTATATATATATATATATATATATATATATATATATATATATATATATATATATATATATATATATATATATATATATATATATATATATATATATATATTATATATATATATATATAAAATATCAAAAAAAAATCTGGAAATTATTTTCTTAAAAATGTATTAATTGACAGGAGAGGGTGCTAACAACTTTTATTAACCAACAACCAAAGCTGATAACCTTAAAAATATATTAAAAAAAATAGAATAATAATAAAAAAAAGATAAATCAACTTTATATATACATATTACAGCTTTAAAGTTTGTTGGTAGATATAAACAGGTCCAGATTTAGGAAACCCAAGGGCCCCCCTTCATAGTAGTCTAACTTGGTGCAACAACATTTTCTAATACAGCAATAATTCTTATTATTATTAAAAAAAAAAGCATATCTCCAATGTATTGTGTCTCTATATAAAATATATTAATATAATATTCCAGGCTACAGCACAATAACAGCATAAAAGCATTAATACTAGATATAAGGTCAAAGCAAACAGGTTTCCAAACACAGAGTTTGTAATTACCGTTGTGTGCAGTTTACCTCAACACTTCACTTTACATGGTCAGGGCTATTCAATCTGGTTTCAGCAAGGATATAAAGGCCCTGGATATAAAATCTCATACTTTTCTTAGATCACTAATATTTCATGCTTAAGATGTGCTTTGCTGGCTCACAAGAATCCTTGTAGTGCTCCAGCTTACGTAATTCTAACAGCTTTTTACTGTGTCAGTACATTGGTTCTCCATTACTGTCATAGAAGTGTATCTGGTTGAAGTAAAGTCCGCTCACCTTCCCATACAGGTCTTTATGGGCTCCTGCCAGGACCTGCACACATCCCCCAGGCCCCAGAACCAGTGCCTCCTCTTCTTTCCCCTTCTCATCACCAGGTTTAGGGGGTCTCTTGGGGACGCCGGGCTCCAGGTCTCTAATGGCTGAGCGATCAGCACCCAAACCCAGTCCTTTAGGCCTCAACTGATGCTCTATAGGCTTCACATCTCTAACAGGTAAGGAAAGAAACAAAACAAGGAGCTTTAAGGACATTTTAAACAAACTACAAGCTAACACAATCTCCATCACATGTGTGCCAGCATCCCGCCCCTCATAAAGAGCAGCCTGTGTGTTTCCATGTCCATACAAGTGGACAGATGGGCCCGTAAGCACAAAAGATTAAAAAGTGTGCGGCCAGTCTGCGCCAAAGATTCCCTCAGCCGGTCTGAAATAATTCTTCATTGCATTTGACATAAAATCATAATCTCGCATCATTAATGTCTCCAACTGGGACAGTAATCCTAACACAAGGAAACACGAGTGGAAAAAACTTGCAGAGAGCCAAACATCACGTGCATTAGAAAGCGCTTAACGCACAAAACAGTGACGAAACTATAGAGATACTGCAGAGGTCAAAACACTATTTGAGGCATTTAAAACACATGGTCAATGTGAGATGATTTATAATGCTGGACGTATGGCTGTTGATAATATTTCATTATTTTAAAAGAAGATAAACTGTGACAGCTTTAAAAACAAAAATAAGTGTAGATGAGCAGTACTGAACAAAAATGAATCTTTAAAGTGACAACTAAAGAGCTACAGATCATAAAAAAAATATAAAAACAAAAACATACATATATGGGTGTGACGCCTACATTTTCTGTTTCGGTTCAAATTTGGTTTATATGCATAAAAAGATACCATATACGTGGTACCTCTCCCGTGACCGTCCGGCCATAACTTCTGTTTTGGAAATGTCTTTGAAATTACTCTAAATTTAGTCAAATTCATTTTCTGCACTATTAGGAATGATTTTCAACGTGTTTTGTAATCCTGCACATAATTGCAAAGCATTTGTATTTATATTTCCATCTTAATATACAAACAAACGTTGTCCGATGATGTCCATTTTGTGAAATATCATGTGGTGCGACCATCAAAAAACTACCACTTTGGGACTTTCATGTTGAAATCCATTCAAAGACAGGAAACTGCATCATATACCAATTTGTGAAGAACCCATGGAAGCAGCGAGCAGGTTTGTAACCGTCTTAAATTGGGGAAAAAAATAACCATTTAACAGCTGGTATGTAGTTAGCACATTTGGATATCATGTGGTATGACCTCAAAAAAAACAATGAATATTAAGTTATTTCTGCAAATATATACTTTTATTACAGATTCCATAGTGACCTTTTGTGGGAAGCTAGCTTGTTTTGTTTAGGTGGCCAATTCTGTGCCTGCAAATTCTGACTGAATTTGAAAATATCATGTGGTGCGACCACTGCAGAGTGTTTTCCATGATAGATACAGATGTCCTATATTGGCAGTTTTTGTGCTTTTATATTCAATTGATGGTTTATATACATAAAGTACTTTATTTTAGTATCATTTGGAATAGTTTTTTATGCAATTTGGGTAATTTTATAAAAATATTTCAGACAGTTTATGTTTGTATTGTACAATATGAGACAAATGAAAAATGAGAGCATGTAATTTCAGTTTGGTAATTATGCATGTATTAAAATCGCTGCAGGAAGAATGGAGTTACACCTTGCTAGGAGAAGAGTGAAATGTTATTCCAATTTAAAATATCTGTTTTTTTATGTGAATATATAGTAAACTGTGATCAAAGCTGAATTTTCAGCACCATTACTCCAGTGTTCAATGTCACATGATCCTTCAGAAATCATTCTAATATGCTGATTTGAAACATTTAGAAACATTTATGATTAATATATATAATTTATTTGTCAGGATTCTTTGATGGATAGAAAGTTCAAAAGAACAGCATTTATTTGAAATAGAATCTTTAGTAAAATTATAAATGTCTTTACTGTCACTTTTGATCAATTTAGGCCTAATGTGTCCTTGATGAATTAAAATTCTGTGAAATTTTTATAAAATCTGGTTTAAATCTTTTTTTTTTTGTATAAAATTGATTGTTTTTTGATCTCTTTAAATAGATTTTTAATGATATTTAAGGTCTTCATGTCATTTGGAGCGACCACACATCATGTGGTGTGACCAATAATAGCAATAACTATTAAATTAAAAATAAAATATCTAGTTTCTGTGGCTGAAATATGAATCACTGATACAGTATGCTTAAGTGAATGGTATTTTTATGCGATTTACAGGAAAAATAAGTGTTAACCACATTTAAAGGTGCTAAAGAGGATGTTTTGTTTTATACATTTTTGCAATATTACTTGAAACTGTCTTTACTAACTGATAAAAGACTATTTATTAGGTGCACTGAAAGGAATAATATTAATATACATCATCTGTGCACGAGGTAGGGGCTTAAAAACATCAGCCAATCGTTTACGCGGTCATCTCCAGTAACTTTCCACACTCAACAGGCGCCGCATGCAATGTTTTTGTCAGGAGACAGGAGTAACAAGTCCGACATAATGAATCCACTAAGTGTGTGCGCGGCTTTACGATTGTAAGGCTGATTATGAATGTAAATTGATACTTATGTCTGATCGCGCTCAAACGCGTCCAGTCAGAGCCAGTTGCTTTCAGTCTGCGATTACAGTCGGTGTTCAAATTCCACGTGAAAGAATATAAATCTGCTTCAGGAGCAGGAAACAATCGCTGTATGTTGAGCTCAGTCTTAGAATGTTTTAGCTAGTTGTTAAATGTGTGCCCGGCTTAATAACACAGCGAATGCCGGTGGTAAACACTCGTGTTCCGATACTCGTGCACGAGTTTTGGGAGGCGTTCCCTCTGAATGAGCTGTGAAGGAGGGGGGTTGTTCTTACCCATGCGCTCATTTCAAAAACTCAGTCGACAAAAAGAACCTCTTTAGCACCTTTAAGAAGACAACTCTGAAGTTATAGAACAAACATATAGACCTTATGTAGCCCCGCCCCTTTTCAGCGTTGCGCTCGTTGTCTTTTGATTTCCGGTTTGTATTTCCACAGCGATATTACATTTATGAATGAACTGCTCGTTTTAAAATCTTCCCGGTCTACTGACATTTGTTAAGACATCTGCTTTGAACATAACAATGCTCATGATAACTTTCATTAACTCTACAACAAGTAAATCCACTTAACCAACTAATTATTCTTTGACAGCAATGCCATAGAAATGTACAGAGCTACCGCAAAACGGAAGTTCAAAGACAATTTTATAAAGATGGCGGCGCGCTTGTTTCTCTGGTAAATAAGGTCTATAAGGTCATTCTTTACAGAAAACTTTTTTTTATTATTCAGTTAACACTTTAAGAAAAGAAATTTAACAAAGTTAATCCAAATATATTTAAGCAAAAATAGATTTTAAAAATCTGATATAATTTTACCATACACTTTTCTCACCATAAAAATAATCACAGAAGCTGTCACGGAAATTAAAAAGCAAACAAACAAAAACATATGAATATGCTGAGAATCAAGGGCATTTTAAAAAAATTAATTAAAAAATGTAAATGTTTTTTTTTTTTTTTTTTTAACTGAAAAAAAAAAAATGAAAGACCATTTTAAAGTCGAAGCTGTGGCCTCCCGGTTAGAACACACAGGCTACATTCTGTCAGTCAAAATCTGATTATTTGAGTATCTAACTGGAATCTGATCTAAAATTATTGACTGTTCAAAATGTGTATCGCAACTGTTCTGATCCGATTTGTGTGTCCCGTGGCTCTCTTTCGTTTTCCAGAATATCTGCATTGGTTTCTATGGCAATGACATTGTGTTGATAGGTATACACCAAAAACAACATCCGCAACATGGAGGAGTTTGCAATACAGATGTTGTCTTATTTACAATTTGACAATGTGTAGCTGCCATGCTGGACTACTGCGTCTTCTAAAGGCAGCGGTGTCAAAATTCAACGTGTCCCCATTATATTGTAAGTTTCTGCTCGTCCGGCATTTTGTAACAACACAACCTTGTTTCTACAGTGATTTTCAGCATGTTTCCTATAACAACATCTGACGTTTACGTTTTATGTGGCATGAGAAAGTAACAAACCACACAAAATCCAATCTGAGCAGTCAGACTGAAACGAATTTCCAATAAGGCGATTTAAATAGTATTTCAAATCATATATGAAAGTAGCTCGAAACGTATTTCTAAAAATCGCATTTCATGTGATTTTCTGCTGTTCACACTTGATAAACCTAATCGGATTTCAATCGGATCAAAAATTGGAATGGACTGACAGTCTGAACAAGGCTATAGTGGCACACTTGAGTCATGGCGCTCATGTTGGAGAAACAGGTTACATTTTTCTGCTCCCTCCCCACTTGTTTTAATTACTTGTATTACATGAATTGAAAAAATTTAATAGAAAAGAGAAAAAAGAAAGAGGTCCTTACTGTTTAAATGTACGTCCAATTCCCTCTCCCTGCTTCCAGCCCATTCCCTTCAGCATGGCCAACCCATAAGCCTCCACAGGAACAAGTTCATAGTCGGCTTCTGTGGACTGAATCAGATCAATATTCAACACACATCTCAAACATCTCCACAGAGAAATCAAGCAAAAGCTTACACGCACAGACTTACAAAGCAACCGAAAACACGTTCAGACACAAAACACTAATTAGAAACACACCTCAACCTACAGAGAAGCTGATAATTAGATGAAATATTACAGCTTCTTTTTACGTAGTGGAATAAACAAGCGCTTTGACAGGCAGAGCAGAATTCACTCATAATGACTGAGCCGTGTTAAAGCCTAATCAAGCTGTAGCTGGCGCTCTCACAACAATCTACAAGTGATGGACTTGCACTGCAGGAGAAAATGACACTGGAGGTGTGTGTAAGACAGAGAGAGAGGGTTTATGCAGAGTAAGCTGTTTGGATGCAGCAGGAGAGTTCTTCATCACTCATTTCATTAGGACACGCCCTTATCCCACACACACACACACACACACAGTAAATGTAACAAGAGCACTGCATGTACAATGACCTTGAACTGCCCTGTGCTGACACCACATTTGGCACCATTACTGGACAACAGCTCGACCAGCCGAGCTGCAGAACATACACTGATGGAACACTAATGAGTTTTAATAAAACACACTTCACAAATCAACAGCTACAATTGCATTAGAAACCCTCAGCATGTTCAAACACACTGATGTGGCTCAGATTTGCAATTAACTGAAAGAGATTTATATGTATACAAATCTGATAACAGCCATATACAGCAAGTACAAATTGGTGCAACACCAATAATAGCCATTTCTCTTTTAAACAGATAGCATACTAACATGAGATTTTTAATGAGGTCCATATTTTTTTAAATGATTAATGAGACAGAATTTATGAAACAATTTTCCATTTTTCCATTTACGTATGGATGAAATCAAAATTGATTCTGTTTTTATTTTTGTAATGCATCCATTAGGGTTGTCAAATAAAATTCAAATTTCGAATATTCGCCGAATTTAACATCAAAAACGGTGTATACGAATTTTAGATGTGCGTCAGGCAGCTTTATCAGTGGCACAAGAAATGAGTGATGGTGATGTTGTGTTTTAATGTTTTTATTGGCCTATACAGTTTAACCCACTAGATTGCAGAAACATTGCAGAAATAGAGAATGTGGAGAAGATCTTGGTTAAGTCAAAACTGTTCACACAATGCATTTTCTGCACTGCTTTTCCATTGTTTTCTATGTAGACATGTACTAGACGGACACATTTGACCTTTGCACTTGCGTCTCGCAAAAAAGAGACGCATGTTTAGAAAGCCATGTAAAGTTAAAATTCAACGTCTGAAGACTTTGTGTTTTTTCAACCCCGACTTTGAATGATAGTGTATCAACAAAATATATTTAAAGGGTTAGTTCACCCAAAAATGAAAATTCTGTAATTTATTACTCACCCTCCACATCCGTAAGACCTTCATTAATCTTCAGAACACAAATTAAGATATTTTAGTTGAAATCCGATAGCTCCGTGAGGCCTCCATAGGGAGCAATGACATTTCCTCTCTCAAGATCCATAAAAGGTACTAAAAACATATTTAAATCAGTTCATGTGAGTACAGTGGTTCAATATTAATATTATAAAGCGACGAGAATATTTTTGGAGCACCAAAAAAACAAAACAGCGACTTATTTAGTGATGGCCGATTTCAAAACACTGCTTCATGAAGCTTCGGAGCATAAATGAATCAGTGTGTCGAATCATGATTCAGATCGCGTGTCAAACTGAATGGCTGAAATCACATGACTTTGGCGCTCCGAACAGTAGATTCGACACACTGATTCATCTGTGCTCCGATGCTTTCTGAAACAGTGTTTTGAAATCGGCCATCACTATATAAGTCGTTTTTTTTTTTTTTTTTTTTTGGCGCACCAAAAATATTCTCGTCGCTTTATAATATTAATATTGAACCACTGTACTCACATGAACTGATTTAAATGTTTTTAGTACCTTTATGGATCTTGAGAGAGGAAATGTCATTGCTCCCTATGGAGGCCTCACGGAGCCATCGGATTTCAACTAAAATATCTTAATTTGTGTTCCGAAGATTAACAAAGGTCTTATGGGTGTGGAACGGCATGAGGGTGAGTAATAAATGACAGAATTTTCATTTTTGGGTGAACTAACCCTTTAACCTATTCTTCTTATGAAACAACTTTTGGCTATTAGTCACAGCTAAATCGCTAATAGCATTAGACATTGTTTTAGCAAACTCAGCTCAGTTTTAGCTCCATTTTGTTCAGCTAGACAAACTGTACCAAAATTCAGAAGGAGAAAACCAAATACTACTAACAATTTTCAATTCTTGAACCATTAATGTTTAGAATTTCTCAACTCACAGTATTCAAAGAACGTTAAATCTGTATGATTGTGCCTCACACTAATGCTACAGTCATGTCCTTGTATAGAGTCCATTAGACTTGAGTGCACACTACAGTCTCGTTCTGTAGTATAACCTCACACTCATTCTGGATCTATAAGGACAGATTCATCCTGCTTTACAAGATTTTTCCATTTAATTCAATAGCATTTGCTATGATGAGTTTGACACTAAAAACATATTCTATGTGCAGGATTCTCAAGAGGAGACAAAGTATTTGCAAAAGCCTTTAAGTGTTTAAAAATTTAATGGGATAGTTCACCCAAAAATGAAGTTGTCACCCTAAAGTTGTTCCAAACCTGTATGAATTTCTTTCTTCTGCTAAACACAAAAGATGATATTTTGAAGAATACGGGAAACCAAACAGTTGATGGGCTCCAACAAAAAATACTATGGACGTCCATGGGGCCTCTTTATTGGCCTATCAACTGTTTGATTTCTCATATTCTTCAAAATATCTTCTTTTGTTCAGGAACAACTTGAGGGTGAGTAAATAATGACATAATTTTCATTTTTGGGTGAACTAACCCTTTTATAATGTGTAACACTCCATTCTGAAAACCAACCTTCATTGCTGAATAGACTATTCGAAAACAGCAGAGGGGCTCAACTTTGGCTAAAACAGGGATGCCGGTCCTTCATTATTTATTTATTTTTTATCCATCATGGACTTACCGACTCTGGTCGCAAATCCACGTTGACTTTGTCACCATCCTCAAAGCCCTCAGGAGCTTGATTCTGCATGAGAAGAGGAATGGAAAGGTTCGGATCCGACTGTGGTCCGTTCTTCCATCTCTCCTGGTGTTTTTGAGACTCTGTAGATGACATTCAAACAGAACTACATTAATACATTATTGTTCATTTAGTAAATGCTTTCTTGTTAAAAAAAAAAAAAGTGACTTGCTGTATTTTTTAGTACAATAACTGAAGGAGTTCAGCATATAACCTTTGACTTACCATCCCAGATCTATAACCACTAAGCCACATTATTGCCACACCAATTGAGTTTTAAGAATTATTGATGATGCATTTAATGTCAAGCATTACATCAATGAAAAACTGCTGCATATGGAAACACATGGATTCCTCCATTAGCCCTTGTCAAAAAATAGTTGCACACTTTAGCATACAAAAAATAATGTAGGTTAAAAGAATACACTAAAGTGTGAACAGAATGTAATGTTTTGGACATATGATTGCATGTTATTTGCAATTAAATGAAAATGTATTCTAGTTTAAATTTATATTAAATGCAATAAGTTGAACTTAAGAGCATTTTGACACACTTAAGTAGGACTTTAGTATATCTTTATATGTAATTTCAAAATTACTTCTATTGTCTTTGAAATATGACAAGCCTTTATAGTAAATTACAATATACTTTGTCATTTCTATTGAAACTTGTATGTTGTGTAATTAAAGTATTTGTAATTACACATTTGTAATAATGATTGTAATTTAGTATATTTAAAATATATTACCTTTTAAATGTAATATCAAATAACACACTAAAGTTAAAATCATAATAATCTACTTTTTATCTGCTTTAGTATGTTAGTCTACACATAAAAATAAAGCACTTCTTTATAACAAAAATAAGAATGAAAACAATGATTTAAAAGTAAACTTAAAGTGCAAGTACTTTTTTGTTTTTACTTTAAGATTTGAGGTACAATAGTACACATCAATAGAATTAAGCAGAATTCTTTTTCACAAGTGAAATCCTTCTGATTTACTGCCATAATCTGAAACCGTAGGGTAAAATTGGCATCGCACAAGTAAACAAACCCAGCAATGTTGTGTTTTAATATCTAGTTAGCGACTTGGACAGCCTTTTAGAGCATCATAGGCAACTTTGTGTAGTACACTGACATTTTTCAAACACTAAATTATTACAATATTCATGTACAATTGTACTGAAGTTAATACTCCAGCCTAAATGTCATGAATCGTGTAAGTTTATAGCAGTGTTATATTTGTGGGTGCCCCAAAATGTTTCCTTGTTATACATCTCACTAAGTTTCAAAACACATCCAAAACAAACAGAACGAATAATAGAGCAACACACCCTCGATGAGCTCTTTGACGGCTTGAGACTCCACCGTGTCCTGCACCTCCTGGGGCGGATCTTTGGTCTTGTCCTCGCTGCTCTTGTCCCCTCGCTCAGCATCCTGCCGGTACCAGCGGTTCTTGTGGATCAACGGGATAACCAGCTCCTTCGGTTTCTCCACCGGTTTGGTTCTGTAAAAGCAGCAAACATACACGAGTTGAAGCACACGATGAGATATAAACAATCAACATTATACTGCTTTCAAATGAGACTATTGCTAACCTAGCTAACGTTAGCCTTCAACTCACCCTTTTAGTTCTTTCCCTTCGACTTCAACTAAATAATCTCGCTCTTCCGCTTTCCCTGGTTTGGCCCTGCTTAATGTTTTACTAAAACCAAAAGATATTGGAGCAGATTTTTTGCCTCCATCATCCTGGCTAATATTAATCTTCAGTGATTGACGCTCCTGATGCGGCTCCGGCGACGCCATGTTTGTTGTGGTTTGTAGTCGCTGGTAAATGTAGTTTTATTGTGCCAACATCTCTATACCTGAAAGATTCAAAAGACTACAATTTCCACAATGCAACACACTACTAACGACGGTATCGCTTCTTTTTTAATGTTTTAAATATAGTTGAGATAAATTTTAGAGTCTAACATTGGTAACGCATAAAGAACTGTTCTATTATTTTGTTACTAATATAGTATTATATTAATAATGAATATAGTTCGACCTGGTTCAACTCACCTTGCATTGACCCCTAATTTAGGGGGATTTGGGGGTACATTAGCAGTGAAAATATAAAGCTACACATATTTTTAGTAAAAATGTATTATTATGTTACTAAAACTTGTAGTTTTTTGCTCCTAAATATGAATAAATGTTGTAATTAAAAATAATATACAGGAGTATAAGCCTAAAAGCACATCACATGTCTAAATTTAATCTAGTTGTTTATATTTTGACCGCGAAGTCTGGGCGAAGGTTTGTAAAAAGTTTCATAGACAGTGTATCAATGATTAATAAAAAGGGTATCAAAACCAGGGCTAAACTGGTTTTGGGATAAAACCAAGGCTAAACCAGCCTAAGATTGTTTGCTGGTCTTTGCAGGTTTAGCAGCTAAAGGTGCCCATGCAAAGTCCATCTGAAACCAGTAAACAGGCCAATATCAATCTTAGAGAACAGCAAACCATCTTAGACCGGTTTAAGCTTTTATTTATTTATCAGGGAGAGTGTGGTACAAATGCACTTCCACATAGTTTCCCAACTCACTTATCCTCTTAATCCTCACACTTCACCTGTCCGCATTCTCTCCCTTGACCTGATACGCTTTTAACAAAACCGGCAAACTACCTGGTTCGTTTACACAAGGGGCGGTTCTTCCCCTTATATCTTTCCCTCCCCTCAGCGCCTCCAATATCGCTTCTTACTCTTATTACAGTGTTCTTTCCTTATTGCCTGCGCCTGGGAATATCGAAGCGTGCGCTAGATGCGATCTGGACCGGTGACACGCATCGCTTCCCGCAGCATGCCTTCACGGACATCCGTGACACTGTCCTCCGGTTCATAATCGATACTGTCGCCGTGTTCTGCTTATTGAGCGCTGCGAGAAGCCAGACTCAGCATAACCGCTGCAATGTAACCGATCAGCGCATTTATCCAGAAAGTCAAAACAATTACGCGGATTAAAACGCCTCGGGACACACGATGAGGAGAAAGATAACTATGAAGGTAAGATTTGGGCTATGCTGCCATTGATTCTAAGTGGACGTGTTGCTGTCTGTGTGAAACTGAAAATCACTCATGGTGCTGCTAATGCCAAGAAAATTCAAAAAAGCTATTCAGTTTGTTTGGGACATAAGTTATCATTGGCCCAAAAGCCACAATCCAATGACAGTGTCTGTTGTTTTGGAGTGTCTACAACCAAGTGCAAACGTGCTGTCCGATCCGATGTGCGGTTTTTTTCACCCTGTGGTTTTTTTCCTCGCAGATCATCACTGGTCCCGTTCCCAGCTGAACACACACTGTCCACATACGCGTCTGGCGCGCGCATCTCATCTGCGTGCAGATAGTGTTCTCTGTAGAAAACAGCCTTTTAACAGACTTCTAAGTCGTATAAAGTTACAAGTCTCGCAGCATCTTTCCGAATAATTAATATTTAGGAATTATTTTAAGAATTTGACCGTCGGGGTCAAATTTAGTTTTTTTATCAATGTATATAGACGCGTTTAAACGGATGATATTTGAACGGCTGAACTGTTTGAAAAGAATGTGTGTGTGTCAGCGGCAGTGCAGGTGAGTGTTTTCTGCTAAATATCCGTGTTGTCGAAATTTTTGGACTGTAAATGTGGGTGTGGGAGAGACTCTAGACAGAAAGATGCCTTGAGTTTGTGATTGTCAACAGCTTATGCTACATAGTAGGTAGTTCTGATTCATTTTAGCTTCATTTTAAACTCTATCTATCTATCTATCTAATCTAGGCTTATTTTTTACATTTCAGGCTGTCAGTTCAGTTTCACCTTGACAAATGTTCCTTTTTTAGTTTTATTTATCTCTGAACAATTATATTCTTTTTTTGTAGTCTAAAATTACAAATATAACAGTTATTTGTACAAATTTGTTCTTTATTAAATGTTGATACATGGTCTTAATATACAATTTATTTATTTTAAATAAAAATAATTTTTAATCATTTTTTCATATTAATGACAATTTAGCATTAGCATACACATTACATTTATCATACACATTAATTTTGTGATTAATTTGATTCAAACTAAAAGTGAATATATATATATATATATATATATATATATATATATAGTATGTAATAGTACATATTTAATCCTATTAATCATAAAAAAAACATTACTTTGTATGATAAACTATAAACTGTAAACTTAATAAATAACTGTTTCAATTATATAATTAGCTATATGTTAATTAATATAATGATATGTGATCCTGGACAACAAAACCAGTCATAAGTTGCACGAGTATATTTGTAGTAATAGCCAACAATACACTGTATGGATCAAAATTATCGATTTTTCTTTTATGCCAAAAATCATTAGGATATTAAGTAAAGATCATGTTCCATGAAGATATTTTGTAAATTTCCAACCATAAATATATCAAAAAATTATTTTTGTAAGTGGATATGCATTGCTAAGGACTTCATTTGGACAAATTTAAAGGTGATTTTCTCAAAATTTAGATTTTTTTTTTTTTTTGCACCCTCAGATTCCAGATTTTCAAATAGTTGTATCTCGGCCAAATATTGTCCTATCCTGACAAACTAATACATCAATGGAAAGCTTATTTATTCGGCTTTCAGATGATGTATAAATCTCAATTTCAAAAAATTGACTGTTTTTGTGGTCCAGGGTCACGTATGTGTGTGTGTGATATTTGAATTTATATGCGATTTATTTGTTAGTGTAGCCTTCTTATTAGACCTTCATATGCACATTAAGATGAATCCAGATATGCACAGATTGCCAGATATGAATTTATTTAGCTTGTTTATTTGTCTAATTTTCCACGCAAATGGCATTTATCATTGATGCTGTAAATTAGTTTGTGGTTTTCTCACATGGATGTGATGCAAACTGTTTTGCATGTCATCAACTCGATGCTCGTCTTTGCATTTGATCAGGTTTGAATGACTCTTGAAAGCATGCATGTGTGAATATGTTTATACAACTTTAAATCAGAGTCATTTCTATGTGGCTGGTGTATGTGTTTAAGAAACAGGCAGAGAGATGCTGGAGTTCTTGCGGTGTGTGTTTGGGTGTGTCTGTCCTCATCTGGTTCTGAAATAATGAATGTTGTGACCTAGACTTCACAACAGTGCATTGCTGTAGGCTCAGGGAGCAGTCAAGGTTATCCTACAGTTATGAATCATTCATTAATATGAGAAAGAGACAGGGGAAAGAGAGAGAAGTCTGAAGAAAGCAACAATTGCAATATTCCCCATCCCGAATCCCTGAGAAAGACTCAGTTCACACTCCAGGCTGTGTGTGTATGTGTGTGTGTGAACATATGGTCGTGTGTGTACTCTAGACTCCCCCTCACCTTCTCAATTTCAGCTAAGTTATCAATCCAACTTCGGCCAATTACTTATAATCATCTTATTGAAGCTGTCTGAATGTTGCTTCATTTGAGTTCATCTGATAGCTGAGTGTCTGCTAATGAGATGATTCTGATCCTGCGCGCGGTGCATGTATTGTGCGCGCTTGTTAATTGTGTGATTATATGCACGGTCTACACCTCACTTCATGCATATTCAAGGTGATGTGTTGGATGCGTGGATGAAGGAGAGAGATATGTGTGGATGCTGCAGTTTACCCTTGCTGTGTAGGACAGAACTGCAAGACAATTCTGCTTCTTTGACTCACTGTTTGCATTACGAGGCCATGACAATCTGCTAATCTGTGTCACCTCATTCATTCTCAGATGTGTAATAATGGAATATCAGTCATATTGTTTGAGAAATTGTGAAGGTCATTTGCAAAGGAATTGATGTCAGATTAGAAACTTAGTTAATCCAAAAATGACAATTACATCATCAGTTTCTAACCCTCACGTTGTTTAACTTTCTTGTTTACGTGAAACAGAAATAGAGATATTTTGAAGAGTTTTAATGGTTGGTCTTTACAACAAAAGCATGCAGTGACCAGGGCTGTTAACTTTGGCATTACCTTTTCATTCATTTAACAGAACACAGTTAAAGGGTTAGTTCACCCAAAAATGAAAATAATGTCATTAATTCCTCACCCTCATGTCGTTCCACACCTGTAAGACCGTCATTCATCTTCAGAACACAAATTAAGATATTTTTGATTAAATCCGATGGCTCAGTGAGGCCTCCATAGGGAGCAATGACATTTCCTCTCTCAAGATTCATTAATGTATTAAAAACATGTTTAAATCAGTTCATGTGAGTACAGTGGTTCAATATTAATATTATAAAGTGACGAGAATATTTTTGGTGTGCCAAAAAACAAAATAACGACTTATCTAGTGATGGCCAATTTCAAAACACTGCTTCAGGAAGATTCGGAGCATAAATGAATCAATGTATCGAATCATGATTCGGATCGCGTGTCAAACCGCCAAACTGCTGAAATCACGTGACTTTGGTGCTCCGAACCGCTGATTCGACACAAAAGATTCATAAAGCTCCGAAGCTTCATGAAGCAGTGTTTTGAAATTGGCCATCACTTTATAAGTCGTTATTTTGTTTTTTTTGGAGCACCAAAAATATTCTCGTCACTTTATAATATTAATATTGAACCACTGAACTCACATGAACTGATTTAAATATGTTTTTAGATACCTTTATGGATCTTGAGAGAGGAAATGTCATCGCTGGCTATGGAGGCCTCACTGAGCCATCGGATTTCAACTAAAATATCTTAATTTGTGTTCTGAAGATTAACGAAGGTCTTACGGGTGTGGAACGGCATGAGGGTGAGGAATAAATGACATTATTTTCATTTTTGGGTGAACTAACCCTTTAAATGAAAGTCATGTGGTGTGAACAAAATAAATAAATAAATAAATAATAAAAAGGTATATTATATTATAAGAGAGGACCCTCATAAATGTATGTCAAGATCAGAAAAGTATTTTTATAACAATATTAGTGAAATGTCATGTGGTGCAACTCTCGAATGAAGTCTAATGAAGTCATGCCATTTGTAAAAAAATACTTTTACCTTGAGAAATATATTTTAATATTAAAATACATTCACATGTATTCACGGTGTAAGGAAAATGCGGTGTTACTTTTACGAGGTTGTTACACCACATGACGAGTCTTTAAATGGAAACTTTTCTTAAAAAGTATACACTTAAAAGCCAGCATGAAACCCACATTGAATACAAACATTTTTTAAAGAACGTGGCACATGTGTTTTAAAACTGGAACTTAAAAGATTTTTTCATTATCTTTAACGTCACTCTTCATTATTGACCAATATTTCCTAAATTTCCTTTTGTATTCCTCAAAAAATATGGCTTGGAATGACATTAGTTAATATTCTCTTTCATACCCTTTCACACTTACTGTTACATCTGTTCTGTTTCAGGGTATGTTTACATGACAACAATGTCCTAAAAATGGAAACATTTTTCCTTTCCATTTTTCACATACATACAACAACATTGTCAAAACATTCCCTGTTCACACGGATCTGTGATCTGTGAAAACGACTAAAAAGCTGCATTATGCTGCCATTCCAGTAGTTGGTGATGTCACTTTGTAAAGAAACACTATGCGCCTATAGACTGAACATTTAATATACATGTTTTTTTTTTTTTATTTATATTTTTTTTTTAGTTTACATAGAGACTATAACGCTAATAATGTGCACTTTTAATTCCACTTGCATTTTCAGGCCCCCAAAATGCTGTTGTTGTGTAAATGAATGCCCAAAATGCATAAAAAGTTTTAGGCGTCATGTAAATGGCCCCTGAGTTTTGGACTTTAAAGGGACTTTCACACTGGCAGTTTAGTTCGAAACGGAGCATGGTTCGCGTGAAAAATCTCTAATGTGAAAGCTGTCATGCGTACCCGGGTGCGCACCGGGGTACCAAACCCGAGACTACCTGAAGGAGGTGGTCTGAGTTTGGTTGCACTAGAACTGTGCCCTGTGCAAAAAGTAACCTGTGCATGCTTTTTCACCGATTGTAATGTATTTACTTAAATAAAACACATGTAAGAGATGATAGTGTTGATGATTTATCTTGGATTCGAGCAGGAGTGAGCCTGCAGTGTATTCGCGCTTTGTGAGTGCAATTAGAGAGACAAATTAATGGCAATGAGCTCTCTCAAAATAGGCTGCTTGCAAACAGAGGAAAACCATCTACATGCGACGCACATACAGTAAACACAAGTGTCGTTTACTCTGCTGACCATAATAGCACCACATTAATAAAAACACAATTTATTGACCCACGTTCTGTTTTCTATCATGCGCACGTCTGTGATAACATAAGATGAACACAAATGCACCAGGGTTCGATAGAATCAATTTGAGTGTAAAACCAATCGGGAACAATCGCACCCAGGCTCGGACTGTGGCAAATGAGCCCAGTGTGAAAGCCCCCTTAGTTGGTTTCGAATTCATAGTTCAGTTTCCTGTGTTTCCTTTGTTCATCTGTTGCTATGGTTTTAATTTGTTCTCAGCTGTGTCTTGTTAAATATATTTAGTCCCTCTCGTTTAGTTTCTCTCTGTATATATAGCCCTCATTTTCAGTTCTTTGTCAGTTCTCGTCTCACAATAGTTGTTGTTCTGTTTCCCATGTTTTTATTTCCAGATAGCATGAAGCAGTGTAATTTTGGGTTTATTTTAATCAAAGTCCCTTTAAGACAAGTCATTTCACTTGGCGGCCATCTTTGAAACGCCTCTCGGGCAGCTCCTATCTCTTTGAATGTGGAAACATCAAATTCTCCAAAACTGTTTGCCAAGCTTTCGATTAAATTTCATATTTGAAATCACCAACATTTGAAATCTAACAACAACTGTCTCATAAATTTTGTTTCTAAACACTGAAATCGTGACAAAAAAAAAAAGATTGATCAAGCCAATGCGTGATCCTAAATCCCTCTTGTGTCTCATTTTGGAGGCACACCTCTGACTGTTTCTATAGGAACAACTCTTATTTAGAAGGTGGGACTTATTCCCCCATATTGGGCATTGCACTTTCTCCCATTCAAAACAATACGAGTGACACATCTTGTGTTATTCTATAGTCTTTGTTTTAATTAAAGAAAATCAAATGCTTGCAAATAGATCAACTCTTTTTGAGCACACTGTCCCTTTAAGCATACAAAGTAATGGGACTAAGGGCAAAAGTCTAGTAGAACTATCACAACACACCAATCAATGAACCAAACTGTTTGAACACTTAAATCTTAACATGGGTCAGTGAAGTGTGGCACAGTTGAGATTGTATTGTTCTTTATCTTCCCACCATTTAACCCAAGAGTCAATACCTGGACCACAGTTCCTCTCGCTTCATTATCCAGGCCAAATGGACCTTGACATGTCTGTTGCTTGGAACAACACAAATATAAACCTGAATGATGATGGATCGGTCCCCGTTATATGGATATTGATAGCAAGTACGGAATAAGCGTGTCGCTGTAAAATTGTTACAAGAGAACCGCACACAGCCTTGAGCTGTAGGCTGCACTGAGGCGGTGAGAGGGAGGGCTGCAGGGATCAATATCAAGTGAGCAGGAGAAGAACGAGGGATGGAAGACATGGTTGAGGAGGGAGAAAGAGAGGGGCAAGGGATTGAAGAAAGGACGAGGAGGTGGGGCAAAAGAGGAGAAAAAGAAGGCTGGTGGGGAGAGAGAACGCAGAAGGGAGCGATGGAGGGTCACCTTCAGAGATGGCATCTGATTCAGCACAATCTTTCCCACTCGGGTTACTGCACTGTGACCTAACCGAGCATGCTGGGACTCTCTGAGGCCAAGCCTCTCTTCCTGTTTCATTTTCTGTCTCTTTCTATCCCTCTCCTCTGACCTTTCATCTATACAAAATAAATCTTCTCTCATCCTTCCTAGTTTTGCCCTTCTAGTACCTACTGCACACAACTCAGGATTTATGATTTGTGATGGTTTTACTTTATCCAATATCATGTCATTGTCATCATAGAGCTTTAGAGTCTTTTGTCATATCTCGATATACCAAGACTTTTTTCGTGTTTGGGTCATTTTTCATCTCCCTTATATTATGTCAACATCTTTGGTCTTTCTCTCGCTCTATCTTTATTGACAATCACCACACCTCCACAAGCGTTTCGCTCCGTCATACTTTTGTTTTGGGTCTTTACACATCATGCAGAGACAATTATGTCTTATCTCTCACAATAAAAGACTTCGACAAAGAAAAAAATACAATTAAAAGCTTTCAAGCATGTTGTTTCACACTGTCACTTTTGATCTATGACTGAATCTCTGAAGTACTTTGCTGTAAATTTCCATCCATTTTTTTGGGACGGAGCACATTCTTAGTTTTTACACCTAAATACTTTGCTTGACAATATACACTTTCATTAAAACATTTGGGGTCAGTAACACATGTAAAATATGTATAAGATATGTGCATATGATATATATATACACATATCTTATATATATCCATAATTTAATGTTACAAAAAACTGAAATAAAAGCTATTCTTTTTAACTTTATATTCATCAATCCTATAAAAAAGGATCACATTTTCCATAAAAAAACTGTTTTCAACATTGATAATAATAATAAATGTTTCTTGAGCAGCAAATCAGCATATTAGAATGATTTCCGAAGGATCATGTGACACTGAAGACTGGAGTAATGATGCTGAAAATTCAGCTTTGCCATTACTGGAATAATACAGTTTTGAAATATATTAACATAGGAAACAATTATTTATGTAATAATATTTTGTAATGTATAATATAACTTTTGAACAGTAGTGTACATGATTTTATGCCGCCTTATTAAATTTATAGCAGCACATTTATTTCCTACTCTGATTGTATTGAGCTTCATGGGTATTAAGTCTAACATGGGTGTGTGTGTATGTGTGTGTGTGTGTGTGTGTCCGTAGGCTGTGTTTGGGAATGTTTGCTGTGTGTTTTTCAGCCCACTCACATTTAATCTTTTATTTTTAAATCTGTCACGGCTGTCCGTGTGTGTCGGCTACACTAGTGGCCCAGATTTGGGCAGGATTGAGCATCACAGAGTTTAATGCACCCCGTGTCTGAGGGCGCGGGAGAGTGATTAGATGCGAGATGTGTTACTATCCAGACATTCTTCAGCAGGCTATAGGCTGTGTGGATGCTCAGGTTCGTTTGGAGGTCGTTTGTAATTTAAGATGCATGGGCTGGCTGGCCTCCAGCAAGTCTCTCCATGGAGGGTGATGTAAGATTAGGGTCAGAGCAGTCAAATACAGGTTAGGACAGTGAAGGGGTGACATAACTGCTCAAATGCAGGTTATTAAAATATTCGACTATGCCAAAGCCTGAATTATTATTCCTGGTAATGCATTAGCCTGTTGTGTACAATGTATTTTGATGTGAAGTGAAATTGTTTAGATAAGAGAAAAATTCTAAGTAATCCATTCAGAAATCTAAATACTTCTTGAATGTAACTGTAATCTGATTACAAGTAATTTTAACTGTAACTGAATACAGGTAGTCATGTTTTGTGTTTTAAATACGTAATGCCGTTACATGTATTCCGTTATTCTCCAAACCTGAATGGCTAACAGTGAATAAAACATGTTTTTTTCATGATGCTTCATGCACACCATTAGTTTCAGTTTAAGTCTAAAGCCGCGTTCACACTAGACTTTAAAGGTGCACAATTTCTGATAAACACTGTTGAAAATGGATCAGACCGAGCACCACGACAGCAAGAGGAAGACTGTAGAAAGAGAGATGGCTGAGAGTAGTGGTTCAACGGATCACAAAACCCACGGTTCGGATCACATCACGGTTATGAAGTCACAGATCGGATCATTTTTCGGATCAGCACAAAAAAAAAAAAAATAATAATAATAATTGGGGGGTGGGCGGTAACTTAGCTTTGCATTTATTACTTAGCCCACTTTAACTACTCCGATACGACAGCAGAAACTACTAGCCTAACTAATACATTATTAAAGGCAAGTGAACAGACTGTAAAAAGAACAAATACTGTATACCAATTACAAGCATAGATAAATACAACATAAAGTTACAAATAAAGTATAAGGTCTAACTGTAGTATTAATTTTCGTGTACAGAAATGTAATAATTAAATGTAAAATGACACTGTTTACTGTATAAATTTAATATAGATTAATCTTTGTTAAAGCTGTGCTTTGTTGTTTGATTTTCATGACAGACAACAGCAGGTATTTATAGGTTGCTGTCACTTTAAGAGTAAGACTCCATGCACGCACACATCCGACAGATACACAATTCGAATTCTCACCTCGTTCACTTAAGACATAACCGAATGTGTTTACGAGAATACTTGCCGAGAAGGGTATTTTGACTGACATAATGCGTGCATGTGTCCATCCAAGTGCATTGAGGACTCGAAAGAGAAATCAATTTGGAATTCGCAAGCTATCTGTAACGTGCGAGCCTTGTCTGTATGTGAGTCTGTGCGCACCGATAACATAGCTGTGTGAGATACCGAATTAAATCCTCTTTTAGCGCTGGAATGGTTTTATATCTATTTAATGCGTAAACTAGCAAGACAAAACACTTTCAAATGATAACCTTTCACTCTGTTGCGGTTAAACTTGCAATTGATCCGCAAATCACATGCGTCCCGAACCGTGGGGCTTGGTCCGTACGGATCACGGATCAACAACGATCCGTTTAACCACTAGCTGAGAGACATTACAAAAGTGAAAAGGTCAGGGGAATATCACTGAAAAAAGTAGGGTTATGATCATGCAGGAGCTTTAGGATCTGCATTAATATAAGAAAAGCGCAAAGACCTGAAAATGGACGCCGAGGTTGCATTGCTTCTGCTCCATACGTGAGTAACATTGGTTTTGCTGTTTCACAGAACCAAGATATGCTGTTGTTGTAATGTTAGCTGTAGTAACAGGACAGTTCTGAGTGTCATTGTTTGTCTGGAGCTGGTGTGCTGCTGGTGACTAACAACCAACTCTTGATTACTCTTGTGTACTGTATGTTCATTTTTTGTTCTTCCTTGTCATTTGTTCCTCATCTTCGCTTTATTTTTGACAAAGTGTTTTTTTGCTTTGCTTCAGCTATGAAAAAAACATCCACTCGCATTGCATGTTCATACATTTTGGGGGCGGAGCAATAAAGGGAGGGGTGTGTTTGTTTGTGTTGATTCCAAATATCAACACTGTTTCTCAGAAATTGCTTACTGCACCTTTAAGCTTGTGAAATTTCTACGGGCACTACAGTAGTTATGATATGATGTCATACTCTGTGGTGTCTTTTTTATAAATATAAATTCAACATATTATAAGTAATAATAAATCCAAAAAGTATAAATATACAATCTGTTCCACCTTACTGCAATAAAATGTACATTCTTTTAATTGAGACCAAGAGGTCAAGCCATGGCTTATCTATCTTCTATTAGTCACACGTCCTCACGTGATATGAATTCGCAGGTCAGAGTTCACCAAACTTGAACTTTCGTGAAATTTCTTCACATGAGCTCCTTCATTCACATGCATTTGAATGGAAGTCAATGGAAAGAAAAGTGTAGTGTGCCCATCTCTTTAGACCACTGTCAGTGCAGCATAAACAAAAAGTTACTGAGTGAACCTTTAAATGTTTTTATCATTTTATGTTTTTTCTCTGTCATCACATAATGTTAGTTAAAGTTTCTTGTACTAGAAAGTGAACAATCTGTTTTTGCTGAACATTTTTTTCTCAGACTTTCTGCCCATAAATGTGTTTTTAGCTGCTGTAGCTTTAAGGCTCTTCTTAAAATCTGCATACCATTGTAAAAGCTTCACAAAACAATATGTTAAGGAAAGGCTGAAATGATCTAGGACCCTGTTAAAAATAAACTGCTTCTGGAAAAGCTGTTAGCTGCTAATGCTTTTTTGTGAACATTTTCAACAACTTTTTCCAACAACAACAACTTTTTCCTTTTTTGCAACAACTTTTTTTATATGCAAATGGATGTTTATGTGTATATCATTCTGTCCTAATTATTCCTATTACTTTACTGTGTCCGTGACTGCATGTTGATGAACACTGAATACACTTGTGAAAAAGAAGTATGCTTAAATGCATTGAATGTGCACTTGTAGTTTTCTTTGAATCTTAAATGTATATATTTATATGTGTATGTATGTATATATATATATATATATATATATATATATATATATATATATATATATATATATATATATACATATATATATATATATATATATATATATATACACGGGTCAAATGAGCACTCTCAATTTCATTCCATTTAATAAAAATTTAAACTATAATACTTTTTTTTATTTCATTTTAAATAACATGCAATTAAGTGTTCGATTTTACATTCAGTTTGCACTCAAGTATATATTTTTTAAGTATATTGTTTTAGTAATAAGTATTCTTTCTAAAAGTATGCTAAAGAGTATTTCTTTTTCACAAGGGTAAGCGTCGTTGATGTGTGCATTTGGGCAATCATCTGTCAAATTTTCTGATTTTTCAAATATATAATTAATGGTGAACCCCTGTTATATAAAATATCAAGAAACCAATAACAGCATTATTGGACTGTTGGTCCCTCAGGATTCTGTGAAGGAAAGTAATTCATTTCATTGTGCAGTCAGAGAGTTCTCATGCTTAACAACACTATAATACAGCAAGGATAAAACAAACAAGGCGGAATGGCTGAGTAAATTGATTCCTTACAAGCTTTGTAAAGGAGAAAACTTGCAAGGTGAAATTCTCAGTAATAATTCAGAGATTTGTTTCCTTTGTCTTTCCCCACTTTTGTCACCACCCGGCATAACAATCAGTCCGCCCAAACAAACACAGATGCGTATTTCACACTGAGTGATATTCCTATTAGAGCAAGGTGTTTCTCATATGAATGAGGTGCTTTTCCTGCCTTGACTGGAATAGATGTTCTAGATTGTTGAGCAGATGCTGTCACTGCATGTTTATAAGATTAATCAGATATTACAGGTGCAATATTCACCTTACAACTCTTGTTTATTTCTGTTAAGAGAGATGTCATGCGGCAGATAACTTACTGTAGTTTGTTGCTGACACAGAGATGTGTTATTGTTAATGACTGTTATAGCTGTGTACTGTATACATTGTATTGTTATGATTTTTTTTTTTTTTTGATAAACAATGTTTATGTTCTTTATAATGCAATCTTTTGGTGGTTTAATATAATTAATCTTTATTCTATCTCAATCACTGTCTGTTACTCTTTGTCTCTCATTTTCAAATGTTTGTTGCACATTTTTTGATTGATTGACTGTGGAATTCAATTAGACACTCTTGTAATTGAGTCATTTTGTTTACACTCTTCTCTGTACTTTCATAATTTGGGCACGTCTCTTTTGAGACTGCAGTTTGTAGGCGGGGGCTCCAAGATTTGTGGAACAACATTGACCCTATCGTTAACTGAAATAATGTTTATACCAAAATATATAACCATAATAAACAATACAGGCGGTAAGAAGGTCAGAGAAATTACTTCGTTTATCATTAATGACCTTTAAATATAAAACAAGTTAAACATGTTAAGACCATGCAAAACATGACACTAAATAACAATTAGTAACACTTTACAATAAGGTCTCATTTGTTAACATTAATGTAGTAACTAACATAAACTAACAATGAGCAATATATTTTAGTCAACATTAGTTGTAATGATCTAAAAATAAAAAATACATGCAAGGTGTGACAGAATGAGAGAACTACAGTCAAAATTTTTCAATGGATATCCTTATTGTCCACCTCCTCCTGCTGGAGCCCCTGCGTCACTCCCTCAAGAATCACATTAGGGACTTTCTCGAGCTGGCGTGCCTCACCCACTATCCCGACCGCTCATTATGTGTGTTCTATCACACTGGGCTTAATGAGCAGCTGAAGGCATGCCTGCCTGCGGATAGTCCTCGAGGGAGCTTCATCCAATATGTGGAGTGGGTGCTGGTGCAGTGTGGCTCACCTTTTACCATCTGCCCTGTTGAGGAAGACCTCGCCAGCCACACTCCAGACCCAGAGCCCAGCCGTCAGCCATTCCCACCACGGAAAAGCCACTGCTGACTCAGACCCCGAGCCCACCATGAAAACTGAGCTGGAGTGATTGCCAGAGTTTAATTTCATCCTGGAGCCCGAGCCCAATGTGGAGTCTGTACAGATGTTCGCTATACTACAGTTACTGCCAGTCCAATCCAGTTCCAAATCATCTAAGTCATCGCTGGATAAGCCCAGTTCCAAGTCGTCTAAGGGTGCTTTCACATTAGCACTTTTGGTGCTAATATCACCTGGGTTCGATTGACGTCAGAGTTCAGTACGTTTGGATGATGTGAACACTGTCTTCTGAACTTGGGTGCGCACCCGCGAACCGTACCCGAGTTCGCTTAAAAAGGGTGGTCTGGGGTGCAGTTCAAGTGAACTCCGGTATGGTTCTCTTCTGATATGTACGCAAACGTACCAAGTTGCGGAAGCGAACTGCTATTAATACCATATTATTTGATAAAAATGTGTGTTTGTGTGTGTGTTTCACTCACTTTCCCGACGAGCGTGGCTGACGTGCTGCAAGCAGAGAGCTGTAGTTTAGCCTTTCTCATTTCTGCTCACCTTGAGCGTTCTACATTAGCGGCACATAGACGCAAGTGCCGTTATGAACAAAACCAATGGTTCAAAAACAAAAATATAATAGCGAGGAGAGCAACTGTAATGTAGCGGGAAACAGGTTTGAATCCAAATGCAGCTTTTATTAAAATGAGAGCGTGGTACAGCAAGCAAGGTCAAAACAGGGGCAGACAGGAACAGCAAGGGACAGGCACAGTCGTGGTCACAGTACAGGCAGTAGATCGGGGCAGGCAGATATCATTCACAGTCCAGGTAACAATATACAGTCCAAAGGTATGCAGCAGAGAATCGTAAACGGATAACAGACAGGATCAGGCAGGCAGGGTAATAACGCTCAGAGTTGTACACAAGGTGAAACAAGACTTCGCAATGATGTGTGGTGAATGAGAGTCCTTTATAGTCCGGTTAATGTGCTGCAGCTGGGTGTGGTGATTAGTGATTAGTGTGGAGTGTGTGCAGGTGACTGGCAGGGAGGATTATGGGAATTGGAGTCTGGGAAGCGTCAGGAATCGTGACAGCAACGCTAGGCATTTTGCCGCCTTCTCCTGCGCCATCATTACTAAGAAACAAAGTAAACAGCTGCTGGTTTGATGAAGCAAACGAACTGCGGGTCAGACCCAAATAATATAATATAAACACAGGCAATCGAACCAAATGGGAAAGCACCCTAAGTCATCGCTGGATAAGTCCAGATCCAAGTCATCAAAGTAATTGCTGGATACATCGAGTTCCAAGTCATTGCTGGATAAGTGCAGTTCAGAGTCACCGCTGGTTAGGTCCAGCTCCACGTCATCCAAGCCGTCGCTGGGTAAGCCCAGCTCCATGTCGTCTCTAGTTAAGCCTAGCAAGTCTTCATCGCCCAGCTCTAAGTATCCTTCATCACGGATAGCCCTACTCAGCCTCCCTCTCACTCCTGCACTGTCAAAGCCATCTAGTTCCATTGCCTGTTCTTTGACCTCCTCCAGATCCCCCTTCCTTCCCTCCTCAGTCTGGACTGTCACAGTCTTGTACTGTTATATTTTCTTGTTTAGTTTCTAGTCTTAGTTTTCATTGTCTCTGTTTTGTCTGAGTTTGAGTAATCCACTAGGTGTTATGGTTTCAGTTTAGTCCTCACCTGTACCCTTTTCTGTTGATAATCTTTCTTCATGTCTTTAAGCCCTGAGTTCTCCTCTGTTCATATGGTTTCTCGTTGAAGTTATGTTAGTTGAGTATGACATCACTGTTTGTGTTGATTAAAAGTCTTTGTTATTCATTTATTCTGTCACGCTTCTCTTCTTGTGGATTAAACTACAATCAACCCATGACAGTATTGTCCTACTAAAAATATAATTTTTATTGTATATGGTAATTAACTTACAGTTAACCAATTAACAGGATTTTACTTAGGATTTTTACATGCAGTAAAGTAGTAAAGTTTATTGATTTTTTTGCAAGCATTTGCTGCCTGCAATATCACCCAATGGGTGACCATCACAGCTGTCTGAATGATCTTGATAGTAAATAACAGTAAATTGTAAGGCCACTAAGTGACTGACTGTCCATCATGTAATTCATGTTCATTAATCTTTCCATTTTTTCTAATTACATTATCATTAAATGTTACGAATCTTTGCTATTTTATCTCAGTTTTTATTTCTCTGAGCGGCGTCTGAACTGATAAATCCCTTTATTGCTGTAGTCACCTTCTAATTAGTGTCACAAGCCTGGAGCCTCTGTTTATCTTCACTGGCCAAAAGAAGTTACTCATCTTTATTTTTTTATCTCCCTCTATCCTTTGGGTGTTGATAATAATGAAAGTGCCTTGAAATGGCTTGCTGCTTCCATCTAACCAGACTTAACTTTCTAAAGTTCTGTAGTCACCATGCAATCAAAAGTGACAATTCTTTTCTATTTTATTTATTTATTTATTTAATGGAATATTGCAGTATTTACTATAGTTTACTATAAATGATTTATCCATCAACTTTTATTAAATTCATGTTCCCTCATAATCTATATTTAAAATAACTTCCCCTCCCACTTGCAGTGACATCTATGGAAGTTTGTTTCCGCCACTGAATAAAATAGATAAATGAGGTGGATAACCTGCAATTGTGAGTGTATAACTTACAATTGTGAGAAATAAAGTCGTATTTGAGAGTTTTTATCTTCAGAAGTTTAATGCTTTCCTAATTCCTACCATTCCAGAAAAGTCTGCATTTCGAGAGTGCTTCTCTTTGAACACCTACAATGTGACACTTAAACACTTACAGTGATAATGAATTCAGCAGTCTCTAAAAAGTCAGCGGCCCAAGGTAAGGTCGGCTATGATAATGAATACAGAGATGAACATCCATTGTTCCACATTCTGACCACGAACAGACACACAGCAGCTGATCACATGACTCTATACTAGTTTCATTGGTACACACAATGTATGGCCTATAGCATTAGTTATTCATGTTCTCATGAATGATATGCCATGGGTGTTCCTGGAATAAAGACTGTTCCAAAAATGGAAACAGATATATTTAGAGAGAAAACAACAATGGCGGTAGATGTGAGAGATTGTTTTGCTCCGGGACTGTATGGAATTTCACTGGTGAGCCATCCTAGCAGAACAGAGGGGTGGATGCGAAAACGGATATGGGGTGGTCAGCTCTTTCCTGACCTTAAGGGTCAGCATTTTCAACACTACATGTAAAATATGCAGTATCTTCATAGAGCCACCAGCAGTTCTAGTTCAGACTACAGCCGGTTGAAAATGATGTAACAAAACAGCATTACTAAAGCAGAATATCTGCTATATGGAAAATATGGAACAAAAAAACATTATAAGGGTGTTTTTTGTAAGTGTATCAATAGGTGACAGCAAGTAAATTTGCCACGCTAATGACAAATAATCAGAATTAAATGAAAATTAATGTACATATGTATACATCAAATGTATTCCTCGCCCCTCAGAGAAAGATCAAAATGCTTTTTTTATTTGTAACAATGACAAGGAGGGTTTTCATCTAACACAGTTTCAACCTTTGAATATAGATGCAACTAATGCCGCTGAGCAAGGTTGACAGCGTGAAGATGTGTAGCTGTATAACCAAAACCTGCACTGTGTTTGTGTGTGCCTGACAGCATGAGCTGTCTCAAACTAACCAGACTTGACAGTTTGTCTAACACAAAGACACCTCTAGACATTTGAGTGTGTAACTAGGAATATATTTGCTTGATCTTGACACATATACAAGTAAATGGACATCATTGGGCTGTGATCTATCTATCTATCTATCTATCTATCTATCTATCTATCTATCTATCTATCTGGCTGTCTATGTATCTATGTATCTATCTATCTATCTATCTATCTATCTATCTATCTATCTATCTATCTATCTATCTGTCTATGTATCTATGTATCTATCTATCTATCTATCTATCTATCTATCTATCTATCTGTCTGTCTATGTATCTATGTATCTATCTATCTATCTATCTATCTATCTGTCTGTCTATGTATCTATGTATCTATCTATCTATCTATCTATCTATCTATCTATCTGTGTGTCTATGTATCTATCTGTCTGTCTATGTATCTATCTATGTATCTATCTATGTATCTATCTATCTATCTATCTATCTATCTATCTATCTATCTATCTATCTATCTATCTATCTATCTATCTATCTATCTATCTATCTATCTGTCTATCTATCTGTCAACATTGTGAAAAACAAGTTGTCACGGTTCATGAATCCGCTGTCTCATTCTGGTGTCTGTGTGATGGTGTGGGTGTGTCACCTGATTGTTTTGTGTGGGCGTCGCCGCTGATTGTTGATCAGCGGCAGCTGTGAGCAATTACCATCTGCCTATATAACGCCTTGTCTTTCGTCTCTTGTTTGTCAGATCGTTGTACGGTGTCCGCGTGTTGTTTCCTGTGTTGCTTGTTGTGTGTTTCCCTGGACTGGACTTTGATTCATTGCTTCCTGGTTTTCGTGTTCTCGTTGGATTACTCTCTGGACTTCACGCACGGATTACTTCACGGACACTGCTCTTCGGTCATCACTCTTCACGGATCTTCACCGCCCATCGACGTCCCTGTGTTACCACTCTCCTGCTGACTGTTATATGTTCTTTGTGTATGTTGAATCTGACTACCTTCGGTGTGAAGCTCTATTAAAGAGATTTAACTTGCATCTGCATCCTTCCTTCATTCCGTGACAGAACGATCTGACCAATATGGATGCAGCGAGTTCAGCAGCTTTAACGGAGTTCATCAACCACAGCATCTCCCGCATGGACCAGCAGCAGGAGAGCATCACTTCCACCGGACGCGCTGTCCAAGCGCTGGTAACACAGGTGTCCGAGCTCTCCCGGGAACTTCAACAACTTCGCGCTCCCACTGCGCCACCCACACCGCCTGTTCCCCCCGCGTCGCTGGAGCGACGCGATCTACCGGAGCCCCGCCTGCCTGTGCCCCAGAGTTACGCCGGTGAGCCAGAGTTTTGCAGAGCTTTTCTGAATAAGTGTTCCCTGCATTTTTCTCTGCAGCCTCGTACATTCGAGCATGAGGAATCCAAGGTGGCGTTCGTCCTTACATTGTTGACTGGGAAGGCGGCTTTATGGGGAACGGCGGTGTGGGAGAATAAAGACCCATGTTGTTCCTCGTTCCAGGCACTCTCCGCCGAGATGAAGAGGGTGTTCGACCGTGCGGTGGCAGGAAAGGAGGCCGCTCGACAGCTTACCGAACTCAAGCAGGGCAGCCGCACGGTCGCGGATTATGCCATCCAGTTCCGCACCCTCGCGGCGGAGTGCCGTTGGAACGAGGAGGCGCAGTGGGATGTGTTCCTGCATGGGCTGGCCGGCCGTATTCACCGCGAGATTTACACCCTGGACCTTCCTCAGACTTTCAACGGGCTGGTTGATCTCGCTTTACGGGTGGATTCCCGCCTCCAGAAACTGGAGTTTTTGGAGGTCCCCAGCACCAGACTACAGGGAGCGGAGGGCCGGACGGCCAGCGCTGCTAATACGGTCGGTCCCGCCACAGATCCTGAGCCCATGCAGGTAGGGAGAGCTCGGCTTTCCCGGGAGGAGAGAGAAAGGCGGAGATCCCTGGGCTTATGCCTATACTGTGGAGCATCGGGACATCTTCTCAGGTCTTGTCCAGTAAAAGACCAAGCCCGATAGTAAACTCGAGGCTACTATCGGGCGGGATCTCCGCTGAGAAGTCCTCACCATCACCTCTTCTCCCGGTAAGACTGAGATGGGCGTCTCACAACATCACCTGCAATGCACTCATTGACTCCGGGGCTGAGGGGAACTTTATGGACACCAGTTACGCACTACAGCATGGACTACCCATCTCTTCACTTACTCACCTGGTTACAGTCAACGCACTCAACGGTCAACGTCTTCCTAACATCTCTCAGATCACGGATTACGTCACCCTCACCACCTCCGGTAACCACAACGAGAGGATTCAGTTCATGCTTTTGGACTCACCGCAAGCACCCGTAGTTCTCGGACACCCCTGGCTCACCAAGCACAATCCTCGGATCGACTGGCAACTCAACACCATCACCGAGTGGAGCACTTTGTGTCACAGGTCTTGTCTTAAGTCTGCTTGTCCCACTGTGTCTGTCTCTGTGTTACAGGAAAAGGCTGCGGATTTGTCTAACGTGCCCGCGGAGTATCTGGACCTGAAGGAAGTGTTCAGTAAGTCCCGTGCTGCTTCTCTCCCTCCGCATCGTCCCTATGACTGTGCCATAGACTTAGTTCCGGGTAAGTCTCCGCCTAAGGGCAAATTATACTCTCTGTCTGTTCCCGAGAGGGAGGCCATGGAGAAATACATTTCTGATTCTCTGGCAGCTAAGTTCATCCGCCCTTCCTCTTCTCCAGCGGGGGCGGGGTTCTTTTTTGTGGGGAAGAAGGACGGATCTCTGCGACCTTGTATTGATTACCGAGGGTTGAACAACATCACGGTAAAGAATACTTACCCTTTGCCGTTGATGTCTTCAGCCTTTGAGAGGTTGCAGGGAGCGTCCGTTTTCACTAAATTGGACTTGAGGAACGCTTATCATTTGGTCCGCATTAGGAAGGGGGATGAATGGAAGACCGCTTTTAACACCCCTAGAGGGCACTTTGAATACTTGGTTATGCCCTTCGGGCTTTCCAACTCGCCCGCGGTCTTCCAGGCACTCGTCAATGACGTGTTGAGAGACATGGTTGATCAGTTCATTTATGTCTACCTGGATGACATATTGATATTTTCGTCGTCTCTCCAGGAACATGTTCAACACGTCAGACGAGTGCTCCAGCGTCTGCTAGAGAATGGGCTTTTTGTCAAGGCGGAGAAATGCGAATTTCATGCACAGTCTGTTTCCTTTCTAGGGTACATCGTCTCGTCCGAGGGAATTCGCTGGATCCTGACAAGGTTAAGGCTGTGGTGGATTGGCCAAGTCCAGATTCCCGTAAGGCCCTACAGCGGTTTCTGGGGTTTGCCAATTTTTACCGGCGTTTTATTCGCAATTTCAGCCAGCTAGCCGCGCCTCTGACCGCCTTGACCTCACCACGAACGACCTTCAGGTGGTCAGATGCAGCTCAGGTTGCATTTGCCAAACTGAAGAGCCGCTTCGTTTCGGCTCCCATTCTTATCGCCCCTGATCCTTCGCGTCAGTTCGTGGTGGAGGTCGATGCGTCAGAGGTGGGGGTAGGAGCAGTTCTTTCCCAGCGGGCGCCCTCGGACGAGAAGATGCATCCCTGCGCGTATTTTTCTCATCGTTTGTCTCCCGCTGAACGCAATTATGACATTGGTAACAGAGAGTTGTTGGCAGTCAAATTAGCGTTGGAAGAGTGGCGTCATTGGTTGGAGGGATCGGGGGTGCCCTTCATCGTTTGGACTGATCACAAGAACCTAGAATATATTCGATCGGCCAAAAGACTCAACTCCAGGCAGGCTCGGTGGGCACTTTTTTTCGGACGTTTTGACTTTGCTCTATCGTACCGCCCGGGCTCCAAAAACATCAAGCCCGATTCTTTATCTCGTATTTTTGATCCATCCGAGCGCCCGTCCACTCCCGAGTGTATTCTTCCTGAGACATTAGTAGTCTCCACTCTTACATGGGAGGTCGAATCGAAGGTCCTGGCGGCCTTAGAAGGGGTAATGCCTCCGCCCGGGTGCCCACCGAACCGTTTGTTTGTGCCGGAGGAGTTAAGGTCCTGCGTCATCAAGTGGGGGCATTGTTCCAACGTGGCTTGTCATCCAGGGGTTAATCGAACCAGATTTTTGGTTAAGCAACGATTCTGGTGGCCTGCTATGGCTCGGGACATCCGCAGTTTTGTTTTGGCTTGCTCGGTTTGTGCCACTGGTAAGACGTCCAACCGCCCTCCAGATGGGTTACTCCAACCGCTGTCTGTCCCTTTGAGACCCTGGTCCCACATCGCTCTAGATTTTGTCACCGCCCTCCCACCCTCCCAGGGGTACACGGTCGTTTTGACCGTAGTGGACCGGTTCTCGAAGGCGACTCATTTCATTCCCTTGACCAAATTGCCCTCTGCCAAGGAGACAGCGGTTACTGTCGTAGACCACATCTTTCGGTTACATGGCCTCCCGGTAGATGTGGTGTCCGACAGGGGTCCCCAGTTTGTGTCCAAATTTTGGCAGGAGTTTTGTAGACTGCTGGGCGCGACGGCTAGTCTTTCCTCTGGGTTCCACCCCCAGACCAATGGACAGACCGAGAGAGCCAACCAAGATTTAGAGCGTATGTTGCGATGTTTGGCGTCCAAGAATCCTTCCTCCTGGAGCCAACAACTCTCTATGATTGAGTACGCACACAATTCGTTACCAGTGTCTTCTACGGGCCTCTCTCCGTTCGAATGCAGTTTAGGTTACCAGCCACCTGTGTTTCCCAGTCTGGAATCCGAAGTCGCGGTCCCCTCTGCTCACGCCTTTGTCCAGAGGTGCCACCGCACTTGGAACAGAGCCCGCGAGACTCTGTTGCAAGTGAGGGCGCGCACCAAGGCTAAGACTGATCGCCACCGGTCAAAGCCTCCCGTATACGTCGTGGGTCAAAAAGTGTGGCTTTCTACCAAGAACATTCCGCTCCGTTCCGTTGCCAATAAGTTAGCTCCCAAATTCATTGGCCCGTTTCCTGTCACTAAGATTATTAGCCCAGTGGCAGTCCGACTCAAATTGCCTCCGGCGTACAGGAGGATTCATCCCGCCTTCCATGTTTCCAAATTAAGCCTGTTTTTCACTCGCATCTTAATCCGCCTACTCCGGTTCCCCCACCGCCGCGGCTCGTAGACGGGGAACCAACCTATTCGGTTAATCGCATTCTGGACTCGAGGCGGAGGGGACGCGGATTCCAGTACTTGGTGGACTGGGAAGGTTACGGTCCGGAGGAGAGAAGTTGGGTTCCTGCTAGAGACATTCTGGATCACTCCCTTATCGATGATTACAATCGGCAGGTAAGGAGTTCTGGGAACGCCGTGAGGCGTTCCTAGGAGAGGGGGTACTGTCACGGTTCATGAATCCGCTGTCTCATTCTGGTGTCTGTGTGATGGTGTGGGTGTGTCACCTGATTGTTTTGTGTGGGCGTCGCCGCTGATTGTTGATCAGCGGCAGCTGTGAGCAATTACTATCTGCCTATATAATGCCTTGTCTTTCGTCTCTTGTTTGTCAGATCGTTGTACGGTGTCCGCGTGTTGTTTCCTGTGTTGCTTGTTGTGTGTTTCCCTGGACTGGACTTTGATTCATTGCTTCCTGGTTTTCGTGTTCTCGTTGGATTACTCTCTGGACTTCACGCACGGATTACTTCACGGACACTGCTCTTCGGTCATCACTCTTCACGGATCTTCACCGCCCATCGACGTCCCTGTGTTACCACTCTCCTGCTGACTGTTATATGTTCTTTGTGTATGTTGAATCTGACTACCTTCGGTGTGAAGCTCTATTAAAGAGATTTAACTTGCATCTGCATCCTTCCTTCATTCCGTGACACAAGTGTGCTTTATTGTATTGAATGTATGTGTACTTGTGTACTTCAAATCTTAAAAAAACTACTTGCAGACAAAATAATATTAATGAAATAAAATACTTTGTAATAATGCCTAAAAAGAAGTACACTTATTTTGATGTGTTGACACATTTTAACCATATTTCAAAGACAGTAGATGTAATTAATAATAATAAGGATGGATATATATATATATATATATATATATATATATATATATATCAAGGTTTATTTTAAACTTAGACTGTCAAGTCAGCACCTTGTCAAATGTTCCTTTTTTATAAATTAATAATATGGTCCCACTTTATATTAGGTGGCCTGAACTACCATGCACTTACATAAAAAATAAGCATTATTTGCTCTTTTTTTTTTTTACTATGTTGTATTGCAAAAGTGGTATGGGTTTAATGTGGGTTAAGGTGTAAGGGATAGGTCAACAGTGTAATTGTAAATATAATTATAGATGTATTTATATGCTGGTATTATGTAAAACATGTATGTACACAATAAGTGCAGTGTATCAAATGATTAATTTACATAGTAGTAATGGCCACCTAATATAAAGTGGGACCAATAATATTATATACTTTATAATATAAATGATTTGTTTTTACCTATTATAAAGTGGAGCTGCATTCATTCCTGTTTCATGTGCAGATTTACTGTCCCAACAGAAGGTCACACAGCTGGACAGAGAAGGGGAAATAGGATACAGCATATGTGCATCTGTATACATGCATGACATTGACACATATACACCTTTCAGCTCACGTAACAAATCACTCAACTTATAGACCTTCGATGCTATTTTTAATTCTACATCCATTTCTACACATGAAAATTGGGCTGTGAGTGACTAAAGCACAGTCCTTTCAATAGATCATACAGTTTAAATTTCAGTTTTCACTTCTAATTTTTACAACATGTTTTCTAAAGTTATTTATTCACTGTCAGGGAATGTATTTTTGTGTACATAGATATTGGTGTTATCCCGCCCCTCTATCCATGGACACCTGAGCTCTCCTGCTCCAAGGTCATATCCATGACTCCTCTTCCTGTGCCAATGGCAGCCTGCGTGGAGCCTGGCTCAGTTTATCTCTGTCTCCGTAGCTGTTAAAAAAAAGACTCCTCCTATCAGCTGCTGGATCTCTAGGGGGTGGGGCTGGATAAATGACCGATCGGCCAATTGCTCAACTGGAAACAATTAGTCATGTCTCCTCAGATGCTTCTCATGCTGTTTAATTAGCCTCATTAAGCCTGGTGGGCAGGACAGCCTGAGGGGACATGTGGACGCCGTAACTGTGGTTCCCTTTCGATACTTCACTCGTACTGCGTATGGGGAAAGGTCTCCTTTTTCCCCGTTACTGAAGCCTTTTTCAATAACGCAGTGTAACTGCATCGTCATTGGTTCACTCATAGACAAGTTGTTGAACCAATGACGGCGTGGCATAGCCGCGCGGCCTATGGCGACAAAGCCCGCGAATATTCCCGCCGAAATGGGCGGGGTAGCTATATAAGCAGGCGCGTCGCCATAGGATTTCAGTTCTCTCTCCTTCAGCGACGACTTCATATCACTCTTCGCTGATCTCCGGCTGAAGCCTTCGCCGCCTGGAAGAAGCTCGCCTGGGAGAAGTTCTCGCCGCCGTCGAAGAGGCTCCCGCAGCGGACTGAGCTGAGACCGCCGAACGAAGACAGCGCCGGCGCCCTCGCAGACTGCCGCTTCGAGCGCCGCTCTCGAGCCGCCCGCTTCCCGCTTCCAGTCGCCTCTCAGCGCGTCTCCTGCCGCCATCCGGCGCCGTTCAAAGAGCTTTTCCCGCGGCTTAACGCCGCTTTCTAAAAGAGCTTTCCCAGCGGCTCTCGCTGCTCTAAAAGAGCTACAATCGCCGTTTTCACGGCGGCGGCGTTGCCTCAATGCCGCGCCACAACTGTGGCACATGCAGAGCCTCGCTCCGCGGATCTTCGCTCTCTAACAGCTGTTCACCGCGCCGCCCTCGTGCCGCCTTCAGCATCTGAGAGCATTCAGCTTATTCCCTGCCGTCTTCCGTCAGGTGAGTACAGAGCTTATTTTTCTACTTTCTCGCTGGCGTTTGCTTCAAATGCCGTCTCCGAACGCGTTATTTGCCGGGTCCTCCCCCGCAAACCGCGCTCGTTGAGGATGCGAGCTCTCGCTCTCAGCTGAATTTGACATGATGCTCTCCCCTGACTTAGGCGAGACTCGTGATACATTTTCTATCTGAGTGAGTTTATTTCTCCTTATCTCTATGTGCGTCGCTCGCCGGTCCCTCCCCCGCGAGCCGCGTTAATTCAGATATATGACATGTCTTTCTTCCCTAACTTGGGTGAGAAACATGTTATATGCTTAATTTAATGGAGCATCTTTCTGCTGTTTGCACTGAGTCTTCTCTATGCGTTGTTCGCCGGTTCTGCCCGCGAGCCGCGTTTATTGAGAAATATAACCTGTCACTCTCCCCCCTCTTGGGTGACACCCATGTTATAAACATTCAGTTTATATAGCATATATATCTGTATATCATATATAGCATATATATCTGTATATAGCAGATTTTTGCAGAAGTTAACAATCTCTCAGCTGAATTTGACATGATGCTCTTGACTTAGGCGAGACTCATGATACATTTTCTATTTGTGTGAGTGTATTTTTCCTTATCTCAATGCGCGTCGCTCGCCGGTCCCGCCCCGCAAGCCGCGTCGATTGAGAAATATAACGTGACCTTCTCCCCCGACTCGGGCGAGAAACATGTTTTTATACTCTATTAACAGAGCTGATTCTGCTGTTTGCGCTGTTTTTCTATGCGTTGCTTGCCGGTTCTGCCCCGCAAGCCGCGTCGATTGAGAAATATAACGTGACGTTCTCCCCCGACTCGGGCGAGAAACATGTTTTTATACTGTATTAATTGAGCTGATTCTGCTGTTTGCGCTGAGTTTCTCTATGCGTTGCTTGCCGGTTCCGCCCCGCAAGCCGCATTCATTGAGAAATATAACATGTCGCTCTCCCCCTGTCTCGGGTGAGACATATGTTATATTTATGTATATATACAGTTGATACAGCGTATTTCTGCCGAGTTTGCTGAATTTCTCAGCGCGTTGCTTGCCGGTTCTGCCCTGCAAGCGTCCTTTGAGAAATATAATGACACTCTCACCTGTCTTAGGTGAGACCTATGTTATTTATATTCAGCATATCAGTTGATGTAGCATATTTATTCCAGTCTCTCTGCGTGTCGTTTGCCGGCCCTGCCCCTGCAAGCCACGTTCATGAGGATGTATGCGCTCACTGAAAGCGAGCTCAGTGCTCACTTGTGCTTGGTGGAACTAACATGCTCATTATGCTGGACCTCTGTTCATGTGACTTGCTGGCTCTGCCCTGCAAGCCATGTTCATTGAGGTAGAGCGGTCTCACTTCCGACACCGCTCTGTGGAATATATCTTGATGCTCTCCCCTGACTCAGGTGGAACACATGTATATTTTTCCAAGAAGCATATATCTGTTTACTGAGTTTCTCAGCGTGTTGTTTGCCGGTTTCACCCCGCAAGCCACGTTCATGAGGATGCATGAGCATTTCTAAAAACTAGCCGGTGTGCAGGCCCCCCTTCCAGCGGCCCGCCAACCGGCACCATTCAACCCCTTGTCACGCGGGCCTGGCAGGCCATCCCCGGAGTATCAAGTGGGTTCTGGGGATGATATCTCAAGGCTACTCGCTCCAGTTTGCTCTCAGACCCCTGCGTTTTTGCGGGGTGCTTCCCACTTCAGTAAACACGGACGACGCTCACGTCCTCCGAGCCGAAGTGATGTCTCTGTTCGAGAAGGGGCCTATAGAAATTGTCTCCCCTCAGAGAGCGATTTACAGCCATTACTTCCTCATTCCCTAGAGTGATGGCGGTCTTAGATCCATCTTAGACCTCAGACTCCTGAACCTTTCCCTCATGAGATGGAAGTTCAAGATGTTAACGCTGAAGCAGATCCTCGCGCAGGTTTGCCCCGGGGACTGGTTCTGCTTGCTGGACCTGAAAAATGCATACTTTCACATCCAGATAGCCCCCCATCTCAGGCGATTCTTGAGATTCGCATTCGAAGGCGTGGCTTGCCAATATATGGTCCTTCCATTCGGGCTGTCCCTAGCTCCTCGCACTTTTACCAAGTGCATGAACGTGGCGCTTTCCCCACTGAGACAGTTGGGAATCCGGGTTCTCAATTTTCTCAACGACTGGCTCATCCTAGCCCAGTCACGAGCTGAGCTGGAGCATCACAGATCCGTGCTACTCAGCCACATGGAGTGTCTGGGTCTCAGGGTCAACCTTGCCAAGAGCTCACTGCTCCCCAGCTAACGTATAATGTTCCTGGGTGCAGTCTTCGACTCAGCCCGTATGATGGCTGTAGTATCGCCAGAGCGCGCTCTGGCCATTCAGCAGCTCGCGGCATTGGTCAGGAACAGAGCCTATCTCCCTCTGAAGTACTTCCAGAGGATGCTAGGGCTGATGGCTTCCGCCTTCCCGGTTCTGCAGCTCGGCCTTCTTCGGATGCGGCCTTTGCAATACTGGTTGAAGTTCCGGGTCCCTCCTCACGCCTGGCGGCACGGCCGCCTGCGTCTCTGGGTCAATCAGGCCTGTTAGACAGCTCTGAAACCCTGGATGAACCCTGTATGGTTTAGTCAAGGTGTACCCCTATAGGCGGTGTTCAAAAGAACGGTGCTCTCAACAGATGCACCCAACACAGGTTGGGGTGCTCTTTGCAAGGGCAGACCGGCCTTCGGCTCGTGGTCTCATGAAGAAGCCATCTGCACATCAACTGCCTCGATGTTGGCAGTGATTCGAGCCCTTCGCGCCTTTTAGACACACCTGACGGGACGCAACGTCTTAAGTCCAGTCGGACAGCATGACAATGGTGTCATACATAAATCACCAGGGTGGTCTTTCGTCCAGCCGCTTATGCGCTCTGGCGAAGCGTCTTCTGGAATGGGCATTACCGAGGTTTCAGTCACTCAGAGTGACTCTCACAACCGGGAGAACAAACTTGGGAGCAGATATGCTATCCCGGAGCAATATCCCCTCAGACGAGTGGATGCTCCACCCCCAGACGGTTCTCACGATCTGGGAGTTCTTCGGGAAGGCAGAGGTAGACCTCTTCGCCTCAGAAGACAACTCTCACTGCCCAATTTATTTCTCGAAGGAGGACATTGCGCTGGCTCACGTCTGGCCCAGCACCCTCCTTTACGCTTTTCCCCCGATTGCTCTGATCTTGCAGATCATCAGATGAATCAGGGAAGACAAACACAGAGTCCTCCTGGTGGCCCTGCTCTAGAGGAGCCAAGTTTGGTCCTCAGAGCTGTTCAGGCTTTCCACGAAAGCCCCGTGGCCGATCCCCCTGAGACGGGACCTCCTCTCTCAGGTGAACAGGACGATTTGGCATCCCCAGCCAGAACTCTGGGCTCTGCACCTCTGGTCCCTCGACGGGAGCCTGCTAACCTCCCCAGGGACGTGCTGAATACCATTTCTCAGGCGAGAGCTCCGTCCACGAGACGCCTCTACGCCCAGAAATGGTCGGTCTTTGTTGACTGGTGTTCTACACGCAACATAGACCCAGTGGAGTGTGACGTATCTCCGATACTGTCTTTTCTCCAGGAGCGTTTGAGTCTGGGTCGCACACCTTCAACGCTCAAAGTTTACGTAGCAGCCATTGCAGCGTTTCACGCTCCTATTGCTGGCCAGTCACTGGGACGAAACAACCTCCTGGTGCATTTCTTGAGAGGTTCTAGGCGATTTAAATCTTCCTCGTCCTCTCACTGTTCCCACCTGGGACCTCTCTTTTGGTCCTCAGAGCTCTTAAAGGGCCTCCCTTTGAGCCACTGTGTTCAGCTGACCTCAGGCCCCTGACGCTCAAAACCGCTCTGCTACTTGCACTAGCATCAGTTAAGCGAGTTGGTGACTTGCAGGCCCTCTCCGTGAGCCCTGCATGCCTTGAGTTCGGGCCCAACGACTCAAGTCGTTTTGAAACCTAGGCATGGCTACGTCCCTAAGGTGCTCTTGACTCCATTCAGAGCACGGGTCATTTCCCTCTCAGTGCTTCCTCCCTCGTCGGACAAGCGAGAGCTGGAATTGCTCTGCCCCATCAGGGCATTAAGGACCTACGTTGAGCGATCACAGCCTTTCCGGCAATCCGATCAGCTCTTTATCTGCTTTGGTGGCCGCACCAAAGGGTCTTCAGTCTCAAAGCAACGTCTTGCGTGTCGGATAGTCGGTGCTATTACTCTTTGTTACTCCTCTATGGGCCTCAACTGCCCCATAGGAGTTAGAGCCCACTCCACTAGAGGAATGGCTTCCTCTTGGTCCTGGTTTAGTGGAGTTTTGATTAAAGACATCTGTGAGGCAGCCGGCTGGTCCTCGCCGTCCACTTTTGTCAGATTTTATCATTTGGATGTCCCGACCTTACAAGCTCGGTCATCTCGGTATGATCCAGCGGCCTCTATTGAGCTCCACTTCATGCCACTCTGGGAGTTACCTCCCCTTTTGGTAGTGTAACAAGGGTTCGACGGCTCCAGCCTTCTCACTTGTCCTCTGGTTCCCTCGCGGTGTCCAAGACAAGTCCAGTCGTTCCCTGCCGTGGCACGGCGCGGTTGAATTCGTTCCCCATACGCAGTACGAGTGAAGTATCGAAAGGGAACGTACTCGGTTACTAACGTAACCTCGGTTCCCTGAGATACGGAACGAGTACTGCGTTACATGCCGTGCCACGAGGCTGCGGCTTCAGTGTCGTCGCTTCAGTCGAATGACCTGAAATCCTATGGCGACGCGCCTGCTTATATAGCTACCCCGCCCATTTCGGCGGGAATATTCGCGGGCTTTGTCGCCATAGGCCGCGCGGCTATGCCACGCCGTCATTGGTTCAACAACTTGTCTATGAGTGAACCAATGACGATGCAGTTACACTGCGTTATTGAAAAAGGCTTCAGTAACGGGGAAAAAGGAGACCTTTCCCCATACGCAGTACTCGTTCCGTATCTCAGGGAACCGAGGTTACGTTAGTAACCGAGTACGTTACTACTGTGCCGCAGTCAGGTTGACTGCTCCTCCATCTGACCCCTGGTTAGGATTGTATCGATCACCAATTAGGGTATATTGATCTTTCTCAGACCCCCTGGTGGTAATAACATAAGAGAGACAATTAAGAGGAAAGTGTAAGTTGGTGATGGAAGCTAACTCGTGTGCTGTCTTGCTATAAATCATGTTTTATGGTAGAAACAGTGTGAAAATGATCATTTATTCACAGGGTGTTTTTTAAGGGTTTTATACATTTTTGCAGATTTGTACATGCTTTGAAGACAGTGCAAGTGATGCTGCTCATTTATAAAATATAAAATAATATAATTATACATTAATTAAACATTAAATATAAAATGCTAGTATAGTTGGTTGCTAGGATGTTTTGGGTGGTTGCTGGGGTGTTGTTAAGTGGTTGCTATAGTGTTTTGGATTGTTTGGTAAATGGATGTTTAGTTGCCAGGTCATTGCTAGGTGGTTACTAGGGTTTTCTGGATGGTAGCTAGATGGTCGCTTGGTTTCTAGGACATTTCTGTGTGGTTTATTCGTTGCTAGGGTGTTACTAGGTGATTGCTAAAATGTTCTCTGTGGGTATTTGGTTGCTAATGCATTGCTAGGTGTTTGCTAGGGTCTTCTGGATGGTAGCTAGATGGCTGCTTGGTTTCTATGACATTGCTGTGGCTTATTCATTGCTACGTGATTGCTATAGTGTTCTGTGTGGGCATTTGGTTCCTAAAGCATTGCCAGGTGGTTGCTAGGTTCTTCTGGATGGTAAATAGATGGTGGCTTTATTTCTAGGACATTTATGAGTGGTTTATTAGTTGCTAGGTTGTTGCTAGGTGATTGCTGGAGTGTTCATTGTGGGTATTAGGTTGCCAAATCATTGCTTGGTGGTTACTAGGGTCTTCTGGATGGTAACTAGATGGTTTCTAGGACATTTTTGTGTGGTTTATTAGTTGCTAGGGTGTTGCTAGGTGATTGCTAGTGTGTTCTGTGTGGGTATTTGGTTGCTTGTTTGGTTGCTAGGGCATTGCTGGGTGGTTGCTTAATGGTTACTTCTAGATGGTTGCTTGGTTTCTTGGACATTTCTGTGTGGTTTATTGGTTGCTAGGGTGTTACTAGTTGGTTTATAGAGTGTTTTGTGTGGGTATTTAGTTGCTAAAGCATTGCTAGGGTCTTCTGGATGGTAGCTAGATGGTTGCTGGGGCATTGCTGATTGGTTGCTTGATAGTTACTTAGCTTCTACAACATTGCTAGGTTGTTGCTAGGGTGTTATGGGTGGTTGCTAGATGATTTTGGTTGCTAGACATTTTAGGGTGTTGCTAGGTGATTGTGAAAGTGTTAGATAGATGGTTAATAAGTTTTTTAAACAGTTTTATCATCTGCCAATTGAAAATCACATTTACATCTGATATTAGAAAAGTATCTGTACACCTCAAAAAGCCTTATGTGAAATGTTATTCATGTTCTTTGAACCAACGGTACAGCAATGATGTGCATTAGCAGTAGCAGAAGTTAGTAGCAATTACTGTATTAGCTTTGGTATTTTGGCAAAAATGATGGTTTCTACTGCAAGTATTTGTAAGGCAGAAGTCTTGCTCTTTTTTTCCATACTGACTGCTTGATCTGCTTTATCCCCTTTGGCTGGCACAAGCATATTTTCCCCCATCTTATCTAATCCTTATCCTCTCTTGTCTCCCGCTATCTCCTGCTCTATCTGGCATCAGTCCTCTAACTAACCTACCTCTGCGTTTTCCTCCGTGACCCGACTCCTTGCCCTCCTCTCACGTTCATTCCTTCATTCTGTCAGCCCCTCATGCTCCCTCGCCATCTGTCCTGTCTTGATCTCCCTCTCTGATTATCTCTCTCTTTCCCCTATCTGTTTCTCGCCGGACATCTACACATTTCTGCCGCTTTAAAGTCGCTTCAGAGTAAGAGATTGGATGGGGCCGGCGAGGGAGTGACAGCGCTGCTCCAATACTGTCATGTCTCAAGGCGCTCTCGCTCAGACTGCACCTGCCCCTCGCGCGAGCCTGGCCAACTGTCACTTAGTGGGGCATCTCTGCATGTTAAAGCTCTGAGATTTAAAAATCGAAGTCTCTTTAAATTATGGTCTGTCACCTTTTTATCAGAGGATCTGTCCACTCAAATTTTACTAAAGAAAGCTGAAACTCCTTTGACTTTGATAAATATTGGCAAGTGAGAATTGTGTGAAAAATATATATTTTTTGTTCATTTGATTAATTGCTTTGTTTTAGAAAACCTTTGAATGTTATTTGTTTGTGGGCCTATAATTGGACTGTCTCATCTGTATGAGAATTATATATATAAAAAAAAAAAATTAAATGAAACTATTGACCTTTTTATTTTTACAGAATGTAATGAAATGTTAGATTTCATAATGCACATATAAATATATATGATATATTTGCAGGGTACTGCAAGGTGGTTCAAAGAATACCATGGTATTACCGTGCTACATTTAAAAAGCATGCTTTACCATGTCCAAAAAGAAAATAACTAATTTAGATTTTCATTTTCGCAAGTAGTAATGTATAATTGAACAATGTATAACTAAAATATAATTAATTTTACTTTTAATCATTGAATAGGAAATTTAATATATGCTACATTGGCATGAAGAGTCTACATGAAGACTAGACACAGTGCATCATTATATATAATACAGCAGTAAATCATCATTTCAGTAAGCTTTGTGTTTACGTTATGCAATATCAATTTTGTATATGCAGCCTAATATTACAGAACACAGGCCCCAGTTGGACAGTTCTAGAGGATTTTGTTGAAAGAAAATAAAACACTAGAGTGGCCCAAAAATAGTATTTGGGCACTTAAGCCCCACTAAAAATGTATTCATTTTATTGCATCAGATAATACAAAATCAAATCAAGTGGCGTCTGCAAACAAATGCTGCTAGAGCTTTTCTCAGAAATGTATTCGGAGACTTTTCAGAGATATTTTTTGCAATGTTTTTTAATCAACTGGTGTCAGTCAAGCCTCTTAAGTTCACATAGGTGTGGTTTAACTATAGATGTTTCAAACCCACAATGTGTTTTTTTCGGTCTTAAAGATGCCATATTATGCTCTTTTCCAAAGCTTTGATTTAGTTTTTTGGGTGTACTACAATAGGTTTTCATGCTTGAATGTTCAAAAGCAAATTTTTCCCCCATATTTTACATTGTTGCATCACCTCTCTTCCAGTCTGTCAGTAACACTCTATTTAGATCCTGTCTTTATGAAGCCCCTTCTTCAGAAAAGCAGTGTGCTTTGATTGGCTAGCTGGACCAGTGTGTTGTGATCGGTCCACCGCTTCAAGTGTGTTTTGGAAATATATCAGGTCCCTTATCATAACTGTGAGTTTCAATACAACTTTGTTGCTGCATGTCGCCAGTGACTGACAGTGAGGTCCTTAGTGGGTGTTCCCACTACTGGTTGCCTAGTAACGTTTATAAATTACTTTCACGGATGTTATTCCATGTTGTAGACACTTTTGTTTTATTGTCACATTTTTAAGGGAAAAGACTAAATATAAATGGAATCAGTACATAAAATGCTTAATGTTAAAGATGAACGACAAAGAGCAAGTGCTTTTTGCCATCAAGGCTATATATCTGCATCACAAGCACAAACGCCGCTCTGTCTGGGTGCACTAAACCATTCAGGAGTCAGCACGGCGAGTAATCCCTATGTTCACAGACATAATATATATTTGTAGGAAAGTTGCTGACCGCTAAAATAACTTCTCCATCTTGCCGCTGACACTATCCACTACAGGATGTAATGACAGATCACGTGCACTCCACTTACTTCACACCTATTGGTTGTTTCTCACAAAAGTTACTCTTCATTTGCATTAAGTTAAAGGGTTATCACCCTCATGTTGTTCCACACCCGTAAGACCTTCGTTCATCTTCGGAACACAAAATAATATATTTTTTGATAAAATCTAATGGCTTTTTTGTTCAAATTCAAAGCTTTATGAATCTTTTGTTTCAAATCAGTGGTTTGCACATATCAAATTGCCAAAGTCACGTGAACTATGGAAATTTCGAAACACTTATAATGCAACAAAGCCTCGTTTACTGAAATCACATGATTTTGGTGCTCTGAACCACTGATTCGAAACAAAAGATTAGTAAAGCTTCAAAGCTTCATGAAGCAGTGCTTTGAAATCGCCCATCACTAGATATTGTTGAATAAAGTCATTATTTTGGGTTTTTTTTGGTGCACAAAAAGTATTCTCGTCACTTTTTAATATTAAGGTTGAACCACTGTACTCACATGAACTGTTTTAAATATGTTTTAGTAGCTTTCTGAGCATTGAAAAAGCAAATGGTCTTGCTAGCATTGCATCGATTTAATCAAAAATTTCTTAATTTGTGTTCTGAAGATGAGCGAAGGTCTTACGGGTTTGGAATTAAATGAGGGTAATTAATGACAGGATTGTCATTTTTGGGTGAACTAACCCTTTAAACATATCTCACATTTGTCGTGTCACTGGACACACTAACACTGTCGCCAACGGTCACTGTTGCTGACAGTGTGAACGCAGCTTAACGCAACTCAACCAGGCCTTGCCCCTTTTTTTGTGTATGCCTTCGGTGGGAATTATTCAAATGAGGAATGTTGTGGAGTGTACGTTCCCAGACCAAAACTCAAGACTACAACCAAGGCATTTCAGGGAGTTCAGAAACAGTATAGAGAATTACTCCTTTTGGAGTGACTTTGCTGTAACCTTTTCAAACAGCAACATAACACACTAAAGCAATAGGTCCACTTTAAAGGTCCTGTTTTTCGTGGTTTTTTGAAGCTTTGATTGTGTTTATAGTGTGCAATATAACATGTGTTCATGTTTCGCGTGTAAAAAACACAGTATTTTTCACATAATTTACTTATCTGTATACCGCTGTTTCCACTGTCATAAAAACGGGCTGATGACTTCCTTGTTCTATGAAGTCCCTCCTTCAGAAATACGTAACGAGTTCTGATTGTGCCAGCGGTTCCTGTGTTGTGATTCGACAGCAGTTTAGCGCATCTTGCCCGGAAAGGTCACGCCTCTTACCATAACGTGGAGATGCATGCGCTCAGTGTTATTGTAAACATGTCTTTAATTTTACCCTATCAATTTGAGCCGGAATCAGACCCGGTGATTGGACTGCGGGATGAAAATAACAGCGTTTCGACGACATGGCGACAAACACACTCTAAAAACGCAACTCTTGTGTATTCCTGTGGGCGGAGGTTAGTCAAAAAACTGTTTTAGTGACGTCATTAAAGAAGGAAGTAGAGGGATGTAGTCCAAACTGGCCGTTCGATGTAGGCGACTTCTGTTAAATAAAATATCTCGCTTGGCATTGAACTTTGAGCTTTAAAATTTTACAGATTTTATTTATACTCTAACAACAACATTACACACTAACTAAAGTTTGAAACATGGGATCACGAAGAACGGGACCTTTAAATTTACATTTATGTTTATTTGTTTATCTAATGGGACTTACAATTTTGCAAATTAACAAGCAATTTCTCATACATTTTAAAATATAATTGTCATATAATGTTGTGTTAAATTGTCATATATCTTTGGTTTTAAAATGTAAAACCTAACAAATGTTCTGCTTGGTAAATGTGCTTGTACTATCTTTCTTTCAAATATATCACTTGCTTTGATGATTATTTGTCTAATACAATGACAGTAATACATATTTAAGAATGCCTTCAGTGCTGAAATATTTTTTGGGGGGGGCACTGTATGTGTTTTGTTGAGGGGTTACTTCAAATAGCCTGTTTGCCTTGAAGAGCTCCTCCACCTGTTTTGATGAAGCAGGTTTGTATAGTGTTCATTGTGCCTCCTACTGAGACGCCATCTGTTGATTTGTCTGGAGGCTTCTTACAGAACACATAGAAATGAGGGCATACTTCTTGTGGTTTATGGCACATATTGACCTCCTGCCCTCACTGATCTGTCTGCTCCATCTTAGCCCCAGATTTAAAGAAGTAGTTCATGCAAAAATGAATATTCTGTGATTATTGAAAACCATATGACAGTCTTATATCCATGGTTATTTACAACATGTCCAAACACTGAATGTTTAGCATTAGATTTTCTCTGTTTAGTCCCTACTGACATGAATTTAATCTCTGTCTATATCCTCTCTCTTCTTCTCTTTTTTTCTGTCAGTTCGTTGGCCATGTCTAAGGTTGCAGGAAAGAAGCTGCACTGGCGCTCCAAAGTGCAGGAGACATTCATACCGCTGGTGGGCGGCTCTGGAGAGTTGGGAATTGCCATTGGAGGTGGGGCCGATTATGGAGAGTTCCCATTCGTCACCGCTGCACCAGGGGGAGGGATCACAGTTGGCGATATCATCATAGAAATCGGGGGAACTCCTGTTTTGGGCCTGACTTTAGGAGATGTGCGTGGGCTTCTAAACTCCTGTCCCCATCCAATCCGCATCAAATCAGTGTCTCCAGGTAATGTTAGAACTTTACATTCTCATGTGACTGGTTTGAACATGGCTCTAAATATTTTTTTTCTCTCCAATAGTGTTGTTAGTGGTTCTTGTTAATACAAGCTTCACTACTGCTACAGCTCACACTTTGGGTTAATGATTTGAACACTTACCACCCAGAACAACACAGTAACCACGTAGCAACGCCATAGCAACCACTCAGTACACCATAGCAACACCCTGGCAACCATCCATATCACCCTAACAGTGTGGTTTCTAATATAGTTTTTCTCATTTACAAATGCACTAACATTAAACAGAACAATATTATTAAATTAATACTTTTATTCTGCAAGAATAGATTAAATTGATCCAACGTAACAGTAAAGACATTTATAATGTTACAAAACATTTTCATCAGAAAACCATGGTTTCACAAAAATATTAAACAGCACAACTGTTTTCAACATTAATAATAATTCAACATAATAATAATAATTTAAAAAAAATGTTTCTTGAGCAGCAAAACAGCATATTAGAATGATTTCTGAAAGATCATGTGACACTGAAGACTGTAATAATTGGTCCTGAACATCACAGGAATAAATTACATTTTAAAATATATTAAAATAGAAAAGAGTTGTAATTATAATGTTACTGCATTTTGACTCCTATTTTTTTCTATAAAATTATATACTATTATGATATTTATTAATACTTTGAATTATCTTTTATTTTTATATTTTCAATTTAATTTTAGTTTAAGTTTTAGTAATCTTGTTATGTGCTTTTGTCTTTTTTATTAGTTGATTTTAAATATTTCTATTTAGCTTTATTTTAATTTTTATTTTAGTTTTACCTTTATAATACTGTTTTAATTCAACTTTATTTCAATTAACAGTAATTCTTTTCAACATTTTTAGTTTTCAACAGTAATGTCAACGGCATAAGAGGTTTCTTTCAAAAACATTAAAAACTCTTACTGACCCCAAAGTTATAACGATAAAAATTGATGTATGTATGAGCAAATGTATGAGCATTCATGAAATTTTGACCGCTATATCAACTATTCTTAATGTCATAACAGTATGACATACTGCCAGAGTGAAAAAAGCATGTTTTCTGAAGCAGAGCAAAATCCATCTTTGTCAACTTTTTATAGAATTTGGTCCGTGATTGCAGGATGGTGGTATTTATGTCACATGGGTCGTATGTCACCCTTAGGGGGGCGCTGATATTTATCACATGGTGTCATGGTGTGGATGATTTTTTTTTTTTTTTTTTTTGTCAAACAGTATGTCACCTCTGACCGTGACTTCCTCTGTCCTCTATTAGTTGATCAACCCGAGTCTGCTGCATCCCCCCCCTTCTGCTGTTCTCGCACCTCTGACACCTCCAACTACTAACTGCAGAGTATTAAACTGAGTCACTAAGGGTATAATTCAATGTTGCATGTTGCATTAGCTGATGAGAATATCTCATAGACCTAGAAATGCAGAATTATGCATCCTGTTCTGTTATTAATATCGTCGTTTGATCTGCCTGTGTATCCTATATAAGCACAGTGGCCACAGAGAAGAAGAGCTTTGTGCTAATTCTGGCACTTCTATTTTAAAAAAGATCAATATGTCCCTGCTGAAATACATCCAAGTCTTTATAAAAGCAGCTCTGTCTTCTAAACAGAGGAATTGATCATAGTGAATGCCTGAGGATTTTTTTTTTCTTTTTCATTTAGACCTGTTTCATTTCCATTGTTTCATGTTCATGATTTTGCACTTCTGCGATTTAATGAATTGCTACAGGATGATCAATTATTCTAAAATTTGAGTGATGCTGGCCAGTGCAAAATATGCCACCATGATATGTGATGTGTTCTGGTTGGTTGCCAGATCATTGCTATATGGCTGCTTAGTTTCTGAGTGGTGTATAATGCTTTGCTATGTGGTTGCTACAAGTATTTACATATTGGTTGCTAGGGCATTGCTAGTGTGTTCTGGATGGTTGCTATGTTTGCTGTGCAGTTGCTGTGTAATCCGATTACAAGTAGACGACTCTAAATTTAGGTGTAAACTGGGTTTAAAACGTTTTGAGCTTGTCCACTAACGACCACCTCCAGAGGTAGTCAAAAACACATTAAACTGGATTGCTTTCATAGTGTAGATGCTCAAGTGGTCAAATGCATTCGAACAGCCACAAATACCGCCTACTCTCCGCCTACTGACCTAATATAGGAAGCACGCTAGCAACACGGGATTTAAACTTTGTCGGCTGAAGACCCAAGTTTAGTTTGAAGATGGAAAATGTACCAAGCACAATGTTCTCTCACCATTCCTGATTTTTAACATGCTCTCACCACGTTCGGCATCGCCTTGTGGCTATCAGAGCAGAAACGAAAGTATGTTTTTTTTCTCTGTATGTTTTTTCCGTCATCTCCTTTCGTGTTCATATGTAAATTGTGCGAGCATATTTCATCCATTTGATCGAAAGATGTAAAAAAATCCATAGATTTACTCATCTATAGACCCTCCCCTCTATGAAATCAGAAAAGAAGTGGTCCAAAGTGGATAAAAGTGACGGATTAAAACACCAGGTTGCCAGTCCTTTGCTATAGTTGTGAAGTGTTCTCACTGGTGTTTAATGCATTGCCATGTGGTTGCTATGGCGTTGCTAGGGTGTTCAGGAGAGTTACCAGATGATTGCTATGCAGTTGCTGAAGTGTTCTAATTGGTGTTTAATGTTGCTATGTAGTTGCTGGCTATTCTGGAATGGTACCGGGACATTCTGGGGAGTTTCCAGATAATTGTTATGTGGTCACTAAGGTGTTCTGAGTGTAGTTTAGAGCAGGGGTGCCCAACCCTGTTCCTGGAGATCTACCTACATGCAAAGTTTAGCTCCAACCCTGATAAAACACACCTGAATCAGCTAATTAAGATCTTCAGGAGCACTTATAATTACAGACAGTTGTGTTGAGCAGGGTTGGAGCTGAACTCTGCAGGAAGATAGATCTCCAGGAACAGGGTTGGGCACCCCTGGTTTAGAGCATTGCTATGTGGTTGCTAGGGTGTTGCTAGGTGGTTGCTATGATGCTCTGGGCAGTGTTTCCCAAAAGCATCGTAAGCCTAAGTTTATCGTAACTCCATTGCCACCAATGGAGCTACGATCAACAATGGAGCTACGATCAACTTAGGCTTACGATGCTTTTGGGAAATGCAGCCCGGGGTGGTTGCTGCGGGGTTGCTTACTGGCCAGAGTCAAAAGAGCTCCCATCTTTAATGTAAATCCATGGGATTTATTCTCTCATTCTTAATTCTCAGAAAAGTATGATTTGAGGCCTCCTTCATGTTCTTAGTGTAAACAATGTACTACTAGTTATGTGCTGAAATGTAATACTTTGTGCAGATTCCTAACTAATGCAATCAACATTAATCTGGCTGAATTAAAGGGTTAGTTCACCCAAAAATGAAAATAATGTAATTTATTACTCACCGTCATGTAGTTCTACACCTGTAAGACCTTCATTCATCTTCGGAACACAAATTAAAATATTGTTGATGAAATCCGATGGCTCAGTGAGGCCTCCATAGACAGCAATGCCATTCAAACTCTCAAGGTCCATTAAGGTACTAAAAACATATAGTTCATGTGAGTTCAGTGGTTCTATTTTAATATTATAAAGCGACAAGAATACTTTTTGTGGAAAAAAACAACATAAAGAAAACAAATAAAGACTTTTCAACAATATCTATATGGGCCGATTTCAAAACACTGCTTCAGAGCTTTATCGAATCAGTGAATCGGAGCACCAAAGTCATGTGATTTCAGTAGTTTAGGCGTTTGATAGGAGATCCGAATCACTGATTCAAAACAAAAGATTCATAAAGCTCAGAAGCTTCATGAAGCAGTGTTGTGAAATCACCCATATAGATATTGTTGAAAAGTTATTTTGGTTTTTTTTGCCGCAAAAAAAGTATTCTTTTCGCTGAACTGTTTCAAATATGTTTTTAGTACCTTTATGGACCCTGAGAGTTTGAATGGCTTTGCTGTCAATGGAGGCCTCACTGAACCATCGGATTTCATCAACAATATCTTAATTTGTGTTCCGAAGATGAACGAAGGTCTTACAGGTGTAGAACTACATGAGGGTGAGTAATAAATGACATTATTTTCATTTTTGGGTGAACTAACCCTTTAAGTAGATTCAAGGAGTGAGTTCAAGGAGTGCAGCAGACCAGAGTACCGTAGTGGTCATTTCGTACCTATATGCTGCGTGTGTGCTCATGTGGTTGCAGGGCTTATGTTCCTTTATGAGAACTGTGAGCTGTGTTTTATTACTAGGAGAGGTGGGGTGGGGGTGGGTCTGTCATTCTGATGGGTTCGAGAGGCACTCTGTTCATCTATAACAGCCAAGTGGCCTGTCATCAGAGACCATAAACCACAGCAGATGAAATAAAGAGATCAGCCATGTTGAGTGGAGCACTGGGCAACTGTGCCAAGACTGCGTGTGTGATATTTTTCACGTTAATCCAAGGCTGTGTGTGTTTGTGGGAGAACGTCTCTGTATGACACACACTTTTCATTATAACCCGAATGTGTTTCTACATAGTGTGATATGGCATTATACTGACCATAAAAGTGTGAATTCATTGTAATCTCTAAGTAGCATTTCTTTTCTGGCCGAATGGTGGAACTGGCTTCATTTGATTGATTAGAAACACCTCTAATATCTACAAAGGTTAATCAATACTGCCTTCAGGGACTAGGCAGAATGTATCTGTGTGTGTTTATTTTCGCAAGCTCTTCAGTTTTTTTGAATTGCAGATTTTGAGGTGGGTAAGCACATTGATTCGTTTGTAAATGTTAATTAATGGGATACTCTTACTGTATGTGGTAAAATAATTCGGAACGTCTCAGTTTGTTTGTTTGCTTGTCCATCTTTCCCTTTCTAATTTCTCATCTGTCCTTCTTTTAGGCTCAACTCTATGCAAGGATCTAAGGTTATACCTGAGCAAATGTTTCACACCGGGTTCAATGGACAGTCAGCTCCAGCAGGTGATCCGAGAAAACCTCTACTTGAGAGCCGTGCCCTGTGAGTACCCCCAAAAAATATTGTTTAGGAGTTATTCTTTTAGAGCTTAAAAGCTTCCAGAAACATTCATAGAATGTACAGTTATCTGGTCTTTAATGATGTACTCAAACATTAGCACAAAAACATTATTTTTACATAATTCATGGAATGTTTTCTTTTTGATGGATGTTCATCTAACAATGTTTTTAATAAAAAAAACCAAAAAACATTTTGGACATTTTGAATGTTCAATGAACATTTAGAAATAACATTTCCATAACTTAACCCTTTCGCGCGTACGTTTAAAATATTCTAACTGACCCCCCAGAGTGAGTTTTTTAACGCGATCATTATTTTTGAACGTTTCCCCTTATTGTTTCCATGCATCATGCTTGTCACGTAATACACCTTAGCCACATTAACAATGTATGACAGATGTATTGCTTTTATTTTGTTTCTCCTTTTTTATTAAAGATATTCACAGACATTACTTACCATGTCATCAACTATGTGATATTCTAGTTCTCAAATATTTGTGAGTGTGTTTTGTCATTTAAAAACATTTATAAATGATCTTGATCTATAATGCGAGATAGACGCCGCCATCTTAGTTTGCGCCGCAGTTCACAGAGTCCTGTCAGTCGAACTTACAGCAGGTGAATTCATCCGTTTCTCCCGAAATACATGTAAGTAAGTGGTCGGTGAACTAGGAGAAGAATAGAGTAAACTCTATAGTTACTTACATTATGTGTGTCTGATATGAATAAAACACTTCGTCAAATTATATATGCCGTTCACATCAACTGTATCAACACCAAAATTAATCTGCAGCAGTCAGGTACAAGCTCTCTAAGTTGTTTACTTTCATTATTATTGTAATGTTATGTGCTTTGAGACATGAGGCCGTTTTTTAACACCGTCTCTTGTGATGATTTGCCGAGGACAGCGCATTTATGTGTTTTGGAGGAGGTGTGGCTTTGGACGGCGAATTGCAGGGTGGGTGGGATTGCATGCTTTCAATGCTAGCAGGCTAACATTAACATTTTCCAGATCTCCTACTGCACTTTTAAATGTCACTGTTGTCACAAAGAGAATTTAAAAAGTTACTGTTTTCCAAACAGGTTTCCCAAACACTCCCCCACTTTTGTCTTTGGTCAGACAAACAGATAGCTCCACCCCAAATTATTGGTTGAGCTGTTGCTGTATTTAAATGCTCAAACAAACAGAGTAGTGTTTTGATAGTGCCTGTATGGTTTCAGCTTTGTCTCAGCTGTTTAAGCTGCACTTACAGGACAAATAAAAATAGAAACAAATAATACACCATTTATATTCTCTATGTATATATCACCTAGAAACTATTTATATACAGTAAGTATAAAAGATAAAATTAATGAAAAAAAGTCTCCCTTTAACTTCATTGCTGCCAGAGATTTTATATGTAATTTTTCATGGTTAACCACACATGCACATAAGTTTAAACAACCTAATAAACTACTAGAAAATAAGCTTGTTATGTCATGGAACAGCACTTAACATCTTGCACAGGCTGATCAAGCTCAAGGTACTGCAGTTTTTCTGATGAAGTGTTAATTGGCGTGTGATCCATTTAATAGAAAGCAGGTGTTGACAGCTCCAACTGGTTTCACTTCGACAAGAAAGGAAGGATGCAAAATAACAAAAGAGAGACAGAACAGGGGGAAGGTGAAAGATAGTTATCAATGCAATTGTTGCAGAAAAAAAAAAAAAAATTCTGTCATTATTTACATGAAACCCTATTGTCACTCAAAACCCAACATGCTGTTATTTTTCCTTCGGAATGTCAAGAAATGTTTGAAGGATCTGATACAGGTTTTATACTTTATATAATCCTTTAATATGGACAGTGATTTTTGAGTCATATCTCCATGCTCTGTGAGAGAGAACTGTTGAATATGGCCTTATAACATTTCCATGCTTTTCACTTTGTGTTTCACGCTCTTTTCTATCAGTCGTCTCTCTTTCACACCCTCTTTTCCGCTCAACTCCCTGTTGCTTTCATTTTTCTGTGCCCTTTATCCTGAGCTTTAAAATCCTAATTATATGTTGAGTAATTTCTTTCCCATTTTAATCTTTGTGCAGTGATAAGACATAGATTTGGATTAACCTCCATCAAAATCATAAGCTTTTGTTAAGTAGATGAAGTTCTGCTAGTTTTTATAGTGGAATGATTACCAGAGATGGTACAAGGAGGGGGAAATAGACCACTCATAGGAAATAACAATGCAATCTCAGAAGATATTATGAGATGGCGATTTTGTTTGAATTTGTATGGCATGAATCATATGAAAACGTACAATATTTAGGAAAAAAAGCATGGATGTCCACTCTTAACCTTACCCATAAAGCTAACAGTCACTCTGCAATGTGCAGAGTGTATGAAAACATATGAATGAAATTGTACAAATTCATACGAATTAGCCACCAATTTGGCAAAGGCAAAATAGTTATGAATTGCCATGAGATTGTGTTGCAAATAAATGGGAGAAATTATAGGTACCCGCCTTTCATTTAAAAGAGTCAATCACCTTTTTGATTGAGTTTTACAGAGTTTATTCTATAATGCACCAGGTAACCATAAAAAAAACTAGATAACCCTAAAAAGGTTTATAGTGTGATTTGAGCTAAAGAAGCAAACATGTTTAATATGAAGCTCGTAGCACTGCACAATTAACCATTGAAAAGTTGTGATCTCCATTAAAACACCCACACGATCTTATTCCTAAATAACAATGATTAGCCTGTGCCTATTAAACCTTTGATAAAATCACACCGGAACGTTCAAATCTGCGTTCACACTGCCGCTGACCCACAGAGAGCAGTTGTCATGTATGAAACAGCTTCACAGTGTTGTTATTTCTGTGTAACAATAATCCAAATGATCACAGACGTTCTGGGATAAAAGTTTATAGTTTGGATATAAACACTGATGTCCACAGTAGCAATCAAAAAGCAAATCACCTTTTGAATGAAACTAGGCACTTCAAATAACAATTGTTTCGATTACATCATCACTACATGGCGACAAGTGACTGTTAAAAAATGCATTTATCATTGAATCATTCATTCATAAAGTAATGAAACATGTGAAGTATTTATGAATGAGTCATTGAATCATTCATTCAACCCCATTTTTTAAAAAATAATTTACTCCAATTAATTAAACATTTTTAAATAGACTGCAGCAATTAACATTTTTTTTATTCTCAATTTATCCAGAATTGTGCAGATCTAAAATCTTGTCAAATTTTATTGTTGATTTGAAACATATTCTTGGACCAGAATCTTGATAAACTGTTTCAGAGATTTCAGTCTTTCTCACTCAATTTGATTGGAGCTGTATTTGTACATCTCATAGGCTACTTTCAGACTGTCAGTACAAATCCAGTTTTTGTGCATAAAATCCAATTAGATTTAGCAAGTGTGAACAGCAAAAAAATCACATGAAATGCGATAAAAAATCTGTTTTAAGCTACATCCGTTTTAGTGATCGGATTTCGTATGGTTTATGTGACTTTCTCAACGCCACATAAAAAGCAAACATCAGACGTTGTTAGAAGAAATATGCTGAAAGTCGCTGCAGAAACAAGGTTGTATTGTTGCAAAGTACCGGACGAGCAGAAAACGACAGTAATGTTTTAAGACGGTCGAGTCGACACCTCAGAATAAAGCTACACATACCAGCCTCTTCTGCTGCCGCTTCCTCATAAGACGCAGTAGTCAAGTGTGGTGGACACACATTTCCATGTTGCAAAAAAAGCCAAAAGTATACTTAACTTTTTATGCATACGTGTGGGTCAGCGTACAGCGCACCTGAATTTCGTCATCATAATAGTATTCGCGAACTGTATGCGCACCGCTGGATTTTTGTAACCACGCTTACTTTAGGTTGCACATGGGCATTTAATTTTTTTTGTGCAGTAATTGGTTTATCCACAAGGTGGCAAACGTACTCTGGGGGCATCAATTCACAAAGTAGTCAAATAAAAACTGCATAAACAGAACAGACTGGAACACATGCAAGCTACAGTGACGATTGAGGCCTACACAGACAAGAGATTGTGTGAACAGGTTAGAAAGTACACTCATTTGTACAACTCTAGCAAAGATGTTTACATGTGTTGTAACTTGTGGTGAGAGATTGCTCAAAACTGTGCATGCCTTGAACGCCTGTGTATGGGTCAAATGAAGTATACTTTGCAAGGCTGTGCATTCAACTGTGCGCATATGTGGAAAAAAGTAAGTATATCCAGGGCTTAAGACAACATCTGTATTGCGGTTGTTGTTGTTTTTGATATATGCCTTCCGACGCAACTTCATTGGCATAGAAACCAGATATTCTGGAAAACGAAAGAGCCACATGAATACAAATCGGATCTGAACAGGTGCTATAAACAATCTGTTTTAGATCAGATTCCAAACGAATAGACAAATAATCGGATTTGGACCGACAGTGTGAACGTAGCCATGCTTACATAGAAAGTAGCTGCCTGTACTGTCAGGTACTAATATTTACTAATATTCACTTTTTAAGGCTAAATAAGGTACAAAGGTGTAGAAGGGTTTTTAGAAGGGTCCCTCCCCAGTGACAACTTTTGTACCTTTCTGAGAGTGTGGGGTGTTACCAGTGTGGCCGCAGAGTGAACTGACTTGCCTCAA